>CM072671.1:51272884-51439172 GCA_036884735.1 Huso huso
ATTTCTGGTGCCAGCAGGAACACTATTACTGTACATTAAAGCATCAGAGTACGTCACCTACTATTACAAATGCAAATGAGAAAAGAAAATATGTACAGTACTTTCAGTATTGAATGACAGTCATTGCAGTTCATGGTAGCTGGGAAAGGGTACATTACCTTGAACTTTATTTCAGTCTGCTTTATTGTCCTAGTTTTGTTTAATTTGGCCAACATGACAGTTTGCAAGCAAAATTAGTGCAAGACGGAAATGTGTACTTCATTTTAGGTTTGAGTTCGGACTTTGGAGTTTACACTAGTGGGGTTCCCATAGTTAAACCAGGCACAGACCATAATAACAGTGAGTAAGTTAATCAGAGAGTGATGGAGAATCCGCCATTAAGCAATTTATATATATAGTGTCAAAAATATGCAAAAATGCAGAAAATGAGACGGGGCAAATACTTTCACGGCACTGTATGTGTGTGTGTGTGTGTGTGTGTGTGTGTGTGTGTGTATATATATATATATATATATATATATATATATATATATATATTATATATATATATATATATATATATATAAGAACTTTGAAACCACACATACTGAAAAACCAACATTGAAAAAATAACTTGTGTGATTAAAGTGGAGGAATCTTTGGCCTCAAACATCAAAACCATGTTTGCATTTGTTTATTTGACAATACAGGTGATATAAGATTTTTCTTACTTGCTTCAGCCAGGACTGAAAGGGTTAATAATAAAACTGATTAAACATTTTGTGTGTGTGTGAGTTTCTATGATATTCATTCTGCTATTTAAATATAACTGTGTATAGATGTACTACGAGTCCTTCAAGATTTTAATATAGTTTCTAAAACCTATCTTAAATGCTGCACAAGAGACAGTTATTGTTTAACCCATTATACTAAATTAGAACATAAAAGAAACTCAGCTGTCAGAACATTGACAAGGAAATGCAATCAGAGAGTACTTTGTGAAACCCAGCTTTCATTTCAACAGAAAGAAGCTGTGCAGGAGATAGATTGTAGTAAGTAACCGCTGCATGTTTGGCCCGTGAATAAGGAAGGGAGTGCCTCCTTTTCAAAAGACCTTCATCATAGCTATTACATTTGTCATGGGTTTAACCAACAGGAATTAGTCCATGTATATTGCTGTAGTCCTGTGGTTCTTTCTTGCTAAACATAATGAACTATATTTGGGTTGTTTTTAGAGAAACAATAGCCGTCTGCATAAATTGTCAAAATAATTATTTATTTATGCATTTTTTTTGTTAGTGTTTTAGTTTTATTTTGCAGATGAACTTTTTGGTATACCATAGCAACTACAAATAGTGCTTTCTTTTTTGTTTCTTTAAAGAAATGTTATTAACTTGTCTTGATAAGCTAACCACAAACATTTTAGGGAAGCTTTATTCTAAGCTCTTCAGAAACATGTTGATAGAGGTAGAGCATGTCATTTTATAATCTGAATACTGTATGTATGCGGCAGTTCTTTGGGGGTGAATTTGCTTATCAACATTTCCCACTTGAGAGCAGAATTTCACACAATAAAATCTCTAAAAACAATTGTAAGTCACCCTGGATAAGGGCGTCTGCTAAGAATTAAATAATAATAATAATAATAATAATAAAGGTTCCCCTAGCGAACTCTCTTTATGTTCAATAGTGCCATGTTCTGGACAGTTATAATACAGTGCAATAAAATGTGTCCCCTGACCAGGAAACGAAAGAAAATAAATGTGGTTGTGTCTTCTCTTCTAGTGCTGGTATTGGTCGGACTGGAGTCCTCATCACCATGGAGACAGCGATGTGTTTGATTGAGTGCAATCAGCCAGTGTATCCATTAGACATTGTGAGAACAATGAGGGATCAGAGGGCTATGATGATTCAGACACCAGTGAGTATTCATTCTGCTTTAATTACTGACACGTGAAGTTTTGCAATGCTGATATGAAACCAGGAGCAAAGCTGATTATCCTGCTTCGTTTGATTTAGGGACACGTGTTGAAGGGTGATACTGGAGGTGTGGTTGTGTTTTATGCTTTAATTAAAACAAACAACAGGTTTCAGAGATCCAGATTAACACTAACGTTGGGCTTTGTAATGTTGCCTTTAAATAAAGTAGTGCAAACATATTCATTCCAATAGCAATATACAGAGTGAGTGTGCAGTATTCTTACTAAATTGTAACCAAACGTCCTGTTTTGTTTTGTGTGTTTGTTTTTTCAGAGCCAGTACAGGTTTGTTTGTGAAGCTATCTTGAAGGTGTATGAAGAGGGATTGGTTCACCCTTTAAAGTCCTCACTGCACGAGTAACCCAAGGACACGACGATTCACTGTAGAGAGCTGTCTGTTTGCTTCACAGCTGAAGACTGAATTGCCAGCAGCGTTTCTGGGTGCTATAACCGGCTTTCACAAAACGCTGCCTACACATATCAACGAGCGGAAGAGCTTGGATTTTTTGAGAAAATTTAGCACTATTGCACTTTATGTTAAAAAGAAAAAAAAGGAGAAAAATACTAGATGATGAATGCGTTTGATTGAGAAAATATTTTAATATTGTTGTGCTTCTTTTCTAAGATGATAGGTACTTTTAGGGATAAAGAGAGTTCAGGGTAAATCCAATTAAAATATTTGGCTGTAGTACCATAAAGGTGAGGGTAGCCCTCTCAGATAACCCTATTTACTTAAGCATAATGTGTAGTTTGTCCACTAAAAAGGTAAAAAAAAATAAAAATACAAATGTCACTACACCTAATTCATTTAAATATTAAAGATTGATATATGCCTTTTCTTCATAATTTTGCAACTCCCAATTTTTTTTATTTTTCAGATTTTAATTTGGTTAGTGTTTAACGAGTTTCCTCAAAGGAGTAAAAATCTGGTATTTTCTAAAACACACTAACAAAAAAAGAGTCTGAAAAATAACATTTAAAAACCCAAACAAACAAGAGATGCTGCAGATTGTTTAGTAGGATGAGTTTTAACATTAGATAATGTTTGCTTGTCACTAGAAATAATCAGTAGTAAGGTACTGACTAACACTGGTACTGGGGAAGAACCTTTGCTGTGCAGTATGTGTCGGACTTGCCTTAGGCAGTAAGGTAATGCTGCTGCTTCTATTGGCAATTTGTTTGGATTAGCTGTGGCTGGTACATATTTTTACAGTGATTTGACAAGTATCATTTCTAATGCCAAATGCTGTTGATGTATTAGTAAATAGACAAGTCTACACTTCTGTTTTAAAACCCTTGCCTTGTACTGCACTCTGAGCTCTGCACTGCTTTATATCTTTAATAGGTGTGCTTCTTGAATTTGCCCGTGTTTTTGAAGATACTGGTAAAAATCCTTTACATCGAAGCGACCACACACACAGAAACCCAGCTGAAGCTTGTTAAATAAGCTGTTGTAAATGGTTTGTGAAGTTAACAGACACATCAAGTACTGGAGATGCGTAGGCAATTCAGAATATTTTATTTGAATATTTGTGTGTAGTGCAATTATTACACGCTGTGGCAGGGTTTTTGTGTGGCTGGTCATGTATCGTACAGTATAACAGTTATTTATGTTTGTTCCCTTTTTAGCAATACTACACCTTTTACACGCTGCTTAAATAGATTTTCTTTCTCTCTCAGTGCTCTTATAGTTGGTCCAGGTTTACAAATATGAGTTTGTGCTTTCCTTTTAGTAATTTATTACATGTGTTGTAACGGTAATCAGATCCAGCAGGTGGCACTGTTATACAAAATATATGTATATATAGTTGTAAAACCTCCATCCAAAAAACATTATATATCTCTACTGTACATGTTAAGCTTTTATTGCAGTATGTTCTGGAATGTTTGCTTGATTTTCTTTGACCATGAATGGATGTCACTTTGTAGCTTTTGAAAGTTTTAAATGTACAAATCTTCAAAGTTTCATTCATAAGATTATTTCCATTCCAGAAACACGACTAGATCCTTATCCTGTTTGTTTTGTGAACATTACCTAGGCCCAAAGGCTAAAACAAAATGCTATCTTTTTATGCTGTATCCTATCCAAGTAGCGATGCCACCCCATAAACGCTTTACATGCACAGCATGATGAGTCGACTTGCCACGCTGTGACTGAAGGACACATGCTTTTGCTGACTGCATTGCCCATGGATTCCAGGGGACACTCCCTGTCAGACAAGCAAGCAGTTTGCAGCTGAGACAGTGGCGTGCAATGTGCCCAGCCCTCCTCTAAACTGAACAACGTCTTGCAGTGAAGCAGCTACTGCACATGCATGTATTTACACCCAGGAAGGAAAAAAAAGTCATGAACATTTTTGATTTTGTTAAAACCTACAGTCCTTGTAAAAAGGCCTTTTAATGTAATGATTTTAAATGAATCTTTAATCTTATTAATAGTCTTATTAGTGATGTGATGCTTACATGGCCTGCTACTGTTATAGATAGTGATACTAGTGATCTGAAAGTGAAATCCTCTTTTTTTTAATTTTTTTTTTTTTAAGACATTAGAAAAGTAGTTTCAATGCCAGGGTTTGAGATAAAATTTTGCCCTAGGTATGTATCGATATTAATTTGCTTAATGAATATATGAAGTAATCTGTATTTATAGACTGGGTAGTATCTTGCAAGTGCTTTATGTTGCCAGAGTTAGGTAAATGTTTTTGTTTTCTTTTTGGCAGCTTGAAACTCCCTGGCCCTGCTGTAAATACTGGAAGTTGAGGTGGGGCCTGACAACTTCAGTTGGTTTAACTGTCAAACTATTTTGTAACATGCTTATTGTAATGTGTTTGAACTGAATACCTTATAAGCAAATGACAATAGCAAGCCTCTCTAGGGTCTTTTTTGTTTTAAAAGGACTGTTTGGGTCTCTTTTTTTCACATATGCTAATGTCACAAAGCTCCAAATGATCTAGTTGCCATTTGCTTGTGAAAATGAATAATGTTTTTGAGACTGTATAACATAAACAGTATGATTTGGTTCTTCAATTTTCCCTTTTATTGTGGGGGGGTGGGGGGGAGAACAAAAAACAATAGCATAACCTTTATGATTGTATAGAGCCAAGCTGTCTGACCTTTCTTTAGGTGCCAATTTTAGTATTTTATTATTATTATTATTATTATTATTAGTATTAGTATTTTAAAACATTGATTAGATGGAGAAGCTGATTTTATAGAGGTAACCCCACTCATGCGGTGCTGTCGGTGGCCTCCATGTTCTGGAAATATTGTAACTGTACAGTCTTTCATAATGCGCTTTTTTAAAATGTTTTTTGAGGGCGATACAGACCGTGCTTTTAAGTCAGTTGTATTAAGTTATTGAATATATTGCATTCGTATCTGCAAAGCAGTTGTGTTTACAGTACACATGCTATTTATGCCACATGTGTCCAGGGTGCCAGCCAGTGCAGGAGTAAGGGCTCCCAGGGGACTGTGGAATCCACTGCTCCATTGCTCTGAAATCTGTTGCTTTGTTTGTGATGACAAATATAAGATAGCAGGCTAGTTTCAGCTAATGCCTTCATCAGTGTGATCATAATTTTTATAGTAAAATCACCCTGGCTTCACAAATAATTTATCAAAATGAACCCATTAAAAGCAACTGTTGCGTTTGTGCACAGGTGTGGTGTAAATAGGCTTTAAGTAGCTACTATGGAATAGATCATACAGACGACATGAAAAGCTCTGTACCTTATTGAGAGTCAGAAGGATTTTAATTTGTGTGTCATGCTCTATATATAAATGAATGTATCACTCTTTCAGGCAGGAGAAGTTTCAAAAAAGTTAGAGTGACCACTGTTGGATTTTAAGGAAAAAAATATTTTTCATACCATTTGTAAAAATAAAAAAATAAATTTAAAAAAAGAAAGAAAAGATAATAAATAGTTTGTAACAATATATATATATTTTATATATATATATATATATATATATATATATATATATATATATATATATATATATATATATATATATATATATATATAGGTTAAATGCAGGTTAAAGTGTTTTCATTGTAAATAAGAGCAATATTATAAATACTGTCAGTTTAGTGCCAATGTGATCTGTAAAGTTTAATTCTTTATTTCTGCTTAAAGATTGAAGTATGCTAGTTTATTGTCAAGTTAAAGGTTCTTTCCAATACTCCTTTGTGGTGTTATTCTTGTTTTTATTTATTTATTTATTTATTTTAGAGTCTGTGGACCAGACAAATAAGGGATTTTCTGTGTTTTAAGTTGGGTTCTGTAAGCAGTTCTCGTTCTGCTAGACCGCTGTCCCACAAGGGGGATGATACATTAAGTTAAAATGGGGTGCAATGGATATTCAAAGCACCAGCTCATTTAAAAATTTAAAAATTAAAAATATTCTGTACAAAAAGGTCACTTACTTGAGCATTAAAATGAACCTAGTTGTTGTATTGATGGTGGCCGTGCTCAATTCTGCCCTTTGTTAAGTGTATGCTCAGTGGGCTCCAGGCAGAAAAAACAAAGCTTTAGGTCTACACGCTGATTTTAACAGTACCAGAAATAATTTGCTTAGTATCTAAATAAGTCATGTTTCATACTTTCATGTGTCATATTAACCTTTTACTGATTCACTCCTTGACCATTTGTGACTTTTCTGAGTAGATTATCATTCAACCATGATACTTTCCAATAAAGACAATTCTTGGTGTTGATAAAGGATATGTTGGGACGTGAGCCAGAAAGAACCATTTTGACTACCAATGGGAGATTAAAGAGGAATGGTGTTTTTTTTAACCCTTTATTGAACCCTTTATTTTTTTAGGGAGACCTGGTGAAGAAGGTGGCATATTAAAAAAAAAAAAAAACTATTTGTGAGCATCAGCCAAATCAAAAACATGTCTTGGCTGCATAGCTGTCAATTACAGCCTTAGTCCCAGTATAGTGCTGCGTGTATCACAACACATGGGAAGGACCAGATTGGTTACTGCGTGTGGTAAAATTAGCACTAAACCATTCCAACAGGCTGACAGAACAGCGGGAGTAGACTCAAAGGAAAACACGTTCTATCCCGCTGTTAGGTTAAACACTGTACATGGGGTGTAATCATCATCATGCAGCATTAAAACTATCTACCAGTAAGTGGTGGTGTTGTCAAATAAAACGTATTACTCTTTATTTTATAATAGAGTGAACATGGTAATGGTTTAAACTGCAGTTGCATTGTCACCATGATGCCATCACTTCCTGTGCTGTGGGTCAGTCTCACTGTCATCGTCTTGCTGCAGTCGGTGGTAGTGGTTAGGTTCCAGGAAGCTGCACATTAACCACATTGTTTTTTCTTTGAAAAAATCAGAACACAAGCTGCATTTATTTAATTTGATACTATCCTCAAATTAGGACAACTGCACTTAATGTGTTAATGCAGGAGATTATTTAAATAAATAAATAAATAAATAAAATAAAATAAAATAAAATACTATAATGGGTGTGATTTTTCAAGCACTGTACAAAGTTATAGATTTAGAAAGAAGAAAGTAAAGGTCAACCAAAAGGTTCACAATTAAAGGGGTGAGTTTGCTCACACTAATTATAATACGTTGGGAAAAGAACGTCAAAGCTTTGGGTATCGGCTCTTTTAATGGACCCCCTGGTTGTATAATATAAAATACACCGCTTTGCATTCACGTGTCTAACTAGCCCCTGAAATTGCAGTGCTGTGAATAAAAACCGCAATCAGTACAGTCCCTTAGGTAACCCTAGATAAAACAATCATAAACAAGGCCGAATTCCTGAATCTTTGCAGAATTAAGGATCCAACATTGGGTAACGATTTATATTGCGTGACATAAATTAATATTAAATAGATACGCAATTGCATATTAAATTAATATTACATTTATATTTAATCGATTTGCAATTGATATTACATTTACGTTCAATTATTCCTTGTTACTTTCCATTAACATTTAAGTCAGATTAACTGTATTTTCAATTAAAAACATGTAAACAATGGGAAATTATTACATATTTTCAAGGGTAACAAAACGTGATATAAATGGACGTGATATGCAATTGCATTTGGTTAACATTTAGCAAGAAACCAGATATTGCATATGTATTAAATATTAATTTAACATTAGTTTAATATGCAATTGCATATCTATTTAATATTAATTTATGCCACGCAATATAAATCGTTACCCAACATTTTTCTGTGATATAATACAGATTTGTTTTGAAAAACAAACACAAACTCATAAAACAGAACTATTTAAATTATGATCATCTGTTCAATAAATAATTCAAATACATGTAGTTTGCGTTTTTATTACAGTTAAAATATGTTTGTTTGGTTTTGCTAGTTAAACAAAATAGTAAAACGAAATGCCTTTTTGCGCCCGGATACTAATTTGTAGTGCACCGTCACCGGGTGGTATTCCATTCTTCCTCACACAGTTATTTACTGCACTTGTTTCCTATGGACTGTAACTGCGTCTTTAAATGCAAATCCCAGTTTGATGGGGTATTAATTTGACTTTGACGTCATTTCCTGGGAGATATCCAGTCTCCTCCCCGCTTGGAGTCTGTGAAGGTGTCTCTTTTTTTTTTTTTTTAGGAGCGATTTCCACTCTGGGTGTGTGTTTTTTACTTGTAGAGTGAATTTCGCTGAGTTTGTTTGTAAACGCTGCGAGTCTATGCTTCTTGGTTTGCGAGACCTTGCTGTTTCTGCCCTGGATTTACATCGCTTTGTTTAGGATTGTGGTTTCTTGTTATCCCTGGAAATCTGGCTCTGAATCACGGGCTCGGTAGTTTGTGTCTGACTTCACTTTCTTGTATAGTCAAGTAATCATTTAGCATCACCAGCGGAAGTGGAACATAAGGTAAACCAAATTTCAGTCTTTTGTCTTTATATAAGCTAGCGGTCGCCCCATTTTATGCATATTTTTTGTTTTTATTTTAGGCTTGCAGTGTTCAACTGGAAAATACAGACTAGTAGCCTACTTGTTTTTAATAAACAACTGTATGCATACTGGGAAACATTTTTAATATTTGTAATAGATCTGTTTTGGTTATATCAAAGTTGTACAAATTGCGTTATTAATCCACACAGGCGTTACAGTGTAGCGACCTCGTTTCCTTTCAGGAAGGGACTGCAGGCACGTGAATGTGTTCTGATGTACCTAAACACTGCTTTATTTTTAATTCCAAACATACATGGTATAATATAGTTAGGGATTACAGTTTTCGTTTTTTATTTTCCATCTTTCTGCCTTTTATAAATAAAGCACTGTTGTTCAAACTTAACTGAATACCATAATCCTTTGGTAATTAGTGTTTAAGAAAGCGAATCTGCACAAAATATGTTTAAAGGGACACCACGTGATCAAAAATAAAACCCCAAAACTAGAAGCCCAAAATCTAGTGTACAGTCTCAACCGTCACAGTCCTGTGTAGTTTAACCCAGCAGTGCCCAACTGACTGGATTCCGTTTCTTGTACAAAACACATTTTCTTTTTAGTTTATTTAGCAGCCGCCTTTATCCAATGCGATTTACAAAGACTAGGGTGTGTGAAGTATGCATCGGCTGCAAAGTCACTTACAACAATGTCTCACCCGAAAGACGGAGCACAAGGAGGTTCAGTGACTTGCTCAGGGATTTGAAGCGGGGACCTCCTGGTTACAAGACATTTTCTTTATCCACTGGACCACACCGCCTCCTATCCTTGTATGGCATTTGATCCAGCAATGGCATTATTACAGGTTAATTAGATCTGCCTTTACACAGCCGTGATTGGCTCGTCAACAGCTATCATAAGGATTCATAATGGATGTGTGAAGCACACAGACACACTGTGTAAATCGAGGTTAAACTATACAAATCGGTGTGATGGATGGTGCACTGATGCAATCATGACACACACACTTGAGAATGATGGAGTCTGTCACATGATCTCCATCTGTGTCAGCTGTGTGAGCGAGATAGTGTGCAGTAATCGTTTCTGATGAAGCTGGCCACAGTGGTGCTTGATTAGCCACAGCGTATAGGTAACAAGCTCAAGGTTTATGAAACTCATATTAAAACCAGGAATGGATCATCCCATCCCTGCACAGGTTTCAAAACTAGCCTTCCTGTTTTTGTTCATACAGTAAATGCTTCTCAATGTGTGGAACCCATGTCCAGTATGTCTGTTGATCCCGATCTCCATTTAAAATAGTTCCCAGCTGCAGTTTTCACTGGAACAAACACTAATCCTTGGGTTATGCATTAACTTTGTCACTGGCTTCTCACACTCACTCATGGTCTGGATGTTGTGTGATACAGCAGGTTCTGACACTGACATACATGAACAGCATCCAACGAGTGACAAAGAGAAGCTGGCATCTCTGTGAAGTTGTAAACTTACTATTTGTGTCACAGTTTTGGTCTTAAAATAGTTTTATAATGTGTTAATTGCTCTGCCTAGTTTACAGCAAGGATGGAAATAAGACTCCCATTGCATAGTTGTTTGAGTCATTGCTGGTTTTACTGTGAGTTTAATAAGACGCACCTAAGCTTGTTACCTGTATACACTGGGGCTAGCTTGTAGTAAAACCTGGAATGAGTGAAACTGCTGTGCAATAGGAGTCTTATTTCCATCCCTGAACAGCATTGACAACCTTGTATTGTCTATACATAAAATATCTTTTTCATTTGGTGGTTTGTCCATTTCCTGCATCTCCGATCATTTGTCTTTACAAATTTAATATCCCCTTAATTTTTTTTTCTCCTCAACCCTGTTTGTAAAAATGTATGAAATCGTACAAGCAATTTGATTCTTTCACTCTCCTGACAGGACCACCTGAACTCCCAACATGTTGAGTTTTTGGCGGCGGACCCTCGGGCGCCGGTCGATTCGCAAACACGCTGAAAAGGAGCGTCTGCGGGAGGCGCAGAGAGCCTCCACTCACATCCCCGCAGCGGGAGAAGCCAAGTCCATCATCACCTGCCGGGTGTCGCTGCTGGACGGGACGGACGTCAGCGTGGACCTGCCGGTAAGGTTCCTGCCTGTCTCATCGATCTGAGCTGATTGTCCCCTGCGTGCACGAGGCTGCTCACTGTCCCACAAGAAGCCGGTCCACTTGCTTCAGTCTGCCAGGAGTCTGATTCCTGGGCTTGGGCGATGGGGAGGTTGAACCAGGCAGGTGTGCTTCATTGAGCTGCCCGTGTCCTAAAGGTTGTTTTTAGAAGGATGGGTCTTTCATGTAACTGAGTGAATACTAATGCTCTACCGGCTAGCATTTTGGTTGTATAGTTTGGGGGTTGACTGCCAATGTAACCCCTCATTTAAACAAGTGCCAGCTAACATTCTCTGTTCTCGACATGCTTTCCCTGCAGTAGGATATTAATTAACGTTTTCAGCAGCTGGATCTCCTGCTCTTTTCTATTGTTTGAGCAGCTCTTATCTGGTCTTGCTTGCACTGAGCAATGGGGCTGTGTCTGTGTGCCAGGTTTCACACACTGTGTTAATGAATGGCAGCATTAGTTTCACTGCCTGAGGGCTGGTTGAGCTCTGTAATATTATAACTGTGACGGAGTTTGCTGCATTAATAGCTCCTGTTACACACCAATCTATGTAGAGACCCAGTACAATGAGGTTAATACCTGAGTAATCCAGAATCGTGCAGAGCCAGTCCCTTTAACTAAGGCTAATGTAAAGGTTTGAACGCTAAACGAAAACACAAATCTGAAACGGCATTATATTTTACTACGTGTTTAACCTGAAAACAGGAACTATTAACACTCGCAATGAACAGGACCACTATACCCATGTGCATGGTTTTCAAAATTTAGATATGAAACCTGGAATGGGTGAGACTGCTATGCAATAGGAGTCTTCTTTCCAGCCCTGTGTTGGGGTGCTGTGATGTGTTGTTCAGGTCAGGAAACCCCAGCTAGCATTCGGCACAACTTTTAAAATGCGTTCTCTTTCCCTACCCCTACAGGGCTCCTCTCCCACACACAGTAGCTGTGGGCTGTGGCTGCCCAATTCATTTCAGTGTCTTGCAGAAAATCATGAATTGATTTGGCTTGTACACATCATTGGCAGGAGTGGAGTGAAAATGACCTGTAGTCAGGCACAGTGTCCTCGAGTGACCGACAGACCAAGCATCTCCTCATCTGTGCTCTATCGTTCCCATTCATTACCTTCCCATCCCAGTGAGGCAGATCTAATGGAATGTGTCAGATTGGGGACTGTGTAGACGTGGGGTTGTGACGTGATGGAACGGCCTGTTCCTTCAGTAAGGAGGGGAAAGCGGAGCTGTGAATGTCCTTGTATTAAAAAAAAACCAGATCAATTATTCTTACTTTGAATGCACTCTAGGCTGTTTTGATTAATTATCTTTATTATATAACACAAACAGACTTAACTAGCACCAACACACTAATTGAGCGGTGTTTGTTTTTGAAAGATAGTCTTATAAGAAAGACCAGGAGATTTGATTTGAAAATGCACACTAAAACAAACCCCCAATGCAGACCCAGTTGCAAGTAGACGCTATGTCACAGATGAGAAGTGTTTGCAATCAGACTCATGTATTCATGAACATGCTCACACACACATGCCAGCCCTTCCATCAGCTCTCTGATCTGCCTGCTTGAATTCACCCCTCTCTGATCTGCCTGCTTGAATTCCCTCTCTGATCTGCCTGCTTGAATTCACCCCTCTCTGATCTGCCTGCTTGCCTGATCTGCCTGCTTGAATTCAGCCCTCTCTGATCTGCCTGCTGAATTCACCCCTCTCTGATCTGCCTGCTTGAATTCACCTCTCTCTGATCTGCCTGCTTGAATTCAGCCCTCTCTGATCTGCCTGCTTGAATTCACCCCTCTCTGATCTGCCTGCTTGAATTCACCCCTCTCTGATCTGCCTGCTGAATTCACCCCTCTCTGATCTGCCTGCTTGAATTCACCCCCTCTGATCTGCCTGCTTGAATTCACCCCTCTCTGATCTGCCTGCTTGAATTAACCTCCCTGTGATCTGTGCTGTTGATGTACAAGTTGGATTTATAGCAAAACATTTTGTATTAGTTCATGATATTGTTTTGCTTTCACTGAAAAAGAATTTTATTAGACTGTTAAAATAAGAAAGTTGACTTAAGCTGAGGGAACAGAAAACCACTTTGTAGATTGGAACTTGTTTTTAAGAGACTAGGTTTCAGACCACAGCGTGGCACACCAGGAGAGACTTGGGTTTTGATCCAAAGTTGCTTCAGACTAGGTCTCCTGGAAGCAGGTTTCAAGACACTGTTCCTGAAAAAGTGGCTTTGTGTTCCCTCAGCTTTTAGAATAAACTAATTCTGAACTGTCTATGTTTACACTAATAATTCATGGATTTTCCAGCAGGGCTTATGTTGGTGTTTCAGAATGCATTCCTGATTTTGTAAAGTGGAGGTAGTGTTTGTTTGATACATATTAGGGGTTAAGACTGTTGCGTTTACTTTTCATGCAACAAACGTCCCAAACAATGGTTGCTTGCGACTGAATGTCCTTTGAAGCCCCATCTTCCCTCATTAGAGGAGGTTTTCATTTTCACTGCTTGGTCTGGTTTGAAAAACAAACGCAGAATTAACTCAATTAAACAGATGTCAAGTTTAGGCAACCAAACGTTTGGGGCATTTTGTGTAACAGACTTTAGATTTTTGTGAAATAAACCACAAGAGATTCGATATCCAACACTGTTTCTCATATGAGCCGCCTCAGAGCTCTGATATGTCTGGTATTCAGGAGATAAGGTGGTGGGAGAAGTCTTGGAGTTTCCCCTGGTATCAAGTAGCAGCCTTTTCTTCTGAGTAGTTGGGAGATAGAGGTGTGCAGTTGCATGGCATTCCTTCTGCACTATACGTAACATTTACCTTGCTGGTTTGGCCAGTGTCTGGAAAGTGTGAAGCATTTTCGAGTGATTTTCATTCTGCTCAACCAATGAGGCATCACTTTAAAATTTAGACACACATGTGGATTTTTGGCTTTGAAAGCAAATGTTTTTGAAGAATTTGTTTGTAAGAATATTCAGATAGTTTGACTGAAGAAAAAAATGACTACCGCTGTTTTCATATTATCAATGAGGCACTAAAATTAAAAGCGGAGATTTTGGCCAAAATGACAGCTTATGAATTGTTCCTGGCCAATCAGCTGACTTGTTCCTGTATTAAAAAAAAAAAAAACGCTTGTTAGGGGAAGCAAATATCCTTATAATATTGCGTATCGGCACTCAAACTTTTGTAATGAAGGACAGCTGACGCTTGATGGGCCAAAAGAAAGGCTTGGCTTATTGAAGAACCTTGCACTAAACCCAGAGCAGCAGTAGAACCTGTTTGTAACTCCATCCAGCGTGCATGATTTCATATGTTCTTTGAAACTACAGAGTTCATTGAATAGCTATTGTGACCTTTGATCTCTCTGGGCATCCGATTGGTCCTGTGCAGGGCAGGGACACTGTGTGTTGTCTGAAGCTGCTCCATGCATCCTGTCCAGGGTAGGGGGATTGTATTGTGCACTGTTCATCCAAGCCACACTTGAAATATAAGAACGAGCCTTCACCTGATCATTGCCCCAAATGCCCTTGAAATTCTTGTCTCTGTTTTAGTGTAAAGCATTTGATTGATTTGAGAGACATATATTCCTGGAATGTAAACCCAGTACAACTGAACCCAATATAGTTTTCTTTATACGTACAGTGCCACTTTTTGTGTGAAAGTATTTTTGCCAACATGACCCATGGTGCAGATAGCTGCTTGGAATGAATCTAAACTGTATTGTTTTTTAGAGACGGAGGCTTTGAGATCCCTCTGCTGTCAGGGACTCCTGTAACTTGTTCAGAATTAATTGTACAGGGTCTGTATGAAATTGGTTAAGACTCTTACAGCACAGGAGGTTTTAGTTTAATGTTGATTCTGCTGCTTCATTGTGTGCTGTACTACTCTTCTTTCAGTATGTGAACTCTTGAATTGATTAGTTGTTGAATAGCCTGATATATTAATACTCCTAATCTCCCTTGACAAATACATCTCGGAATAGGACTCGTGACTCTCTCTATGCACTGATGTGCTTTTTTTTGTTGTTGTTTTTTTCTTAGTATTGTGAAACTATTTTGCAGTGAGGAATTAACAGGAGGGGCCCTGTCCTTGAATAAAGGTCATTAGAAAATACTGTCCTGCAGCGAAGAACAAGCATTTGTTAAAGCTGCACCCAAGGGACCGTTAAGATTGTAACACCTCCATGCTCTTCATCTCTCTCTCTCTCTCTCTCTCTCTCTCTCTCTCTCTCTCTCTCTCTCCCGGATGGATTGCTCGGTATGTGTTTGTTTTATCAGTGACTTGCAGGCTATTAGGAGCTGAAGGAATGTCACTGTGATTTCTGCAGGCAGATATTTGGCCTTCTTTCTCAATCCCTCGCAAACAATGTGTGTCCGAGGCCCTGGCTGATTGGAGCGCACAACGGGGCCTTTATGTTTGTCCTTCCAGCTTGGTTGGACATATTGTGCTGTGCCAACTCAAGAGGTCTTTGTGCACCAGCAAACCAGACAGTGCATGTGTGCATCTTGCATTCCCTATACATCAGTTTGCAGTTTGACCTCTTTAGGGTTCTAAGTTTAACTGCAAAATGGGCACATACACTTCAATATGGACACAAGTTTCAATTGCAAATTAGCTCCCATAACTTACAAGGGCAGTGTTTCACTAAGGCAGTTTCCCTGAGACTTGGGTCTTAACATTCTGCAAAAAACCTTTCAATTGAATTCATGCAAAATAAAAACTCTATTCCCTCTATATTGACACTGTTGTTTGCTGCTGTTTCTAGAGTGCAGGGTACTGGTTCAGAAGTATGAACTGTCTGCTTAGGCCCATTGGTTGTTTCTATGGTTACCCAAGAGCTCTCCATCATGCTGATTTCAGAGGGAGTTCTCCTGTGGGACTCGCTCTGACTGGTACAGTATTGCATGTGCAGGAGGGAGAGAAAGGAAACACACACACGATCAAACCCTAATTCATTCATTCTTTCAGGAGGATATCGTAGCTTTCTAGGAAGGTCCTCTATGGTTATTGCTGTAAAGTGGAAGACCAAAGAGTACGAGCCAGACCTCTTTTTTGAGATGTTGGCGGGGTCGGCACCATGTTGAGTAGTAACAGACATTTAAAACAAAACAAAACAACATCTTGGCCACGGACAAGCAAAACGGAAGTTCTATACCATTCCATGCGTGTTGGATGTGTTCACTGCCTCAGACACTGATAACTCTTGCCGCAGACATACGTGTGCGTGTACGGACAAGCTGCCAGCCCCTGGATTTTGGGGTCAGGACATGTTACATGTTACATTTTAGCTGTATCTTAAACTTCTTAGTTAGGAGTAACCATGACAAAAATAAATATATATATACAGACGTGCTCAAATTTGTTGGTACCCCTCCACAAAAAACGAAGAATGCACAATTGTCTCTGAAATAACTTGAAACTGACAAAAGTAATTGGCATCCACCATTGTTTATTCCATATTTAATAGAAATCAGACTTTGCTTTTGATTTTTTATTCAACATAATATTGTAAATAATAAAACAAATGAAAATGGCATGGACAAAAATGATGGGACCGCTAACCTAATATTTTGTTGCACAACCTTTAGAGGCAATCACTGCAATCAAACGTTTTCTGTAGCTCTCAATGAGACTTCTGCACCTGTTAACAGGTAGTTTGGCCCACTCTTCCTGAGCAAACTGCTCCAACTGTCTCAGGTTTGATGGGTGCCTTCTCCAGACTGCAAGTTTCAGCTCTTTCCATAGATGTTCGATAGGATTCAGATCAGGACTCATAGAAGGCCACTTCAGAATAGTCCAATGTTTTGTTCTTATCCATTCTTGGGTGCTTTTAGCTTTGTGTTTTGGGTCATTATCCTGTTGGAGGACCCATGACCTGCGACTGAGACAGAGCTTTCTGACACTGGGCAGTACGTTTCGCTCCAGAATGCCTTGATAGTCTTGAGATTTCATTGTGCCCTGCACAGATTCAAGGCACCCTGTGCCAGGTGCAGCAAAGCAGCCCCAAAACATAACCGAGCCTCCTCCATGTTTCACTGTAGGTATGGTGTTCTTTTCTTTGAAAGCTTCATTTTTTCGTCTGTGAACATAGAGCTGATGTGACTTGCCAAAAAGCTCCAGTTTTGACTCATCTGTCCAAAGGACATTCTCCCAGAAGGATTGTGGCTTGTCAATATGCATTTTAGCAAATTCCAGTCTGGCTTTTTATGTTTTTCTGTCAAAAGTGGAGTCCTCCTGGGTCTTCTTACATAGAGCCCACTTTCGCTCAAAAAGTGACGGATGGTGCGATCAGAAACTGACGTCACCTTCACCTTGGAGTTCAGCTTGTATCTCTTTGGCAGTTATCCTTGGTTCTTTTTTCACCATTCGCACTATCCTTCTGTTCAATCTGGGGTCGATTTTTCCTGCGTGCCGTGCCCAGGAGGTTGGCTACAGTTCCATGGACCTTAAACTTCTTAATAATATTTGCAACTCTTGTCACAGGAACATCAAGCTGCTTGGAGATGGTCTTGTAGCCTTTACCTTTACCATGCTTGTCTATTATTTTCTTTCTGATCTCCTCAGACAACTCTCTCCTTTGCTTTCTCTGGTCCATATTCAGTGTGGTGCACACAATGATACCAAACAGCACAGTGACTACTTTTCTCCATTTAAATAGGCTGAATGACTGATTACAAGATTGGAGACATGTGTGATACTAATTAAAAGAAACTAATTAGTTTGAAATATCACTATAATCCAATTATTTATTATCTTTTCTAAGGGGTACCAACAAATGTGTCCAGGCCATTTTAGAATATCTTTGTAGAATAAGCAATAATTCATCTCTTTTCACAGCTTCTTTGCTTTATTCTATGACATACCAAAGGCATGCAAGTATACATGATAAAATAGCTTTTAATTTCACCACTTTTCAGGAGGAATGAAGCATTATTTCAATGAGCTGTAAGGGTACCAACAAATTTGAGCACGTCTGTGTATATATATATATATATATATATATATATATATATATATATATATAATGTAATGTTTTGCAGAGGCATGTTTGAAGTTCTTTCATGTGCTGTGAAAGTGGGCTGCTGTGCCCTCACAGTAGATATTTGAAGTTGATATATTAATGTGCACTCCTCATCCTGGTTTGGTGGTCCTGTGCATGGGTATTTGTTAAGAGGGTAGGTTTGATTCATGGTTCCTTAATGTACAAATGGCGTTAAAATAAGCTATACTGGCTAATTATTTTCAACTATACTGTGATCTAAAGAATCTAGTAAAAGGGCTGCTGTGTAAGATCATGCTTGTATTCACCTTCCCAAGGTGAGAGCGGACAGTAAGCACACTTGCAGAACCCGTTCTGACCTCTCCTGGAGTGGATTAGGGTTGTGTCATACAGCACCCTGTACAGGGAGGGAAATCACACTCCCATTGCACAGCGGCTTCATCCATTCCTGGTTTTACAGTGAGTTTAATAAGACACATCTGAGCTTGTTACCTGTACACTGGGGCTAACCAAGCTCTTAATAAAACCTGGAATGGGTGAAACTGCTATGCAATAGGAGTCTCCTCCCTGCTGTACAGTGTTCTGTATGTAATGGTCTAGGATACGAGGATGCTCAGGCTGGAGGGCTGCTGTACAATAGGAGTCTCCTCCCTGCTGTACAGTGTTCTGTATGTAATGGTGTAGGATACGAGGATGCTCAGGCTGGAGGGCTGCAGTGTTCTGGGATGCTTACCAGCTGCAATTCACAACTTTTATTTTTTTATTTCACAGAAAAAAGCCAAAGGGGAGGAGCTGTTTGAGCAGATCATGTACCACCTGGATTTAATAGAGAAGGATTATTTTGGGCTCCGTTTTATGGATTCGGCTCAAGTTCCGGTAAGGAAGAGACCTCTCTCTTCTATACTCCTGCATTGTGTTTGCTGGGGGTCGAGGATTTCCCAGTGTATAATGAAGAGACCTCTCTCTTCTATACTCCTGCATTGTGTTTGCTGGGGGTCGAGGATTTCCCAGTGTATAATGAAGAGACCTCTCTCTTCTATACTCCTGCATTGTGTTTGCTGTGGGGTGAGGATTTCCCAGTGTATAATGAAGAGACCTCTCTCTTCTATACTCCTGCATTGTGTTTGCTGGGGGTCGAGGATTTCCCAGTGTATAATGAAGAGACCTCTCTTCTATACTCCTGCATTGTGTTTGCTGGGGGTCGAGGATTTCCCAGTGTATAATGAAGAGACCTCTCTCTTCTATACTCCTGCATTGTGTTTGCTGGGGGTCGAGGATTTCCCAGGCTAACTGAAGAGTGTTGCTTTAAATATATTTTTATGAAGTGTAAGAGGGGGGATAGCTGCAGTGAAGTGGACCCAGTTAAGATTCAGATATTGTTCCAAGTATAAACCTGTAGTCGACCCAACCTTATAAACTGTAGTTTAGTTTAAACAGACCCAGTTTAAATAGAGGGTGATTAGAAAGTAAGTTTACCACATCAATGATATGGTGCATTGATATGGTAAACTTACTTTCTAATCTAGATAAGAATAATTCTTAGCTGTAGTTTGGGGGACGAGATCATAAATATATATATCTGGGGGGGTTGGGTGATTGACCCTGTTAGAGGGATTCAGAAATATGCACCCTCTAGAATTTGCTTAGGCATTTATCATGGTACTAAACTGAGTTCTGGTTCAACCCCAGTTAGACCATTAGATTGACACATTGCTCTAATAGGGCAAGCGTTCATAAATTGTTGTTTTTCTTTGTTGTATGCAGTGTAGAAAACACAAAATCGCACCGGGAACCTCCTGTTGAGACCAGGAAGAGGTGTCTGCCAGCGATGACTAGCTTTTTGGAACAGTGTTGTGTTACTTGATTTTTGTTTCCTTGCTTTTGAAAGAAACTCCCGAAGAGCAGAATGAGTTTTTAAAGGTTTTAAAAATAACTTGAATCTGTACGAGGCGGCCTCAGTCCCAGCAGCGGTCTTGGGGTCTGTCTGTACGAGGAGATTGAAGTCGGAGGAGCTGAGAGGAAACAGACCCAAGCTGAAGCAAACACAGCACTTCAGCAGAGAGTGTAGTGCTGCTAAAAAATAAGTGAAATCCCAGAGGGGGTCCTGCTGTAATGACTTAATGACCAAGGGTATTGAAATCAATAGAATAGACCCCTGTTTGTATACAGACCCAAAGATTGCAGGTCTTCCCTGGCGAGTTACATCCCAAAACTAAAAGGCTTGTAACATGTATTTATTTATTTGTTTTTTTAGCACTGGCTGGACAATACGAAGAGCATCAAGAAGCAAGTAAAGAGTAAGTGAATGGCTCTGCTTCCGTTCACTTGCGCTGTCAAGCACTCCTTGCACATACAGGACTGCGCAGACAGACTTGCTTATGGAAAACCCATTTCGTTCTTTTGGGTAGAGTGGGAGTCAATTCTCCTCCTCTGTGTTTCTGCCTTGAATTGTGTTCCTTCAGTAGAGCCATTGAAGAAACTTTTGATTTGCACTGTTTACATGACCTTCATCTTCAAGACAGTCAAATGCAGCTGACGAATACAGTTGTTGTTGTTTTTTTCAATCTAATGTAAGCATCTGTTTTTCCTTCATGTTCTTCTAGACCAGGGCTTCTCAAACTCGGTCCTGGGGACCCCCTGTGGCTGCTGGTTTTCATTCCAACCAAGCTCTCAATTACTTAACTAGACCCTTAATTGAACTGATAATTTGCTTAATTATACCTTTTTACTTGTTTGCAGCTCTTAAACAGTTACAGTTCAAGTTACTTATCAAATGTTACAGCTAACTTGAAATATACAACTGTTTAAGAGCTGAAAACAAGTAAAAAGGTATAATTAAGCAATTCTAAAATCAGGGCTTGCTTAACAGAGGGAGGTAGGGGAGAGCCCTGCTTTATGGGAGAACGTTACTGTTCACTTATTAAAACGTGTCATCTGAATAAACTAGATGGTTTACCCATTTTAATGTTCCTGCCTTTGTCTTGCAGTCGGACCGCCGTACTGCCTTCACCTCCGTGTGAAGTTCTATTCGTCAGAGCCCAATAACCTGCATGAGGAGCTCACCAGGTAAGGAGCTCTATCTGCATTGCTCTCGCCCGTTTCCCAATTTCAGATTTAACTTGTAGTACTCGCATTGCTGAGGAGCAAGGCCTCACTGAAAAGTAAATCGTGCACATAATCGCAGCTGACCCCAGCGCCCCCTGCATCCTGGGGATTTGTAAATAAATGGTGATCAAGCAGGAATTTCAGGGCTTTCAGAGGGTGTTGCTTCGCATGTGCAAGTGCTCTTGTGAAGGGATCTGGATCATGTCTGTTCAGCAGGGTCAGTGCTGTCAGCGTTTAATCAGGTGAACCAGAGGTAGCATTGAGTGAAGAAGAACTGCTTAACCCCTTAAAGGACACTAGGAATTGAGCGCTTGTTTAAACTGTTTCTTCTTAAGATAGTGACTCCAGTATCACGAGGAGGAAACTGTGGATGAGCAGATCCAACCTGTCATTACATTTTAAAACCTGTTTCGTGCACCTCCTTGAAAAAAAATAGTTTGGTGGGACACATATATGTCCCTTGTACCTTAAGGGTTAACCACTCACCAAAAATAACACCACCAAAGAGCCAACTGTTCCCTGATAAACGGACTGCTTTCTTAAATTTGTTCTGGTATAATGATGGTAAGATGTAAAGAAGAAAGATTGAATCTGCTGAAGCTGTGTACTGTACATCACAGACCAATGTGGGATTAATCCTTCACTGTAGTCTGCACAGCCTGGCCCCAGCACACCAGGCTGGGCAGAGGCCCTGGGAGCACATTCATTTAGCATGATTTCTACTCCTGTACAGTGCTGTGCACGAGGCTACTGGTTTGTGCAGGAATTGTATTTTCTCACTGACCAAAAACACAAGGTGCACTGAAATATCTTTATATTAATTGTTTGTCTTGCTTTAATTGTATGTAAAACTAACATGCTAACATTTTTAATATATCTATATTGCAGACAAAAGTATTTGGGCAGTTAAAAAATAAGTGACAAAAACCACAGTAACTTTCTATAATTTCTAATTGTTCTAAAATAGCATGCAAAAATTAATTTTCATACTTTGACAAGTATTTGGGCAATCCAACATATTTAATATGAGATCCATTCATTGCTAACTGTTGACAATTATCATGATTTGAAAAACAACACCTGGTGATTATTATAGAATAAATAAATACATAATCAAGTGCTGCAAAATAAATTGGAAATTTGTGATTTCTAAAAAGCAACAAAAATGGTTAAAACTAAAGAGTATAGCAACAATCTCAAAATGGCAGTGATACAACTAAACGGAAAAGGAGAAACTACCAGAAAAATAGCAGGAAGACTCGGTTTACCAAAAAGCACTGCGAGAACAGGAATTACTGCAACTAGCTCCAGGTGTGGAAGACCAAGAAAGATTACTGCAAAATCTGGAAGAATCATGGCTTGAGCAGCTACGCAAAATCCTCAGGTTACTGCAAAAGATTTGACACGAGAATTGAGAGAAGAGGGTCAAGAAATTCACCAGCGAACAATTCAATAATATATTTAGATGAATGTCCGTGGGCAAAAACCAAGATGCAAATCTTTGTTAAAAACAACACACAAGAGAGATTGGAGTTTTCCATTGAATACTTGAAGAAGCCTGATGATTTCTTCAACTAAATTTTATGTTCAGACGAATCTAAAATAAAACTTCACCAAGAAAGAAACAATATGATTGGAGAAAGAGAGGAGAAGAATTTAAAGTAAAGTTCATCATGCCCATACATACACACATATATATATATATATATATATATATATATATATATATATATATATATATATATATATATATATATATATATATATATATATATATATATATATATATATATATATATATATATATATATATATATATATATATATATATATATATATATATATATATATATATATATATATATATATATATATATATATATATATATATATATATATATATATATATATATATATATATATATATATATATATATATATGTATGTATGAATAAATAATATGCTTTTAACTTCTTGTTTTGGCAGGTATCTATTTGTGCTGCAACTAAAGCAAGATATTCTCAGTGGAAAGTAAGTATCCAGCTTAATGTTCTCTGAAGTATTTGTTACAAAAAAAGTATTAAGATCAAAATAGAAATTGAGCACAAGAGGAGTGCTTTTGGAAGCCTCCTCAACAGTAATTCTCAGTAAAGGTAGGAGCAGTAGAGGCTATCATTGAAGCACAGTAAAGGTAGGAGCAGTAGAGGCTATCATTGAAGCACAGTAAAACAATCCATGTTGGGGTAGGAGCAGTAGAGGCTATCATTGAAGCACAGTAAAACAATCCATGTTGGGGTAGGAGCAGTAGAGGCTATCATTGAAGCATAGTAAAACAATCCAAAGGCTATCAAGTAAAACAATCTGTGTTGAGGTAGGAGCAGTAGAGGCTATCATTGAAGCATAGTAAAACAATCCATGTTGGGGTAGGGGAGCAGAGAGGCTAGAGGCACAGTAAAACAATCCATTGAGGAGGAGCAGTAGAGGCTATCATTGAAGCATAGTAAAACAATCCATGTTGGGGTAGGGAGCAGTAGAGGATTCATAGTAAAACAATCTGTGTTGTGATTCAGGTACAGTTATTAATAACCCAGCAGTTGTCGGCCTTTTTATCGTTCAGTTTTACGGTATTGTGTTAATAGGTATGTCTGGGCACTCTACGAGTTGAGATCAGTTTAAGAAGTCAGGTTTCCTTTACTTGGGCGTTGTCGACTGGCACTCTCGTGCAGCTGGCTGTACAGTGACAGGCTGGGGGGGGAATGTGCTGCTGAAGGTCTGCTGATGTGTAACAACTGTCCACAAAGCATCTCACTCCTCCGGATGTATGTGTGCTGCATTCCAAGGGTAGATAGATTGAATTTGCAGTACGATATTGTGTGTGTGTGTGTGTGTGTGTGTGTGTGTGGTATTACCAGGGCTATGGCTAACTACAATTACAACAAGGGCCTGCATCAGCGTGTTTTACCAATAGACATGTTGTACAGGTTGGCTACACCTTTACCTCGTCACTGCTGTCGAAGAATATTCATGTTCATGTTCTGAGCAATGAAAGTGGCCAGGGGGAGACTCTATCACGTGTGATGATCCCAACATTCTTCCAGTCCAGTCTGTGCAGCCGGCTGAACAATAAACAGGGTGCCGTGTTCCTTGGAGCACCTTTTAATGTGAAGCCCTCTTCCCCCTCCCTCCTTCCTTCCTTCATGCAGGTTGGAATGCCCCTTCGACACGGCAGTACAGTTGGCAGCCTTTTCCTTGCAGGGTAAGCCTTTGATATCGTATCGTTTTGTTCTGTCCTCCTGCACATTCAATCAAAGGATCCGGTAATCCCTTTCAGGATGGAAAGGTCAGGTGGGGGGGCTCAGTAATCCTCACACTGTGGAGAATCGAATGTTCCTGCCCTGGTACCAGCCTGTCAGGAGTTGTCTTAAGGAGATCCTGAGCAGTCTCTCATCCTGCACGGAAGCAGTCTGGGGAAGCTGGCTTGAATGCAGTTGAATCGAATGTAGGGTAATTCTGTGTTTGGCAAGCCCGGAACTATAGCTGATGACTGCTATGGTGTTAATGATTTGGATTTATCCCAGTGCTTGGTTATCAGGATAAGTCAAGTCAACCCACGCACCGCATCACAAAACACCCCATTAATGCGTACATCAAAAGCAAATCCAAAATGAGAACTCTTACCACGTTTATAATAAGGTAGGCAGAGCACTTGGTAGCTAACAGGTTGGCAGCACTTTGGAGGAATTGAAACCTATTTCAATGCAGAAACGTATTTATTTTGACCCCCTTGTGAAGGAGTGTTAAGATGCTTATGTCCGAGCCATTCTCAAATGTATTGAAGAAAGCGTTTGAACGGCCGCTCCATTCCTTCTGTCCCTGCAGAGGTGAACGCTAATCCCCCCTCAGACTCGATGGGGGTTTGTGTATGAATCTGCTGAAGCCAGGTCTAGAGCTGACATTTTACCATGACCGTGTTCCTGTCAGCCGAGGCAGGCTGGAACACGGGAGCAATATGCATTGCTAGGATTGCACCTAACTGCAGATAGTGTCACACATACTTGTGTAGAGAAGCTTTGCTGCTGCTGCTCATGTCCTGTGTTTATCATCTGTCACTCTTCCATTCAGCCGAGCTTGGTGACTGTGATCCTGCGGAGCAGGGCCCTGAGCTGGTGTCAGAGTTCCGCTTCATTCCTGAGCAGACAGAGGACACGGAGCTGTCAATCTATGAGAAGTGGAAGGAGTGCAGGTAAGCACGCAGTACTGTAGCTGATCCTCTCTCTGTGCAGGTGGGTCGTTCTCATTGTAAGCACGCAGTACTGTAGCTGATACTCTCTCTGTGCAGGTGGGTTGTTCTCATTGTAAGCACGCAGCACTGTAGCTGATCCTTTCTTTGTGCAGGTGGGTCGTTCTCATTGTAAGCACGCAGTACTGTAGCTGATCCTCTCTCTGTGCAGGTGGGTCGTTCTCATTGAAAGCACGCAGTATTGTAGCTGATCCTCTCTCTCTGTGCAGGTGGGTCGTTCTCATTGTAAGCACTCAGTACTGTAGCTGATCCTCTCTGTCTGTACAGGTGGGTCGTTCTCATTGTAAACACGCAGTACTGTAGCTGATATTCTCTCTGTGCAGGTGGGTCGTTCTCATTGTAAGCACGCAGTACTGTAGCTGATCCTCTCTCTGTACAGGTGGGTCGTTCTCATTGTAAGCACGCAGTACTGTAGCTGATCCTCTCTCTGTGCAGGTGGGTCGTTCTCATTGTAAGCACGCAGTACTGTAGCTGATACTGTGCAGGTGGGTGCTCTCATCGCAGTACTGTAGCTGATCCAGGTGTACAGGTGGGTCGTTCTTCATTGCATGCAGTACTGTAGCTGATCCTGTAGCTGATTCATTTCATTCTTCCCTTGCTTTAGGCCCAGTGATTACAACCTTAGCTTTCTCTGTGACAGCCCACCCATAACTATTTTTTTTTTTTTTTCTCACTGTCGCTTGTTAAAATGGTTTATGGTAGGGATCAGGTTTTATGTCTTGAATTTAAGCACGCCTCGGCTATGGCCAACATACTTCATGCTTCACTTTTGAAGTTCCACGGTTCTCTCATAGCCATTACGTATTTCTCATTTTTTTAATGGCAGGATGAGAAGTGATCCAGTCCGCTCAGTGTAACCACGGTTCTGAATTCATTTAATGGCAGGATGAGAAGTGATCCAGTCCGCTCAGTGTAACCACGGTTCTGAATTCATTTAATGGCAGGATGAGAAGTGATCCAGTCCGCTCAGTGTAACCACGGTTCTGAATTCATTTAATGGCAGGATGAGAAGTGATCGATTCCGCTCAGTGTAACCACGGTTCTGAATTCATTTAATGGCAGGATGAGAAGTGATCGATTCCGCTCAGTGTAACCACGGTTCTGAATTCATTTAGTGGCAGGATGAGAAGTGATCGATTCCGCTCAGTGTAACCACGGTTCTGAATTCATTTAATGGCAGGATGAGAAGTGTAATCGAGTTCTGAATTCATTTAATGGCAGGATGAGAAGTGATCGATTCCGCTCAGTGTAACCACGGTTCTGAATTCATTTAATGGCAGGATGAGAAGTGATCCAGTCCGCTCAGTGTAACCACGGTTCTGAATTCATTTAATGGCAGGATGAGAAGTGATCCAGTCCGCTCAGTGTAACCACGGTTCTGAATTCTGCAAAGTGATTCAACACGTCTTTTTCTTTCTGTGTTCAGCGGTCAGATGCCAGCCCAGGCTGAAATTAACTACCTAAACAAAGCGAAGTGGCTGGAGATGTATGGAGTGGACATGCACACTGTGAAGGCAAGCACATTACATTGTGTTTTTATATCATATTCAATAAAATAATACAAATATGCAAAGAGAATTAAGGAGTGTCCAGTTTTGATGATGAATTTGCAGTGGATCAGTCTTCTTTCATGTATTGAAATATTATTTATATTTATTTGTTTTACCATTGGGGTCTATTTTACTGATCTCTAAACACTGATACTCCTAATACCCCCACCATTATGAGCTGGCGTTTTCCCTCAGGATCTACTCCTATTTAGATGATTGCAATAGCACTGCATTGAGAGTGTCTGAATCTGAATCCTCTTTCTCAGGCCAGAGATGGAAACGAGTACAAGTTGGGGCTGACCCCCACTGGAGTGCTGGTGTTTGAGGGAGAGACCAAGATAGGCCTGTTCTTTTGGTAAGTGGGGGGAGTGGGGGGGTGGGGTATCTATGGTACCTCATGTGATATGAGGAATGTGCTGAAACACATGTGTGTTGAGGGTTAGTCCAGTCGACTCGTAGTTTTCTCTGTGCTTGTTAAGCATGTTCCAGCAGCTCAGTGCCCCCACCCCCTCCCACGTAGACACCCGACCTGCCTGCCCCCCCCACTGTTGATAAAACCTCTGCTGGAATGTTAAGCACAACATCATCATCACAGCTAGAACAGTAAACCCAGCCATTACTGCGGGAACACTTTGTGAAGAAGCGCCGTGGGAGAAATGAAGCTGCAAAGCAGATTGATCACCTGATGACACTTCAGTAGAAGAGCAGTTGGCTTGGAGTTAGTTGTCTGTAAAGTGGGTGGGGAAGGGAGAAAGGGAATCCAATATATTGTTTGATAGCAGAGCAACTGGGGAGTTTGCATCCGACTGTGATAAGCACCCATGAATGTGTACATTATGAACCCAATAAAATCTAGAAAGACAAATGTTCAAAGGCTGTTGCAGTTGTGTAGTTGAAGGCTGAACGAGGCACGCGAGATCCCTGTTTGATTTCATTTGTAATATATTCTTGCATTGTTGTTGTTTTGTACAGGCCGAAGATAACCCGGCTGGATTTCAGGAAGCACAAGCTCACGCTCGTGGTGGTCGAGGATGATGAGCAGGTAATGCAGGAAGCTGAGCAGGTAATGTGATGTCATGTAGTGCTCCTCCTATTGTAACCCCCTCGCTCCGGTCACCGTGTGTATGTGTTGAAAGGACATTTTTAAATGAATAATTACAGAATATAGGTAGGTACTAATCTACAGGTAAGCTACCTTGGTACCAGGTGATCTGCAGTACTCGTATCCTCAATGCTGTTAACAGTGCATCCAGCAACAGTATTGAATGTAAATAAGACCCCATTAATACCCTTTACCTGGGGAAGGACAGTACCAGAGAATTTGGATCGGCAGAGAGCTGAGAATCCCAGTTGTGCTACAGTGTGTTTTACCGTCCCTCCCTTCGTTCCTGCACAGTAACTCTAGGTTGCTTGCCGAGGCAGGAAGCCCTGGCAGCTTTTCAGCGTTGGTTAGTAAAACGCCTCCTACTATCCCCTAAGGCATGTCTGGCATCTGGAGCTGAGCTCTGAACAGTTTATAAAACGCAGAGCTGCTAACTTTTAAAGATCCGTACAGATTGGTGTTGCAGTGAGCGGCTGATTGTGTGCAGGTGTATTTCAAGAGGGGTTGGTGATGTTTATGGCTCACCTTTTATGAATGTGACCTGTGAGTGTACCCCGTAGTTAGTTTTATGCAATCCAGAGAGGAATGTAGTACACATCTGAAGATTTTTTCTTTTTTTTCTTAAGAATTCCCTTGTGGTTCAATGATCTGGGCGTTGTACTGTATTTGTAAGATTGTGTTTGTCTGTGTTAAATTTGTACAAATTAATTTCACCTCTGTGTGAACACAAGTTCTAACAAGTAGCTATCCTCACACTGTTCACAAGCTTCCCCCTCACCAGACACAATTGATAGGTACAGAATCACGGAGAAGCTCCAGTGCGAACTGGTAAACAAGTGGAATGTGTAAACGATGCCTGTGTGTGCAGAAATAGAAAAGGAAACTCCCTAAGATCGTAATGTTGTAGTCTTTCATTTAATGGGATCTACAGTGTACTGTATGTTGTTGCTCTTGGGCTATGCAACGTTATTTGTGTGCAGCCTCTGGAAGTACGAAGTGGAAGCACTGATGCTTTGAGACTGCCGAGTCCCTCTTGAACCCATGGCACTGATAATAAATAAACGCTGTGTTCTTTGGAAAGCTGCTGTATCACAATGGCAGCCCCAGTACATTGTATTGTAATTCTCTGTGTACAGGGGAAAGAGCAGGAGCACACGTTTGTGTTCCGCATGGATCATCCCAAGGCTTGCAAGCACCTGTGGAAGTGTGCTGTGGAGCACCATGCCTTCTTCAGGCTGAGGGGACCTGTCCAGAAAGGCGTGGCCCGGTCCAGCTTCATTCGCATGGGGTCTCGCTTCAGATACAGGTGGGCCTTCCTGCATTTTAAAAAGGTCTGGACTCCAGATGTGTGTTTTTTGCAACTTGTTCAGAAGTAAACGCTTTATACATTTTGTGCTGCTTCTTCATTCAGTGGTAAAACGGAGTACCAGACAACGAAGGACAACAAAGCGCGGCGGTCAGCTTCATTCGAGCGCAGGCCCAGCAGGCGCTACTCCAGGAGGACCATGCAGCTCCGAGGTACACAGCTGTCGAGCCGCGAGCACGCCAGCGCTGTGAATAATGAGCGGGTCACAGGTACGCAGCTCTCGAGCACTCCAGCGCTGTGAGTAATGAGCGGGTCACAGGTACGCAGCTCTCGAGCATGCCAGCGCTGTGAATAATGAGCGGGTCACAGGTACGCAGCTCTCGAGCATGCCAGCGCTGTGAATAATGAGCGGGTCACAGGTACGCAGCTCTCGAGCATGCCAGCGCTGTGAATAATGAGCGGGTCACAGGTACGCAGCTCTCGAGGATGCCAGCGCTGTGAATAATGAGGGGACACCGAAAGGGCCTTTTAACCAACCTGTCTCTCTAACTGTGTAACGCATGTCAACCAAAAAAAAAGGATTTTTTTTTTATAATTACTTTCTAATTAACTATTTATTTAGTCACAATATGTCACCTGAAATGTCTTACTAATTTCAATGTCTTAGTGTTTTGATAATTTTTTTTTTTTTTTTTTTAAATATGTGACGGACTGCTTGAAAAATAAGTATCTACAGTAAAACTTATTTATTTTTTTTATTTTATTTTATTTATTTTTTTGCCTCAGCACATCAAGGGAGCAGAAATCAAGACGCAAAGTAAGTGCTCAACTCTGCTGTACAACATGCTAGCTGATTCAGAAGACGTTGAATTGCACACTGCATAGGTCACGGGAATGTCTGTGTCTACCTGGGGATGACAGGAGGCTCAGCTAACAGACGGTTTTGCCTCAGGTTTTATGTCTCAAGTGAAATGAGTCTCAGCTGTAGGGTGAAACTGCACTTCGTGATTTATCATGAAATAAGAATTGTAGAAGCGAGTACTGATTATGTTTGTTCTTGGTCGTTTTGATACTTGGAAGGGGGGGTTGGGACTGATTTCTCTCTCAATTCAATTCAATTCAATGGTGCTTTATTGGCATGACTTACAATAGCAGGTGTTGCCAAAGCAATTATACAATATACACATGTATATATACAATGCATCATTATATATATATATATATATATATATATATATATATATATATATATATATATATATATATATATATATATATATATATATATATATATATATATATATAATATATATATATAATATATAAACAAACTGATTTATAAAGTACAGTAAAAAAAAAAAAAAGTGAAAATAGTACTGTTAATGATTAAATAAATAAATAATAATCAAAGAAAATAATTAAAATAAATAATACAGTGGCTACAAGTAATGCATTTTCTCTCTCTCTCTCTTTCTCTCTCTGTGTGCCGGCTCTTTCTCTCTCTCTCTCTCTCTCTCTCTCTCTCTCTCTCTCTCTCTCTCGGCTCTCTGCTGGGCCGGGGGAGTCTGCAGCCCCAGACAATGAGGCTATTCCTCTGTGCCAGGCACAGGATGTGAATTTCACTCCTACCTCTGCTACAGGACTGCATGTTCTCTGCACTCGGTTACAGTATACAAACCGCCTGCTTTTACTTTGATTTTACAGCTGTTATCTTTCTCAAAGATGTTTTACTGCACAAACATTCCATTGCCCTTACAGTTTCCAGTTGGCTGTTTGCGTGCTATTCTATTATTGACATAATTTAGAGGCAGGAGGAGGAACAGGAATAGTAGCAGCTATTAATTACAAAGTATAGCCCTGCCTTTGGTAGATGTTGTACCATTCTTTCAATAGCTCTCCTTGATGGTGTGTAAAACAGCCAGGGATAGTATGGTTAAGCACATGGGCAAAGGATAATAAACAATGAATGCAGATTACCATAAAAAAGATGAACTCGCTTCTGCATTTCAAATACACGTGCCTTGGGTTTTAAACGGCTGTGTACATTAATAACGACTTTATGGTAATCCTTCTGAAGTACTCTGCAAGCCATCACTCTTTTTTGTAAACTTGTGGTGCAGTCTTCTAGAAAGTGTAATTGTGGATGAGGTTTGGTCAGTGCATCGGAAAGCTTTTTACAACTGCTCTTGCCTGCAAAGCCACTGGAAGCTTAACAGACAGAGGAGCTCCTGTGAGAAATACAGAACTCCTCTCTTCTCCTTTCAACATGGGAAGTACAGGATGATCCTAAAGTAGCATGAAAGGGATTTGCTGCCTGTCTGTTGGGGGCAGGCGCATATAGAATCTTACAAAATATAGGATATTGTAGGAAAACAATCCAATGCCTGTATCTATCTAACAGATGTTGCAAAAGCAAGAAGTGAACAGGTAGACTGATTTACGAGGGATGAAAGGGCGGGCTCACACGCCAGGGCTCTGTGGATTATGAGGGAAGAAAGGGCGGGCTGACACGCCAGGGCTCTGTGGATTACGAGGGATGAAAGGGCGGGCTGACACGCCAGGGCTATGGGCTCATTTTCAGCAGCTCAGGTTGCTCCTCTCCTGTGATCACAATAGCTAACAACATCTCATATATTATTGTAATAGTCTCTGCTTTCTTGTTTTACAGAGCACAGAACCATGTCTTTAACCAGAACAATGGTGCAAAGGTAACAATTCATTAATATCTTAAATGTTTTGGTCTTGTCTATGCAGTATATAATTGTTCAGGTGTATACCGTACTGTGTTTTTCAGTTAATGCATTTGTGGAATATGTCCATATTGCAATTTAAATGCATTGCTGAACCTCTTCGATCAGATTTTTTTTTTTTTTTAAAGATAATTTTATTTATTTTTTTAAAGAAGTTTATGGGGTGCAAGACATCACCATAGCAACACTTTGAAAGAAACACATCAGTTGATGCAATTCTACATGCCTCCCCCATTGTAATAGTGGTGTGTGTGTCCTATGATAGTGAATGTTCCTCTGTGCTCTCAAACTGCACCCCCCCCAGGTGCTGAACAAGCGCCCCACCCTGCCCGTCGTCGCTGCAGTGCCTGCCACCCCCATCCCACTGGAGATTGAGACCCTCCCCCGGAGCCCCGGAGCCAGCCAATCGGAGAAGATGAGGTGAGTGCCATGTGGTTTAATACAATAAGATCATGAAATGCTTCATCTGCTATCCTGCTGTCTCTAGATGCTGTTTCTCCCGAATCAGAAAGTGTGCTATCCATGTTTGTGGCAATAAGGGGGGGAAAGCAATGCTGTGTTAAGCTGTAATGAAACAGGAGACTGTAGTGTGTGACATACCAGAAGTGGTGGAGGTGATGATTCAGTCTTGAATAAGGACGCAGTCACGTCCTCAAGCTCTGCTGTCCATTGACGTGGGTACATTGCTGCCTAGCACAATTAGTTTTCATGTGCTGTACCTGAGCAATGTGCTTTTCATCCACTTTTTTTAGGAGCTGTAAATATTAAAATAATTCCAATTCGCTTCCGCATTGTGGGAACACAAATATGGATCATGCTGTATACTGAGTCTGTCGTGATTTTTAACCACAATCCATGAGGTTTAAAGGAGAGTGCTGGAGCATGGCACAGTTGTTAGGGTGCATGCAGCATCGTTTGAGACGGATTGCAGAGACACATGCAGGTAATTCAGCTCAGTGTTGAATCGTCTTATTCTCTGCACTCTGCAACCCGCCCAGACTGAACTGCAGAAGAACTGACCACCTCTTGAAACGCTACTGCTACCTTATTATTATTATTATTATTATTATTATTATTATTATTATTATTATTATGTGTTTTATATTTAAACCCACCTCTGTACATGTTTGTCACTCTCTTTAAACCATTAAGAGTCTTTTATGAAGGCTTATTTCAGTACGTATTGTAAATGTAATTAAATATCAATTAAAAATGATTTGTTCTAGCTTGATACGACAGCAGGCATGCTCGCACTAAACCTATTTTCTTGAGACGAGGTATGTACTGCAGCACTAAATGATAAACGCTTGTCTTGATAATCCAGGTATTTCATGTTGTGTGGGGGCTGCTTCTTTGACTACTTGGCTGGCTACTCAGCTGCAGTTGCCTCTTTCTATGCTTTCAGCTGTGAATCAAATCCAGTGATGGGATGTCTCTTTGCCTTGTTGTCTCTAAAGTTGCATGTTGTTAATGGCAGACTCTGAGCTCCTGTCTCTGGTGGTGGTGTAGTTGAGGGTGTGCTTATTCTCACAGTAAATTTAAAAGCTGGTTGTTTGTTTCTCAAATGTGAAAAGAATAGATGAACCCTTTCCAGTCAAGGAATTTGTAACAGAGGCCCAAAAAGAAAGTGTGGGGTGGGGGGGGTTAGATCTGGGGATGAAACCGATGGATAGTTGTTGTCTGCTTTTGTTTTTCGATGGATTTCTCATATTCAACATGACCTATATGAGTTTTGAGCTGGAAAGGGTTATCGATTTTGAACGGTTGGGTTGCATTGGTCGTGTATGCAGGAAGCTTGCTTATGAACCCTGGAGTTGTCTGAGCTTTGATCAATCACAGGGCCATCGATGTTCAGTGGGTTCTGCATGCCTTCATTAAATGCTGTGAATGAAACAGGTTAAGCACTCACTCCTTTCCTGTGTCTTCAAAGGGACAGTCCATCTGTGAAGGTATTGCAAGCCACTGTCTTTTGCACAGAACTCCCTTTCTGCTGCACTGATACGGCAAAACCCAAGGTTCATTTCCAGGGTCCCGGCTCCCTCGGCAGCGCCCGGGGTCCTGGCACCCTCGGCAGCGCCCGGGCGTGGCTTCCACCAGCTCTGTGTGCAAGAGGCCTTCTGGGAGATAATGATGTCCATGTACTGTAAGGGTCATGTAAGGAGTGAGTTTGCTTAAGAAAATGAAATTTGACTAACCCCCTTGTAAAATCCTGTGTGCTGGTGCTACTTTCTATCTCTCCTGATTCACAACCTATTTGAGTGCCAGCTTGCTGAATAAATTAAATTAAATTAAATTAAATTAAAACAAATGTTGAAGCAACAACAGCATCTGTAAGTTTGACAAATTATTGTTAAACTGTGTTAGTTTAATAGAACCATTGTTTGTTTTTTTTGTATTCTTTTGAAACTTTTTTTGGCTTTCCATGATCTCAATTTCCTCCTTCTGCTGTTTTCACATCACAGCTGTGTTCTTTTAGCAGTAAAAAAGACAAGAACAAAAAGTTAAACCTTCGCATTAGCAATTTAAGTGAAGTCCCATTCACTTGTATTTCTTTTCATAAAGCACACACTGTGTATTACTTAGTGTGTAGTTTCCATGTCAAACCATAATGTTACTGACTCGCCCCAGGAAGTGTTGACGAATTATCCAATTAACCAGCAGGTGACAATGTGAAGGAAGATAACACAAGCTGCCAGCCAGGGGGGCGCTTTTGATTCCTCATGGAAACCTTCTCCAAAACGGAATCGCAGGACTTGCACATGAAGCCCCCCCACCGTCCCCCATCCCCGTCCCCGTCACTCGCATTACAAAATGTCTACCCTACTGGGACCTCTAATTTAAACAGATTCTTACAATGAAAAATACATCAAAATGTGCACAAGTATAAATGCTGAGATCCCAAGTTGAAATCTGACCCACTGCTTTGGTTTTATAGTAGATCATTGCCCTGTCCCTCTCCCTACCCTTTACTCTGTACTGCAGTGAACTGGGGACAGAGTCATATTTCCACTTGGCAGCCGAATGTAACAGGGTGGAGGTTGGGTGTGAACCGGAGACCCCGCGCACCGCAAGCGAGCGTCTAAACCACTGTTCGACAGAGCCGGGCTCGTCTGCATTCCTGGTTTGAGCTTTTAACTTCTTCTCCTCTCACGGGTAGGGGACAGGACAGAGTCCGTAACGGCAGTGTATCACACAACACTGCCTGTTGCACTCACACACACATTAGTATATTAGATCAGTTAACTGGCCTGCTTTTCTGAGTGGAAAGACTTAAAGAAATAAAAAACTGTAAAACATTTAGTGGCAAGTAATCTTTCTGTTGTAGTCTGTTAAAGGAACATGCTGTGTCCCTCCTTCAATACATTCCTCCTCCTTCAGGGTCTCCTCTGACCTGTCTTACTGTATTCCTGTACCTTTCGCCTCCCTGCACCTCCCTCCTTCCCGAGCTAACCATGACCTCACCCCCCCATCCAGGCCTCCCTTTCACTGACGGCAGCTCCTCTCGTGAGAGCCACGGTCCAGCCAGAGCCTACCGCTGCATGTGTCTGTGAGCTCGGGGAATAATACTGGATCCAACGGTTTATGAGAAAAAAAATACAGTGTGCATTGTATTTCATGCCTAGAGAGACTGAGGTTTTGAACAGCTTTTTCAGGCCAGCTGGGTTTAAAGGTTATCAGACAATAAAGTGTGTGATGAGAGGGGAGAGGAAGGGCAGCACAGGTAAAAGGAACTCATCTCTGAAAGACATCTCTGGGCATTCCAGAACTCTCACACTATTCACAGGCTTTGGGATGTAGTTTGGGTTTTTGTTGTGTTTTTGTTTTTCATTGTGTGGAAATGTATGTAAGGGTTTCATTTGTTCGTATGTGCAGTAACTTTTTTTCTTAATTGTAGATTTAAAAAAAAAATAACAATTTAAGTAGTCTATAGAAGTAAAATATATTTTAGAAATCAATCGATGGATTTTTTAAATTGACTCCAATCCAATGAGAATTTTTTTAAAATGATCTTTAATTTTAGTCCTTTTTTATTTCTTGTATTATGAATTGTGCCTTTTTTAATAAAACATTTTTTTTGTTTTGTTAAGTAGAAACATTACACATTTTACAGACTGGTATGTTTTTATTTATTTATTTTTATTTTATGAAGCTGATTTGTTTCATGTTATTTTTGGTTGCAAATAATCTAGGCAGATAGACCAAGACAATGTCACACCTTGCATCAATCTGATCAAATCTTGAGCAACAATTCAGTTTACAATTGTGGGCTACACTTTAGAGTAACACCTGCAAATTCATTCAGTGCTCTCTAGGATAGCTGGTATTCCTGTGGAGTTCCATGGGAATAATACAATGGCCACAGTTAAATTGGAATGAATCAAGTTATCTGTGAAACTAGAAAATGTATTTAACATTAATTAGAAAACGCTATTCAGGTGTTGTGTTTGAAAGTTTTACCCGGTTAAGTAGCTCACAAGAAACATAACTTGAGCTTAATGAAAGTTAGATCTCCCCAAACTTTTAGTACGGAACGTGTCTTTGAAAGCGTTACAGAAGTGACTTGAATTTAATATTTGAATGAACTTGCCAGCAAAGCAGTTCAATCAGATGTCTGGTGATAATCCCAGGTGTTAAAGATGCTCATCGATTGTTCAGAAAAATTTACTGGAGCTCATTTCTCTGGTGTTCCACGTGTGGACCTCTGATCTTGTCACTCGGTGAGGTGATCAGTGATTGAGAGATGTGGAGCTCAGATCCTCCTGTCACTCGGTGAGGTGATCAGTGATTGAGAGATGTGGAGCTCGGATCCTCATGTCACTCGTGAGGTGATCAGTGATTGAGAGATGTGGAGCTCGGATCCTCATGTCACTCGTGAGGTGATCAGTGATTGAGAGATGTGGAGCTCGGATCCTCATGTCACTCGTGAGGTGATCAGTGATTGAGAGATGTGGAGCTCGGATCCTCATGTCACTCGTGAGGTGATCAGTGATTGTTGAACTCTCCCAGTCCTGGGAGAGTTCATCTCAATCTCACAAAAGAGGCGTTGATATTCATGGTGTTTGCAAGCTGCTAGACGGTTATTATTATTATTATTATTGATTGAATGTGGTACAAATTGTTAGGTGTATAGTTAACAACTGTATGAGCTGGTATGGTTTTTCTACAGAGTTAAAACCTCATTAATTTACATGATTAAATGCTCGGAATGCTGAATGCTTAACATGTGACTGCACAAACCCTATTGCCCCCTGCTGTGCATTTCCAGCTCTACAAGCACATAACCTCCCCAATGACCACAGCACCTGGGATTGAAACTGCTCTGAGCTTCAGAGTCCCGACTCTGCATGTAGCATGAATGCTGTTGAACTGCGTGCTGTGGAATCTTTCTGTATATTATTCTGCTTGTACACTGTGTAATCCTGCCAACGTGTATTGAAGATCCATGCACAGAGCTCGAAGAGCGTGATGCAGGCATTGGCTCTGGTCACACATGATTCCCAGGTAAGTCAAATGTGTCATACGGGAAGGTTGGCAGGACTGTACCTTTTTAATTTACTGCAAATTCTGCAAACGAAACCTGGGAGACTGTTAATCGGTTAGCTAGTAGCACAAATAATCCAACAGCATCTGATTTGGATTTGTTTGTTTTAAATGTCTAATGATCCAAAAACAGCAGCGAGAGCACCAGCAGAGGCAATGAGAGCGAATGTGCAAAACACACACAGCCTGCTGCAGAGCCCAGTGTGCAAAACACACACACAGCCTGCTGCAGAGCCCAGTGTGCAAAACACAGACACAGCCTGCTGCAGAGCCCAGTGTGCAAAACACACACACAGCCTGCTGCAGAACCCAGTGCGCAAAACACACACACAGCCTGCTGCTCATTGCTGGGGTTCCAGATTTGTGTGGTGTGTTTTTTTTTTTTTTTTTTTTTGTTTTTGTTTTTTTAAACAAAACCTGAAAATATTCCAACAATGCAAAAAAAATAAATACATTATATAAGTTAATTACTTGAAAAAATTATTGTATTTCTTGCTCTTATTGTATGACTTGTATTGTAACACTTGAATGTATTTGTATTTGCTTGCGATTGTAAGTCGCCCTGGATAAGGGCGTCTGCTAAGAAATAAATAATTATTATTATTATTATTATTATTATTATTATCTTTTAGATGACTACATAGAACAGTCATACATGCAGATTTAACAGCTATACCCTTACGTGTGTAATAATAATAATAATAATAATAATAATAATAGTAATAATAATAATAATAATAATAATTGTATATTGGTATCAACCAAATATTTAACTGTGACAGAACTCATTTTAACCTTTTTAATGACATTTTGCTGACCATCGAGCAAGATAAATTTCACACATGGATATACATCTAACTTGAATGCGTATGAAGTAATTGCTGTAGAAGCAGTAGTCCACAGTGTGGGCTGCTGATGGATCCTGGAGTTCTTGAGCACACTATGAAAATCATTTCAAGGTGCAGGCTGCAAATTTAAAGCTACATGTAGTAATGCTGCAAGAAGCCTGTAAGTTCCTAGTGGAAGGCTTTCTCAATGCCTTCTGTTAGTCCGCAGTCTTTCTCAATGCATTCTGTTAGTCATGGAATACATTCGGAGACTCGGAGTTCAAATGTTTGTCAATGTGGGAATGTCTACCAAGTTTCTTTTAGTATTCCTACATAGTTCATATTATGTAGGGCCCCTTTGTGCATTTGAAATGCGCTTCTTTGTGAATCCTGTGTCTTTGTGCACGCCTGTGTCTCTCTGCAGCTTGCCCCTGATTGCTGATTTGCTAGACAGTCAGGACCTGTTGGAGACTTGCATTGACGAGTTCATTTGGGTGCCCGTTACCATGACAACAGCAGGCATGCCTGAAGAGGAGGGCCCCAGCACGGGTGCTTCAGGGTCCGATGAAAACGCAGAAGAGAATGTGGCTTTGAGCGGTGAGAGAACTTTCTCTTCACTCCCACTCCCCCTCCCCCCCCCCCCCCCCACACACACACACACACACACACACTCGCACAGAGAATGCTTCAGGGTCCAGTGAAACGCAGAAGAGAATGTGGCTTTGAGCGGTATGAGAACTTTTTCTTCGCTCCACCCCCCCCCCCCCCACACCCACTCGCACCCCAGGGTCCCCCTCCTTCGCTCCCTCCTCCCCCCCCTCCTGCACACACACACACACACTCGCACAGAGAATGCTTCAGGGTCCAGTGAAAACGCAGAAGAGAATGTGGCTTTGAGCGGTATGAGAACTTTCTCTTCTCTCCCACTCCCCGCCCCCTCCTGCACACACACACACACTCACACAGAGAATGCTTCAGGGTCCAGTGAAAACGCAGAAGAGAATGTGGCTTTGAGCGGTATGAGAACTTTCTCTTCTCTCCCACTCCCCCCCCCCCCCCCCACACACACACACACACTCGCCCCCCCCCCCATACAGACACACTCGCACAGAATGAAAGTAAAAACAAAGACAATCTTCGAAGACTACATCTATACATTGAACTGGTGTCAAAACTACTGATTTCACTTAGAAAAAAAGAAAGAAAGAAAGAAAAACAAGATGCACAAGTTGCAATCATTCCATTGATGGGATTAGCTGCTGCAGTACGACCTGCAGTTACTGTAATTCTTACACCATGCTGTTCTCTTCCAGTGTATGAAGATTCTGCAACACGAAGGACGCGGTTAGAGATCGAGAGCATTGCTGTGTCTGCTGCTCCCAGGTCCAATATCAATGTCAATATGAACAGTCAGGTACGTGATTGTGTGAAGGGGCGGCGGCTGGGCATGTAGTCGTGGTTTTAAAGCTTTTAACCTCATCTCACCGACATCGGGCAGGATCTGTAACGGCAGGGCATCGCACAGCACTGCCCGCTGCACTGGCAGCATTGTGAGGTCCAGCAGGTCGGATCCTGAGCAGTGGGTATTGCAGGGTAGATCACATCTTGAGAGGCTTGGGTAAGATCAACAGGGGCTCCCATTGAACATCACTTGACATATAAGCACGATTTAGAAAGAACTACAAGTGTTACAAAATTCCCAAGAATTGTTTCTTGGAAAATGAACCACACATTCCCAACTTCCTATGCCCTGCTATTATTGCTGCTTAGCTTATAAATGTGCTCTAAAATTTGAATCTGCCTCTGCGTATTATCTAAACGTATTTATTTAAATTAAATAAGAATGCAGTTAATTCCAGCACCTCGTTTTCAAACAGTCATTTGTTTATTCGTTTTATTGATTTTGTTTTTGCCGGCACTGCTTAAAAAAAAAAAAAATAGTAGATCTAATGCTTGGGCACATTTTACAATCCCTGTAAATACTACAACCAATCCCTGTAAAAAAAACAACACGTTATAATCCCCTGTAAACAACTGTAAATATCCCCCAAAACAACACATTACAATCCCTGTAAATACTACAGCCCCCCAAAACAACACGTTACAATCCCTGTAAATACTGCATCCCCCCAAAACAACACATTACAATCCCTGTAAATACTGCAGCCCCCAAAACAATCCCTGTAAATACTGCAGCCCCCCAAACAACACGTTACAATCCCTGTAAATACTGCAGCCCCAAAACAACACGTTACAATCCCTGTGCCCCTCAAACATGCCCCCCAAAACAACACGTTACAATCCCTGTAAATACTGCAGCCCCCCAAAACAACACATTACAATCCCTGGAAATACTGCAGCCCCCAAAACAACACGTTACAATCCCTGTAAATACTGCAGCCCCCCCTGTAAATACTGCAGCCCCCAAAAAACAACAACGTTACAATCCCTGTAAATACTGCAGCCCCCAAAACAACACGTTACAATCCCTGTAAATACTGCAGCCCCCCAAACAACACGTTACAATCCCTGTAAATACTGCAGCCCCCCAAAACAACACGTTACAATCCCTGTAAATACTGCAGCCCCCCAAAACAACACGTTACAATCCCTGTAAATACTGCAGCCCCCCAAAACAACACGTTACAATCCCTGTAAATACTGCAGCCCCCAAAACAACACGTTACAATCCCTGTAAATACTGCAGCCCCCAAAACAACACGTTACAATCCTGTAAATACTGCAGCCCCCAAAACAACACGTTATAATCCCTGTAAATACTGCAGCCCCAAAACAACACGTTAAAATCCCCCTGTAGCCTGTAAAACAACACATTACAAAATACTGCAGCCCCCAAAACAACACGTTACAATCCCTGTAAATACTGCAGCCCCCCCAAACACGTTACAATCCCTGTAAATACTGCAGCACCCCAAAACAACACATTATAATCCTGTAAATACTGCAGCCCTCCCAAACAACACGTTACAATCCCTGTAAATACTGCAGCCCTCCCAAAACAACACGTTACAATCCCTGTAAATACTGCAGCCCTCCCAAACAACACGTTACAATCCCTGTAAATACTGCAGCCCCCCCAAACAACACGTTACAATCCCTGTAAATACTACAGCCCCCCAAATCCCCTCTAAATACGTTAGCCCTTCAAACAAATCCTGTAAATACTGCAGTCCCCCAAAACAACACGTTATAATCCCCCTGTAAATACTGCAGCCCCCAAAAAACACGTTACAATCCCTGTAAATACTGCAGCCCCCAAAACAACACGTTACAATCCCTGTAAATACTGCAGCCCCCCAAACAACACGTTACAATCCCTGTAAATACTGCAGCCCCCCAAACAACACGTTACAATCCCTGTAAATACTGCAGCCCCCAAACAACACGTTACAATAATAAATGCAGCCCCCCCTGTACAAAATAGCCCCTGCAGCCCTCCAAAACAACACGTTACAATCCCTGCCCCCCGTGTCCTCCAGTGTTTTCCACGACTGTCTGCCCGTTATCAGAAGGTCTAGTTTTATCTGAATGTTTCCCACGTGCTCTTACTGGATTGATGACATTCGTATGCTGCCCGTGAGCCACAGGCTTGCCTGGGACTGGCAGACTTGGCTGGATTTGTGATCCATCTCTTCCAGGAGGAGGTAGTGAAGCTGACAGAGAAGTCCCTGAACAATGTGACCAGCAGCCCAGCCGTGGCTCCGAGTCGCCCCCCGGAGGAGCTGAAGAGCAACATCCTGAAAGCACAGGCAGAGGCAGCCTTGAAGGTAAGACCCTGCAGGTGAAGAGGGATCCGGGGCTCCCTGCAATGCCAAAGGAGAACAGTGCAGCAGTTTCATTTTCATGCCTTTTTTTTTTTTTTTTTTTGCAATTGCCAGTATTAAAATGTTCCATAGTAAAGTGTAATCAAATATAGGTAAGCATTGTAAAGCACAGAGAGGTATAGTAAAGCATAGTAAAATAAATGGTAAGCTATGGTATAGTAGAAGCTTGGTGCCCGCAGAGTGTTCTGGGAGGCAGTGCTGTATTGTTTTGCTTGGTGTCTGCGGTGTGTTCTGGGAGGCAGTGCTGTATTGTTTTGCTTGGTGTCTGCGGTGTGTTCTGGGAGGCAGTGCTGTATTGTTTTGCTTTGTTGCGGTGTGTTTGGTGTGTATTGTTTTGTGTGTCTGGGTGGCAGTGCTGTATTGTTTTGTTTGGTGTCTGCGGTGTGTTCTGGGAGGCAGTGCTGTATTGTTTTGTTTGGTGTCTGCGGTGTGTTCTGGGAGGCAGTGTGTATTGTTTTGCTTGGTGGTGTGTTCTGGGTGGCAGTGCTGTATTGTTTTGTTTGGTGTCTGCGGTGTGTTCTGGGTGGCAGTGCTGTATTGTTTTGTTTGGTGTCTGCGGTGTGTTCTGGGTGGCAGTGCTGTATTGTTTTGTTTGGTGTCTGCGGTGTGTTCTGGGAGGCAGTGCTGTATTGCTTGGTGTTGCGGTGTGTTCTGGTGGCTGTGCTGTATTGTTTTGTGTGTCTGCGGGTGTTCTGGGGAGGCAGTGCTGTATTGTTTTGTTTGGTGTCTGCGGTGTGTTCTGGGAGGCAGTGCTGTATTGTTTTGCTTGGTGTCTGCGGTGTGTTCTGGGAGGCAGTGCTGTATTGTTTTGCTTGGTGTCTGGTGTGTTCTGGGAGGCAGTGCTGTATTGTTTTGCTTGGTGTCTGCGGTGTGTTCTGGGAGGCAGTGCTGTATTGTTTTGCTTGGTGTCTGCGGTGTGTTCTGGGAGGCAGTGCTGTATTGTTTTGCTTGGTGTCTGCGGTGTGTTCTGGGTGGCAGTGCTGTATTGTTTTGCTTGGTGTCTGCGGTGTGTTCTGGGTGGCAGTGCTGTATTGTTTTGCTTGGTGTCTGCGGTGTGTTCTGGGTGGCAGTGCTGTATTGTTTTGTCTTGGTGTCTGGGTGGCAGTGCTGTATTGTTTTCTGGGTGGCAGTGCTGTATTGTTTTGCTTGGTGTCTGTTTTGGTGTGCGGTGTGTTCTGGGAGGCAGTGCTGTATTGTTTTGCTTGGTGTCTGCGGTGTGTTCTGGGAGGCAGTGCTGTATTGTTTTGTTTGGTGTCTGCGGTGTGTTCTGGGGAGGCAGTGCTGTATTGTTTTGCTGTATGTGTTCTGGGAGGCAGTGCTGTATTGTTTTGCTTGGTGTCTGCGGTGTGTTCTGGGTGGCAGTGCTGTATTGTTTTGCTTGGTGTCTGCGGTGTGTTCTGGGAGGCAGTGCTGTATTGTTTTGCTTGGTGTCTGCGGTGTGTTCTGGGAGGCAGTGCTGTATTGTTTTGCTTGGTGTCTGCGGTGTGTTCTGGGTGGCAGTGCTGTATTGTTTTGCTTGGTGTCTGCGGTGTGTTCTGGGAGGCAGTGCTGTGGAGTTACAGATGATGATGATGTGATTGTAAATTGTTTTTATTTTATTTTATTTGTTGTGTCAGGTGCTGTATTGAGGACTTGGTGTCTCTGGTGTTCTGGGGGGACAAAACTGCGGTGTGTTCAGGAAGCTGTATTGTTTTCCAGGTGTCGCGGTGTGTTGAAACAAACCAGTGCTGTAAAACAAGATCAACTCTGCAATCAGGGCTGGGGTTTTGTTTGGTGTCAAATGTGTTTTAAAATCAGTGCTGTATTGTTTACCTTGGTGTCCCATTGTGTTTAAACCAGTTCCAGTTCCTGTCAAAGGTGTTCTGGGAGGCAGTTCTATTTCCAGAATTAGTGTGTTCTGGGAAGTGCTGAATTGTTTTGGAGTGTCTCATTGTGTAACAAAAAAAGAAGTCCTGTATTGTTTAGTAAAGCAGTGGAATGGTCCAGGCAGTAATGAATTGTTTTGTTTGGTGTCTAACACAGTTGGGTGTCAGGGCTGTATTGTTTTGCTTGGTGTCTCTGTGTGTGTTCTGGGTGGCATTGATTCAATCTGTGTCACAGCTGGGAGTCAGGGCTGTGATTACAGATGATGATGATGTGATTGTAAATTGTTTTTATTTTATTTTATTTGTTCAATCAGGTAACACAGAGAGGACGTCTGGGCTGGGACAAAAACTGCAACCTTCAGGAAGCAGTCTCCAGGTACGGAAAACAAACCAATCGTAAAACAAGATCAACTCTGCAATCAGGGCTGGGGTCAATTCAAATGCCTTTTAAAATCAATACCAATTCCCATTCCCTTTAAACCAGTTCCAGTTCCTTAATTCAATCTAATTCCAGAATTAGAGGACTTGGGTGTCAGGGAATTTTGATCTGGTTCTGTCCAATAAAATAGTAAAGCAGTGGAATGGTCCAGGTATTAATCAATCTGTAACACAGCTGGGTGTCAGGGCTGTGATCTGGTTCTGTGTGTGCGCGTGGTATTAATCAATCTGTAACACAGCTGGGTGTCAGGGCTGTGATCTGGTTCTGTGCTTGGCGTGGTATTAATCAATCTGTAACACAGCTGGGTGTCAGGGCTGTGATCGTTCTGTGTTTTCTGTGTGTGTGATCTGCTGTGTGGTATTGATCAATCTGTAACACAGCTGGGTGTCAGGGCTGTGATCTGGTTCTGTGTGTGTGCGTGGTATTAATCAATCTGTTAACACAGCTGGGTGTCAGGGCTGTGATCTGGTTCTGTGTGTGCGTGGTATTAATCAATCTGTAACACAGCTGGGTGTCAGGGCTGTGATCGTGTTCTGTGTGTGTGCGTGGTATTAATCAATCTGTAACACAGCTGGGTGTCAGGGCTGTGATCTGGTTCTGTGTGTGTGCGTGATATTAATCAATCTGTAACACAGCTGGGTGTCAGGGCTGTGATCGTGTTCTGTGAGTGTGTGCGTGGTATTAATCAATCTGTAACACAGCTGGGTGTCAGGGCTGTGATCTGGTTCTGTGTGTGTGCGCGTGGTATTAATCAATCTGTAACACAGCTGGGTGTCAGGGCTGTGATCTGGTTTGTGTGTGTGTGCGCGTGGTATTGATCAATCTGTAACACAGCTGGGTGTCAGGGCTGTGATCGTTTTCTGTGTGTGTGTGCGTGGTATTAATCAATCTGTTAACACAGCTGGGTGTCAGGGCTGTGATCGTTTTCTGTGTGTGTGCGTGGTATTAATCAATCTGTTAACACAGCTGGGTGTCAGGGCTGTGATCTGGTTCTGTGTGTGTGCGTGATATTAATCAATCTAACACAGCTGGGTGTCAGGGCTGTGATCGTGTTCTGTGAGTGTGTGCGTGGTATTAATCAATCTGTAACACAGCTGGGTGTCAGGGCTGTGATCTGGTTCTGTGTGTGTGCGTGATATTAATCAATCTGTAACACAGCTGGGTGTCAGGGCTGTGATCGTGTTCTGTGAGTGTGTGCGTGGTATTAATCAATCTGTAACACAGCTGGGTGTCAGGGCTGTGATCGTGTTCTATGTGTGTGCGTGGTATTAATCAATCTGTAACACAGCTGGGTGTCAGGGCTGTGATCGTGTTCTGTGTGTGTGCGTGGTATTAATCAATCTGTAACACAGCTGGGTGTCAGGGCTGTGATCTGGTTCTGTGTGTGCAAGCGTGGTATTAATCAATCTGTAACACAGCTGGGTGTCAGGGCTGTGATCTGGTTCTGTGTGTGTGCGCGTGGTATTAATCAATCTGTAACACAGCTGGGTGTCAGGGCTGTGATCGTGTTCTGTGTGTGTGTGCGCGTGGTATTAATCAATCTGTAACACAGCTGGGTGTCAGGGCTGTGATCGTGTTCTGTGTGTGTGCGCGTGGTATTAATCAATCTGTAACACAGCTGGGTGTCAGGGCTGTGATCTGGTTGTGTGTGTGCGAGCGTGGTATTAATCAATCTGTAACACAGCTGGGTGTCAGGGCTGTGATCGTGTTCTGTGTGTGCGCGTGGTATTAATCAATCTGTAACACAGCTGGGTGTCAGGGCTGTGATCGTGTTCTGTGTGTGCGCGTGGTATTAATCAATCTGTAACACAGCTGGGTGTCAGGGCTGTGATCTGGTTCTGTGTGTGTGCGCGTGGTATTAATCAATCTGTAACACAGCTGGGTGTCAGGGCTGTGATCTGGTTCTGTGTGTGTGCGTGGTATTAATCAATCTGTAACACAGCTGGGTGTCAGGGCTGTGATCTGGTTCTGTGTGTGCGCGTTTGGTATTGATCAATCTGTAACACAGCTGGGTGTCAGGGCTGTGATCGTGTTCTGTGTGTGCGCGTGGTATTGATCAATCTGTAACACAGCTGGGTGTCAGGGCTGTGATCTGGTTCTCTGTGTGCGTGGTATTAATCAATCTGTAACACAGCTGGGTGTCAGGGCTGTGATCTGGTTCTGTGTGTGTGTGCGTGGTATTTTAATCAATCTGTAACACAGCTGGGTGTCAGGGCTGTGATCGTGTTCTGTGTGTGTGTGTGCGTGGTATTAATCAATCTGTAACACAGCTGGGTGTCAGGGCTGTGATCGTGTTCTGTGTGTGTGCGTGGTATTGATAAATCTGTAACACAGCTGGGTGTCAGGGCTGTGATCTCGTTCTGTGTGTGTGTGTGCGTGGTATTGATCAATCTGTAACACAGCTGGGTGTCAGGGCTGTGATCTGGTTCTGTGTGTGCGCGTGGTATTAATCAGGAATCTCTCCTCACAGGAATATGGTTCTGTTCGGATGGACAGGGAGCAGCTCTGTCTCCCCACCACTGGTACCAGTGAGACCGGAGCGGCAGGACTCCAGGGACCTTCTTAGAACCACGGTCACGCCCAGGTAACCGCGTCAGGGAGTGACTGCGGGAGAGACCCGTGTGCGGGGCTGCAGGAGCAACAAGCATCTGCACGTGACTTCGGAAATCTGAAGTGCAATAAAAACAAATAAATTTATATATAGCGCTTTTTTTTTTTTTTTTTTTTTTTGTTACTGTTCTATCTGGATAATTGAGGGTTAACATTTTATGGAAAAAATAAAATAGTAGATATAAAAGTTAGATTTCAACATGTAATCCCTCCCTGAAGCAACTCAGTTTTCTGCAGAGCTGTGTTGCATGCTGTGTCCTTGCATGGAGCTCACAATGCACTCTGCTCGAAACTGGGACAGAGAGATTAGGGATGCCACCTTTTCCTTTTATCCAGGGCATTCCGGACTGTAGCTAATGAGGGAAACCCATATACTGTGTATTGACAATGTAATGTACACACTGCCGCAAGATGTTGCTTTTTCTCTGTGACCTTGTCCCTTTTCCCTATTAACCACTGCCCAATAGCGACACCTTCTGGAGAGGTGTGAAATATCTACTGGTATGGCTTTCCATACATCTTTCCACATTTTAAACCTGATTTGGTATTTTCCTTTCACAGCTCCTCTACATGTATCCATTCTTACATTTATAAGTTTGTTTAATTTGTGTTTGCCGGTAAGGGCTCAGTGATGACTTTAGTTGCTGTGAAAACTCAATTTGAATACAATGTATTATTTTTGTTCTTAGATAACAGTTGTCAATTACATTTCCTGATTTAAAAATATTTCAAAGTACTGGCCATGAATTAAAAAAAAAAAATGTGGCTTGCAATGGCCTGATGTAACCAGAAGGAGTCGCCACTGCTCCATATCACAGTCATGCTTGTGTGAATGCAGCTTGAATCTGAGCAAGCTTTCATCAACAATTTAATTATTATTTAACAAAGTAGTTTAACAGTAATCTTTAAACAGATGTCATGGATTGATTACTGTTCCCCAGTATTTTTAGTGCATCTGTTTCTGCTGTATGGATTGTGCAATGCGTGTTAGTGTTAAGAGGAATTGTAGAATTCATAGTACTCTCCCTGGGAATCTCTGCTTATCTATAGACAGGTTTGAAATGTTGTGATACTGTCATGCCTTAGTATTTCTTCTTTGAATACCGGATTGTGATAACCTGACACTTCAGAACTGGCTGAAATATAATGGGTATCCTTTACTGGTACCAACCCTATTGAAATATAATGGGTTTCCTTTACTGGTACCAACCCTATTGAAATATAATGGGTCTCCTTTACTGGTACCAACCCTATTTCCTTGGTCTCCCTGTTGCAGTTGGTTACAGCTGCTCTGTTGTTTTGTTCTTCCTCCCCAGTGATGAAGTCCAGCCTGTGCCCCTCTCTGAAGATCACCTTTCTCCAGCCACAGCTTTCTCTGCAGAACCAGACAAAGATGCCACCGTGGGCTTAAAGGTATTCACTTCAGATCTTGTGTTGTGTGTGACTTTACAATCCAATAAGAACCCATTCATGCAAAACAATTAAAGGTTAACTAGCTTTTGGATGACTGGATAACTTGTAATTCTTTGTGCAGTTTTGCTCTTACCGCAGTACTCGCCGGGTGCCTTTCTTCATGGTGTGTGTTTTCCACACAGAGTAAAATGGAGGAACTGGACAGTCTGCTGTCATCTCTAACTGAGAATCTGATTGATTTTACCGAAGCCACACCATTGGTAAGCCAACATTTTTGGAGTTAATAGTTGGGAAAATTGAATGCCTTACTCCTGGGGCTCATATACTGAACAGCAACTGCAATTTTTTTCAAACTTATTTTGAATCCACGGGGTTTTTTTTTTAATTTTTTTTTTTCTCTCAAAGGCTCAGACCAAGCCAGTAATGACTCCCAGGTGGATTGTGCCAGCAAGTACAGTAAGTGATACAAACTGTTTCCTCAGCGGTTAGCACTGTGGATGCTGCAGTGGTGTATAGTGGCACAGCATTACAGTAGTACTGGGAAGAGAACATGCAAATGTACGGCTGTGAATCCTGCTCACACTGATGTACACAATGTTAATACGCTAGATGGAAAAAGAAGTTTCTTTGCCTCTTGTTTTGGGGTGGTAACATTTTGCATGACATTTTAAAATATCTTCCAGTTGTATATACTGTTAATTTCTAAATGTAAAACCTTTTGTGCCACAGCAGACCCCTTGAGACACCCAATGATCTCTCTGTTCTCACTGAAGTGTTCTGCTAGGCACTGAAGTGTTCTGCTGCATTCTCCTCTATCTCTCTGTTCTGCTGTATTCTCCTCTATCTCTCTGTTCTGCTGCATTCTCCTCTATCTCTGTTATGCTGCATTCTCCTCTATCTCTCTGTTCTGCTGCATTCTCCTCTATCTCTCTGTTCTGCTGTATTCTCCTCTATCTCTGTTCTGCTGTATTCTTCTCTATCTCTCTGTTCTTCTCGCTAGTCACTCAGCTGTTCTGCTGTATTCTCCTCTATCTCTGTTCTGCTCGCTAGTCACTCAGCTGTTCTGCTGTATTCTCCTCTATCTCTGTTCTGCTGTATTCTTCTCTATCTCTCTGTTCTTCTCGCTAGTCACTCAGCTGTTCTGCTGTATTCTCCTCTATCTCTGTTCTGCTCGCTAGTCACTCAGCTGTTCTGCTGTATTCTCCTCTATATTCTGCTGCATTCTCCTCTATCTCTCTGTTCTGCTGCATTCTCCTCTATCTCTTTGTTCTGCTGCATTCTCCTCTATCTCTCTGTTCTGCTGTATTCTCCTCTATCTCTGTTCTGCTGTATTCTCCTCTATCTCTGTTCTGCTCGCTAGTCACTCAGCTGTTCTGCTGTATTCTCCTCTATCTCTGTTCTGCTGTATTCTTCTCTATCTCTCTGTTCTTCTCGCTAGTCACTCAGCTGTTCTGCTGTATTCTCCTCTATCTCTGTTCTGCTCGCTAGTCACTCAGCTGTTCTGCTGTATTCTCCTCTATATTCTGCTGCATTCTCCTCTATCTCTCTGTTCTGCTGCATTCTCCTCTATCTCTTTGTTCTGCTGCATTCTCCTCTATCTCTCTGTTCTGCTGTATTCTCCTCTATCTCTGTTCTGCTGTATTCTCCTCTATCTCTGTTCTTCTCGCTAGTCACTCAGCTGTTCTGCTGTATTCTCTTCCATCACTGCAGAGTGGAGTGTTTACCAATTGCCTTGTAGAAAGTGATGCCACTCCCCCCACCGCCACCTCCTCCACAGAGAGAGTGCAGCTGAATCCGGAGTCTCTCGGCCTGACTGCAGGATCATCAGTGACTCAGAGGCCTGCAGGGATTGCTACAAGGTATTATTGCTGTTATAGCAGGAGCAGATACAAGACTCCCATTGCATAGCGGTTTGATCCATACCTGGTTTTACCATGAGTTTAATAAGATGCACCTGAACTTGTTACCTGTACACTGTGGCTAATGGAGCTTGTAGTAAAACCAGGAATGGGTGAAGTTGCTATGCAATAGGAGTATGAAAATTGACAAACACCTAACAACCAAATTAGCTACTGTACAGAGCAGCATGGCTGTAGGCACCATACAGAATTGGTGTGCTCTAGCATTTGCGATCAAGTCAATTCGATTTCAAACAGTGTGTGTGTGAGAGACATTGTAAGACTGAATAGTTTAGTTTATCTGGACTATCCCATTGTGTGGATTCCCCTAATGCTGGTTGTGTGTGTTTTTTTTTTTTTTTTTTTTTTTGGCCCTCCAGCATCGTGAACAATCAAGAGAAGGAGGATGTGATGAAGCCCAAGCGCCTGCTGACCACGGAACTCTGAGGAGGACACGCCCCTTTTCTCTATTGGACGATTCCTCCACATGCTGTCTCTCCTTAACAAAACTAAAACTGGAGTACAGTACCACAACTGGAAAAATATATTCTAAGGATTTCTCTTTTTTTATTTATTTATTTTTTTTAAGATTTTATCTACTTGAGGAAATGTTGATCTACCAATACCAGCGGCGGAGGGATAAATCATCCCTACTTTGTCAGCTACTTGACCCAGACGGGGCTCCAGCGTGGGGCCCAGACAAGCCATTGCTGATGTGGGAGAGAGGCAGGGGTGCACTCTGATTGTTGTCTTAAGCCCTGCGTGAAAGCCTTGTTCTTAACCCTCATTCACATTCCTCAACGTGTCGCAGAGCTGCAGTTTCAAGTAGATTCTATTTATTTTTATTTCATTTAATTTTGTAGGTGTGCTGTATATTTATCTAGTCTACTGGTAATAGCAGCAGATTTGATCCCAGCCACGTAATGATTTTTTCAGTTCTTCCCCTGTAAGAAACAATGACTTCTTGCAGTTACACAACAGCAGAGACACGTTGGACGCCACAGTGAGACAGGTGTGAGTGTTCCTTGAAATCCTATTGAATGTTCACCGGTAGTTTATACAGGTGCTGGTATGTGGGGTGTCTCTGTCAGAAATGAGGGGGTATTTTGAAGCTACAGTAAGAACGTGATGTGTCTGAATGAGGTATTGTCTGGCACCTAAAGACGTGTTAAATGTTTGGAGGATTGTTGCTAATCTCACTGACTTTAAGGCTTAGTTTGTGAACTCCAGGGATTGCCTCTGATTAGAAATGTTTACTGAGCTTCAGTCATTCCAAATGTTATGCTGATACAGTTCCCATTAAAGGTGATCTGGCTGAGTTTTAGTAGTCTGGGATACAGGTGCAGTGTGTGTGTGTGTGTGTTTAAAAACAGTACCTGCAGTGAGTAACCTTCAGGTAAGAAGCCAGTGATTTGGGCAGAAGGCTCGCTCTTGCAGTTATTGTGTGTTTTTTTTTTGTTTTATATCAAAGTGGTTTTCATTAAGCAGAGTGTCTTGGTTTTAAACATGATCCTGATTCTAATGAGCATCTTGAACTGCAGCAGTGCCATTGTGTTTCAGAGAAGTGAGTCTCGCTCTCTCGTCTACTCTCTCAAGAACCTTTCATGCTGAGCGTTCACTCTTCCTTTTATTATTGGTTATTGATGAATGCACAGCTACAGCATAGTTTAACCCCTTAAGGTACACCATTTATTTAAGATGAGTCTGAGTGACTCGAGTATCATGAGGAATTGACAATTCAGATGACCAGATCCAAACCGTCAGTAAGTTTTAAACCCTGTTACGCACACCTCATTGCAAAATAAGAAAGTTTATTTGTGGGACGCATGGCCCTTGTACTTCAAAGGGTTAAGGTCTACTTAATAAGTATCAGAAGGTGTAAATGTATAGAAATGTTTTTGTATTGGTATTATATAAATGTATAAATCTACTGTATACACTGAGGTGCATATCGTACTGAACAGCCACACTGTGCACGCTGGGTTTATAGCACTGTCTGCCCATGTAAGTGCAATTCGCTGTAGCTCTTGAGCTGTGATTTTATTATTTTTATAAAAGTACTTTTTTTGTTTCACTTTGTATATTTCACAGTGTAGCGTAGATGTAAAATCCTGTATTGGAAGGCACTGCACTGATTTATATATTTCGTATGTACAAAGATTTTTGTAGTGCACCTGAAGCTTCTTTGTATAATGTAACCATTCTCTTGAAATAATTTAAATAAAATGTACTAGAGTTGCATTTTGTATTTGGGTGTTGAAAGCAAGTGAAATAGGCGGCTCTGAGCTGGGCTGGGCGCACCACAGAATTCACTGGCCTTTGCTTTCCCTCATTGCACTTCAGTGACCCCTGCTGGTTGGACACCTGGGATACAGTAGGACAACATGGTATGGCTGGGGTTGGGCAGGTTAAGAGGTGATTGATGGGGGGACCTGATTCGTCCGTCTTCCTGAACGGGAGGTTGGTTGCAGCAGTAACACGTTGTTGAAATCAGGTATTTGAAATGGGGTTAAAACAAAGAAATAAATACAGCATGCACTGTGAATTAAATCATGGACAAGGGAACACAATCAGGGTCGAGGAAACTTCAAACACTGTTTAAAATCTAAAGCCAAGTCCATGGTAAGTCACCTGACATGGTTTCTTCTAGTTTCACTACACTAGCAGATAACCAGACTGAAACGTGCAAGTCCTTTCATTACCAACCTCTTCAATTTGGGAGCTTTATAACCAGGCTCCTATACCCTGGTGACTCCACAGACATGTGGTTTCACATACCCCAGTTACCACTACATTTGGTGCTATTCGGGTCTGTGAAACCAGCCTGGTAAGGTGTAACCATCTTGCCCATACCTACCAAAAAAACAAATCTGCAACAAAGCTAACATGGCTGGCACATTAACATTGGGTTTGGCACAGATGTGAAATCCAAACGCACTGCTTTAAAAGGTTTGTGAAGCCAGGCCGCTCCGCCTCTTTGAAAGATGCTGATTATTTGCGGTGCTTGTTCAAGGTGCCTTGAACCCATTGACTGGTTGTTCTGGGGTTTACCTGGCTGGAAGGAGCAGGTGCAGATCTGTTTCAGGTGGTTTTAAACACAGATTGTATTGCTGGGATAATCCTGCTGCGCCCCACAGTGCTGAGCAGTGCCTTCAATTATAAATACAGCATCGTGCATTCACAAGTGGAGGAAACTGGGACAAGTGTTGCGGTGACATGCCTTGCTATTAAACGATGGGGAAACCAGAGGAGAGACTGGCGGGCTATACAAAAGCACCTCAAAATATCACGCAACACAAACAAGTTTTAAACAATTTCCTTCAGCAAAAAAAATGTAAAAGCAAATATTACAACTGTAAAAGCCCCGAAGTTGCTGTGGTCAGCCATATCCCAGCCTGGCTGTGCTAACTGAACAGGTGAACGGCGTCCTCGCTGGCATCAGATGCATTGACTGGAAGCTGCATCTACACCTGCTGAGTCTGCCTTCCGCCCGTGCTTCTGAACATCACTCAGAGTCATTGCATTTCCACCTGGAGAGTCCGCCCTCCGCCCGTGCTTCTGAACATCGCTCAGAGTCATTGCATTTCCACCTGGAGAGTCCGCCCGCCGCCCGTTCTTGAACATCGCCAGAGTCATTGCATTTCCACCTGAAGTCATCGCTCAGAGCTTCTGAACATCGCAGAGTCATTGCATTTCCACCTGGAGAGTCCGCCCGCCGCCCGTGCTTCTGAACATCGCTCAGAGTCATTGCATTTCCACCTGGAGAGTCCGCCCTCTGCCCGTGCTTCTGAACATCGCTCAGAGTCATTGCATTTCCACCTGCAGTGTCTGCCTTCCGCCCGTGCTTCTGAACATCGCTCAGAGTCATTGCATTTCCACCTGGAGAGTCTGCCCTCCGCCCGTGCTTCTGAACATCGCTCAGAGTCATTGCATTTCCACCTGGAGAGTCTGCCCTCCGCCCGTGCTTCTGAACATCGCTCAGAGTCATTGCATTTCCACCTGGAGAGTCTGCCCTCCGCCCGTGCTTCTGAACATCGCTCAGAGTCATTGCATTTCCACCTGGAGTCCGTCTGCCCTGAACATCGCCAGAGTCATTGCATTTCCACCTGAACATCGCTCTGAACATCGCTCAGAGTCATTGCATTTCCACCTGGAGAGTCTGCCCTCCGCCCGTGCTTCTGAACATCGCTCAGAGTCATTGCATTTCCACCTGGAGAGTCTGCCTTCCGCCCGTGCTTCTGAACATCGCTCAGAGTCATTGCATTTCCACCTGGAGAGTCTGCCTTCCGCCCGTGCTTCTGAACATCGCTCGGAGTCACTGCATTTCCACCTGGAGAGTCTGCCCTCCGCCCGTGCTTCTGAACATCGCTCAGAGTCATTTGCCAAATGGAAACCTTTATTATATAAAGATTCCTGAATAGAATAACTGTATGTTTTAAATGACAGGACATTATTTCTTCTTGTGTCAAGGTCTTCTGGTAATGTTTATCATTATACTGCAGTAGTGAGTGGCATATTACCCTTATAGAAGTTCAATGTGTAATGTGTGATCTCGTAAAATAATGACATTGTGTAAACCTACTTTTGCAAAGTTGGCAAATACTTTTCATGCTGTGCATATCAGATGTAGTTTTGAGTACTGGAGAGTAAGGATAAGTATCAGAAATACAATATTTTACAAAAATAAAATACTTTAACTTTAATGATCATTTTTTTGTTCAAATGATGGCCAGAAACTGCAAGTTTATATCCTTCTACCGACAGCAGTACCAGCAGACTCTCAATACTGTACATAAGACTTTTTAGACTCGCCTCATTAACATTGTTTCAAGCGATTCCCTTCTCTGTGTGATAGATACCCTGGTAATACTCCGTGGTTGTTGCTTCATTTTTTGACATGGTGTGACCTGAAGCTTGTGTAGCACCCCCAGGAGAAAGCGCTACAGTAAATGGCACAGGATCAAAAATCAATAGCCTGACTACGCCACAGAGGGAATTGCGACCTCAGGATTAAAGTAATTGTGTGTCCCAGGTTCGTCTTGTAGGGCAATGGTACACAGACAGGGATGCAGTCAGAAGAGAAAAGGCACGCAGACAAGAATAAAAAAGTCATTACAAGTTTATTTGAGAACAGTCATTTATAAGTAGGAGGGTCAATGCAAGTAGGATAGTAAAGTTAATAAAATTGGCTAATTAGTGCCAGCAGCAGCTTCAAGAAGTACAGCAGTGTGGTGCGGCACTGGATAGTACTGCTATAGAACACATGTGCAATTAACAAGTGCAAAAAAACTACTACTTTTTTTTTTCCTTTCATAATTATTAATACGACTCATAACGACAAATCAAAATGTATCAAACCAATATATAAATAAACCAAAAAAATACAAGTGTGTAAGGTGCAAACCTTGCCAATGTTTAACAATATGTAACTATCTCATTACACACACACAAAGCAGTAAACCTACCTTCATACACATAGTTTACCTAAAAAAAAGCAAGACAAGTAGTTTACTGGGTGAATTATCACCGCTAACACAGTACAGGTGTAAATATAGCATTACATTCCAAGCCAGCTCCTTCACAGGATATTATCATTAAAAACTTCCCCACTAAATACAATACATCATAGACTAAACTCAGGGACGTTTCTCTACAATGAGGAACGGAAACAAAAATAAAACAAACCAAGCCCTACCCTACCCAACGTCAGGCTGTCGGGGGATTACCGTAGGCTATACCAAGCCTGTGTGTCACTTTACAAGCAGTCGGCCACAGTAAATGTAAACTTGCTTAGTTTTGAACAGTACATTTCACTAGTCACTTTCCTTAGGGATGTACTACCAACAGCCAGATACGGCTGTAACTAAATAACCAATTACTAAAGATATATACAAATTGGTTTTCTCACGCCGTCTCTTAACTCCGAGAACAGTTTGCCCGCTACTCGTAGATCTCACAGGGCAGGCTTACAATCGTACACTCGCGTAAAATATAACAGCCGTCGGATTCTTTTGTGAAGAAAGTTACACACCACTAGTGCCGGCGACACCACACCGCTCCGGTGCCGCCCCCGTGTCAAACTCTCCTCTCTATACTGACATTCCATTCCCCTGCTGTCTGGGAACCCAGCCTTCAAAAAACAAAAACATCAATTACAAAAAAATAAACAAGGGTAGTGGCGATCCGCCACACTTGGCACTGTGTTTGGTCGCAGCAAACTGAAACAGGATCCCTTGTGAAGTAAATTACTTCGGGCTGGGAGGCGAAACCGCGGACACCTTTCTGCAAAGTGTGACGACAGCATCAGTACCAACAGATGAGCATGTAAACGCAGGAGTAAGCCTCGTGACTAGAATAAAGGTCAGCCCGCTATCCAGCACAGGAAGGCAAGCCCTCTTTAAAAGCTGAAGGGGTTTTTTTAACACAGGCCTTGTTCAGCTTCTGAAAGTTCCCATACCTTGTTCTGTGTGCTTGCTCAGGGAGAAAGCGAGGTGTAAGGGAAGCAATATCTGCATTTATGGTTATACTATGCATTTATCACAGCTTAGCCAGGTTTATTGATATGCTTTACTGCACCTTGCTATTCTTTACAGTGCTTACCTATGCTTTATGCGTTCGCTGTGCTTGACAGTTTGTTATGCTTTTACTGTGGGAAACCTTTACAAGGGGAGTGACTTTCCACTAAGCTGTCTATCATGCATACAGGAGGTTTAGTTTAGTATGCAGGAGAAAAGCCAGATACTGTAGCAATGAGAGGTGAAAATGTGTTTTCCATGCTTGTCTATGCAATCCCATTTCTTTTTTAATGTTTTAGGTCCCAGTGATTCACTATCCTTGCTTGTTCTTTCCCCTGTTTTCACTGTGCTTTTAACTTACTTTCACTATGACTTGGTACACTTTGCTGTGCCTGTGCCAGGGTTTGCTGTAGTGTAACGGATACCAGGTTATCACTGCAGACTGGTGGCACTTCACTGTTCAAGTGCAGCTTGGAGCAGAGCACTGGAATACAGTGGGGGCAGGCTGTGCTTGAAGACTTGCAGACTTGCTGCATTATCATTCCCCTTCACAAGAAGGAGTCCAGCTCTGAGCTCCTGATCTGTATCAAACACACCTACACCTCACTGAGAGTATCGTTTCACACGTCATCAGCCAGTCCCCGGGGCATGGAAGCTGTAAATGAAGTGGGGTCGAAGTCTCTTTTTCTTTAGTTCTGTTTTTTGACATGCTGCTGGTCTCAAGGACACAGCTGTCACTTCATTTCATTTCAAACATTTGAGACAGAGCTGTACAATCCTCTTTGTAACTGTCAAGTGAGTTTTCACTCTCCCAACGCCTTCCAGACGAGACTTTTATCATTGACTTTACTTTTAATATCTAAAAAAAAACAAAAAGCAATCACAGTTAAAGATTTTAAGTTTTGTTTGTCCTGTTATGTCCTGTATAAATGATTTAGTGTTTGAGTAAATTTTAAGTACACAAGGCACAGTTTGATGCTATGAAAAAAACAAAGTTGGCTAATAATGCTTACTAGCTCAGGGTTAGAGGATCATTTCAAAATCAATTGTAGTATTGGAAATGACTTGTTGCTTTATTGATTACTAGTGTGTCATCATCGCAGGGTTAAAGCACTTACAAATAACTCCACAGGAGACTATACTGCTGCTTACATGGTGCTCAGCATGGCTCGATGAACAGCGGGTGTCATGAGCGAGGAGCTTGCTGTGTGTTGACATCCCAGTTACTACCATAGGCTGCATGTGGAGACTGGGGGGTCCTCCTCTTGCCCAACAGCTTGGGAGGGAGTTTCAGTGAGAGGCAGCATGTGCTAATTGTACAGCCCATGCCTCATGTGGGGAAATAGCAGTGCTTCTTTAACCCTCTATGGGACAGGCCTCTTCACAATTGTGTGTTTTAAAATCATTAAAAATACACAGAGAACTGGAACGAAAGCAATGAACCCCACATTTTACAGCATCAAGGAGATATTAAAAAATATTTTCTTCTGGGAGAAAGAAAGGTCAGTTATAAACTAATACCAATGTAGTGTTGTTGTTAAAATTTCAGCGTAGCACGTTTGGTCATCAAGGAGTTAAATATTTCCCTAAGAACACTATTTAGGGTGTTAAACTAATTCATAGGCTCGGGTCACAAAAGTTAAAAATCAATGATGTTGATGTTGAGGTAATATTTAATATTACCTCAACACCCCCCCATCCCTGAATATACTGGTACTTCTTACATAAACCATTTCAGTTGTAAGACAAAATGCAATTTCATACCCTATCATCTAAAATCACAGTTTATCTAATACTACTGACGTGACTCAATCTTTCCTATACAGTCAGAAAATCCTCAACATACAGTCTCTGAGACACGCTCCGACTTGTTTAATTGCATAGACCAAGAATGTGTGGAGGCAGGGCCAAAACCAATGTAACCTAGCTGTAGCATGCGCAGGGTTTTCTAGAGACCATTATTCTATTATTATACTGTAAGCACATGAACAGTCATACGAGAGTCAAGCGAGGCGAATACACTAAGAGGTCCTTGAATATTGTTATTATTGTGCCATTTTTAAGCTTTCCCTTTATACAATACAATAATAATAATGTATTTTACATAGCGCCTTTCACTCCATGGCACCCCACAACGCTGTACAATGTATACAACAAAACAAAAGAGCTCATATACACTCCAGCTACAACCAATGATATACAATCACCGAAAAAAAAAACCAACATTTTAATTTAGGCTTAAAAGAATCCAATGTTTCAAGCTGCCGGATGTCCAGTGGAATAGAGTCCCACAAACGAGGAGCACAACAGCAACAATATCTTGATTTAAGAAGATTTTTTGGTATTTTGTGATCTCTAGGAAGGGATATGAATATAGTGGGTTTGTAGTTCTTGGAGGTAGAGCCCAGGATCTCTGGTTGCGTTACTGAGATGGATGGAGAGATGCAGCCCGATTTGAACGACGTGTTGTTCAGCTGGTTAGATACCAACCCCCGGGGGTCACCTAGCAGAAAGGACGTTTGTCACTGGCAGATACGGCATTAAAAAGGAAATAGGAAATCCTTCTATAACTGGGATCTACTGAGAATATCCTGGACTTAATCTGTTTACCTTTCAGCGATCAGAGACTCTGCTGTTTCAGTCCCACTCCTGAGATTTCATAAAAAAAAAAAAAAAAAGTACAGTACAGTATATTGATTTCGTAAGTTCTGCCTTACCCATTCTTCAATTAACATGTTACTGAAAAGTACTTTAGACGACACTTTGTTACACATAGTGTGGGGTGTTGATGTTTGCTTTGTTTTTGCAACATTCTAAAGGCATAACCTACGAATTATGCCAATCACAGTGCAGGGAATGTTTCCATTGAAGTATAAACGTGTACTAGCAGATTACTCGAAATGATGTACCTCTGCCCTACAGGAAACGCCGTGTCAATGATAGGAGTGGCAGGACTTGTTCCATATCTTAGAAATGTCAAGCAATATTTTTGTCAATATTATCCTGTACTTTTAAAAGTTAGGAGCAATCACACCACTCCCCACCCTCCCTCGCCTGTTGTTCACGACGTCACATCCTTCCCCTTCCCCCACCCTGCACTATATTATCCCGGAAGGTGGGGTTCGGCTGCAGCAGTCACTGGGTTGGGTTTTAGTGGTGGAGCTGGTCTGGTCTATGCCGCCTTCAGGTATATTATTGCTTGCATCAAGATAGCGTCCACAAAGAAGAGACTCGCCTATTAAAACTCGGTAAGCGCCTATCGTTTTATCAAATCGCTCGAGTAGCCTTTTGAACGTTTCCCCGGTTACGGTTGTAGCAGCGAAAAAAAAAGAGCCGATTTGTATAATTTATTTTGGACAGGGAGAGACCCAGCAGATTGTAGAGAGCCGTCAGAAGATTGACAGGCCCTGGGACCACTCAGGTACTCCAGTCGCGGAGTTTAGTGACACCGGAGGCAAAATTGGTCCAATGAGATTGCTTCGCCGAGTTGGAGAGGGGTGGGGCTTATTAGGGATGTAGCAGTGAAAGGGTTAGGAGTGAAAAACGGACTTTTTTTTGTTTTGCAGCGGAACTGAAGTACTTCTCCGTCTTTCATGTAAAACATGCACGACAACAGTATACACTGTGCCGTAGGTAACGTGCGATTTAGACTTCATTTCTTTATATGCAAATAAGGATATGTTTAAATGACAACCCTAAGAATATGCAGTGGGTTAGTGTACCGTACTGAAGTGTGCCTTGTGCCCTGAGTGGTACGGGTGGGTTAGTGGACTGTTCTAAAGTGTGCCTTGTGCCCTGAGTGGTACGGGTGGGTTAGTGGACTGTTCTAAAGTGTGCCTTGTGCCTTGGTGCCCTGGACTGAGTGGTACGGGTGGGTTAGTGGACTGTTTGTGCCCTAAACGGGTGGGTTGTGCCTTGTGCCCTGTGAGTGGTACCGGTTGGGTTAGTGGACTGCCCTGAACGGGTGGGTTAGTGGACTGTTCTTGTGCCTTGTGTCCTGAGTGGTACCGGTGGGTTAGTGGACTGTTCTAAAGTGTGCCTTGTGCCCCTGAGTGGTACTGAGGGTGGGTTAGTGGACTGTTCTAAAGTGTGCCTTGTCCCCTGAGTGGAGTGGTAGTGGACTGTAAAAGTGTGCCTTGGTGACGGGTGGGTTAGTGGACTGCCTTTAAATGCAGAGTTACAATTGTAACCACTGTTTGTTATGTTGTAGCACTCCTGATCATTACAATTCTTTGTTTCCATAAAACGTGTACAATGTATCCAATCTGAGTATTAGACAAAAAAAAAGTCCATTAAACCGCGCCGCTGGTCCGGCTGCTCTCAGTATCTGTATGCGGTTGGCATATAGGCCAGATACAGTAGGTACATGGCATTAGATTTGATTAGTTCATGTGAAGTTTGTATCTAATATGTGTCCATTGACTAACTGTGCAGGACACCTTTCAAGTTTTGCATCAAGGCAAACTGGAAATCCCTGAAAGGGTAATTGTACTGTGCTGTAGTGTTTTTTTTTGTTTTTTTTTTTGGTGCACATGCATTGCATTTTAAGTGACGTGTGTTCTGATTCTGTGTAGCACATACTAATCCCATGGTTGTTGCCCACACCTCCTCATGCTGTATTGTCTGACGTTTGTTTAAAAAATAGTACGCACTCAGTGTCAGCTAACAGTATTTCTAGTTAGGCTATTGTCCCAAGAATGACAAACCAGCACAGCTTTTTAACTGTTTCATAGGCTTGGATGTACTGTAATGAATATAAATACTGTATATCCAGGGATGGAAATAAGACTCCTATTGCATGTCAGTTTCACTCTTTACTCCACGGTGTACAGGTAACAAGCTCAGCTGAGTCTTATTAAACTCCTAGCAAAACCAGGAATGGATCAAACTGCTCTGCAATGAAAGTTATTTCCGTCCCAGATGTCAAGCGTTATCATCACATCTTTTCCCATCCTCCTTTGTCAACACACACTGCTCTCTTCAGTGGTGACTGTTCATGCATTTTCAGGGTGGATATCTCAGTGTTTATATACCAGGGAGGAGGCAGAGTGCTGCTGCTGCAAAAAAAAAATTATAGACCTGCTTTCTAAAGGATTGCTTTGCTGCAGATACTGGTCTTGCCTGAAATAACTCTCTGTGTTGTAAAACGGGACATGTGCTTTTTGTTTTGTGTGCACATCGATCTATCAATTGAACTTCTGGCTGAAGGTGTGAGTTTGATTGCTTTGCACTGTGCTACTGCAGGCTGGATAGATTTGAAATTGGTGCAGTTTTATTTTCCATAGCCTTTGTCCCTACAGTTCAGAATGCTTCCCTTTTGGAATGTTTTAAATACATTCCCCATTCCACATTCTGAGGAGACGGATCCCTGCTTTTGTAAATATTTAAACGTTTTAAAATTCCAGTTCATCAGGAGCCTTTTTTTTGTTTTGTTTAAGAAGTAGATGTGGCATGACATTGGCAATTAACCAGCAGAAGTAAAGTAATGCCCTAATGAGGTACATTTTGGCCATGTTACTGTATTTTGGATATTTTCGTTCTCATTAATTTCCAGAATAGCTGCCGTACAAGGGTGAAATAAAGTTTATCAATCCGTGTTAGGCAAGGTTGTATTTTCATAAAAATCTAACAGAAGTCATCTGATCTGTGAGTTCCAATTCCAATACAAGGCAGACCCAGAGAAGCTTATGCATTCTCCTCTATGCCTCTGTTTATCTGTCCTCCTCTGCACTCATTTACAGGTCATTATGCAGCAGATGCCTGCTGTAATTGAAGCAGAGTGTGTGTGTTGAATCCCAATCCCAATACTCGGGCGCTAGTTGTGCTGTCTAGATTCCCTAAGGCAGTATCTTGCTGAGGTGTGTGCTGTATTCTTATTTCTAGCCCCAGTGTACAGCAGCATGGGCCGGGTGAGTTAGGAGTAGGACGGAGACTGCAGACCCTTAAAGACATGCCCCAAGACCAAGTGCTGGCAGCTGCACTGAACGAGGAGTAACATCACACACGTGGATTAGTTCCTTGAGGAGCAGATGTTGTGTGTTTGAAGCGCAAGGCTGCCTGTCCATGATTACGTGTGTGAGGAATCTGAACTAAAAATGATTTTTTCATGTGTAATAAAAAAAGAATGTACTGCACAGTAACTACTGTACTTGGTTACTTTTGCTAGACAGTACAGTGCACGTTGTTAGAATATTTGTTCTTTCCATTATATTTCTGGTGTTTGCTGTCCTCTGTTCCAGTGTTGTGGTGGTCCTGGTCCCTTGAAGTGCCACTGGTAGGTACAGTAGTTTCTTCGCTCCACTGTGAGACACTGCGATATGTGCAGACTCGATTGGATGAACTGTGTGTAGCTGTTTCTCAACAGTCACATTATTAGATCAGTTGTTTTTCCTCGCTTCACGTGGCTTTACAGTGCTTGATGGGGGTGTTCACAGTGTTTGATTTGGTGACTGTGGACGCGTCTTCTACCCGTGGCCTCTTCCAGGACCACAGTTCCTCATGAGCACTCTGGAAAATAGGGTGCTTAAATCACGACATGTAAAACACCAGTAAAATAAATCTAAATAAAATTTCTGCGAGGTTAAAATAAATCTCATACTGTAGCTTTGCTCAATTCCCATGATGTAGACTCACAGTGAAACTAAAGAATTCCATCGTGAGCATGTCTTCAGTTTCTTTTCGGACAGAAAAAAGTCATTTTTAAACAATGTAGCCATAGTACACACTATAAATGAATGATCCAGGTACATTGCTGTATGACTAACGTTGTGTAGTACATGGAACGCTGTTAGGAGGGCGAGACACCAAATGCATTGCTAACCTAGGACAAGTTCTGTCTAGCCAGACTTCCCTTGCATTAGGAATGGTATTGTGCTATCTCTTTAGACCCATTTTATCGTGTGTGTGTGTGTGTGTGTGTGTGTGTGTGTGTGTGTGTGTGTATGTGTATATACACTAATCAAAGCCCAAATACTACATTTTTCCTTCCCCCCTTTTGAGGATTAAACACTATCAACAAATCCTAGTCCTGTACTGTATATCTACAACATGTAGATCAAAATGATCTGTCCACAAAGTACAGAGCTTTTCAAATAATGCTGCTATAGATCTGTTCAGACTGGACACACCTTCAGGATTACTCTCAGTAAATCCGGCACATTGTGGTGGTTGAAGCATTGGCATGACAGTACTGTAGGTTGAGTTCTATGCCAGGATAAAAATATTGTTTTCTCAAGACAACTAGTTTTGTTAACTTTTTGCATGCTTGTTTTTCACTTGCAGTACAGTGCATTGAACTGAGAGTGAAGTCCATTGTTTGTCTCTCTTGATTTTGTGACTAAATCCATCAAAATGAAAACTACTGTAGCAGTGTAGTCCTATGAGAGAAATGTAAAAAGTGTCTTGTACAGTGTTCACGCTGGATGACCTTACCCTACCCTCAGAAATATCCTCACACAATCTGTTCACATAGTTCTGTAATTGTGTAACCGCTGTGTCCAGCTCCAGTACTCTCTTATCTCTGTATTCTGCAGTTTTCTTACACGCCTGCGTTACTGTGTTTGTGTTGATGGTGCTCGCAGAAACAATGGCAGGAAGTGGCTGGGTTGAGCGCTAGGGGAGAACCATTATTTCAGTGGAAAGGGCTATTTCAGCAATGGCTTATCTGTCATGTGACACAGTGCTGTAACGTTCTGGTAATCTTGATGTGAAGATCACTGGCAGGATGTTTCATACACACTGCTGCGCCGGTAGATTGAGCTCCCTGAGGCATCCAAACGGAACCGTGCAAAACCCATATGGGCCTGACGGCTTTCCCCTCTAGCACAGCCTAGCTCCTGAACTATTCAAGTCAAAGTAGTGGGAGAAGCCTGGTGTGCTGTACAGCAGTGGTCTCTTAATGAATGAAAAAGCGGCAGATCTTAATACCACTACCCTAAAAAAAAAAAAAAATTATAATAATAATTATATAATATATATATATATATTTATCTTAATATATATTTTAAAAAAATTTCACTGACCTTATTTCACTGTGTTTTTTTCTGTGTACAGCGATGTTTCTGTCTGCCTGGATACACTATAGCATGCACAGAAAAATGTGGGTCACACATCCAGAGATCTCTACTAGACTGCCCTTCATTCAACCTTTTCCTTTCTGAAATCAGAAGCAATGTAAAGAATTAAATGATATCCAGGTTGGAAACAAATATCTGGTTTACAGAGGGCAGGTACCCAGGTTTTCTGTATTCTTTATCATGGACGTTTCAAGTGTACAACATACAGTAGGAGCATTTCAGATTACAGTGCTTGAACATCCAGCCTCTGTAGTTAATGGATGACCACCTGTCTCCAGTGGTGATCAGGACAGAGATTGCACGGGTCTGACGGGTCTGACGCGCAGCGCAGGACAGAGATTGCACGGGTCTGACGAGCAGCGCAGGACAGAGATTGCACGGGTCTGACGCGCAGCGCAGGACAGAGATTGCACGGGTCTGACGCGCAGCGCAGGACAGAGATTGCACGGGTTCGACGCGCAGCGCAGGACAGAGACGGTCTGACAGCGAGGACAGAGATTGCATCGGCTCGACGCGCAGCGCAGGACAGAGATTGCACGGTCTGACGCGCAGCGCAGGACAGAGATTGACGGGTCTGACGCGCAGCGCAGGACAGAGATTGCACGGTGACGCAGCGCAGCGCAGGACAGAGATTGCACGGGTCTGACGCGCAGCGCAGGACAGAGATTGCACGGGTCTGACGCGCAGCGCAGGACAGAGATTGCACGGGTCTGACGCGCAGCGCAGGACAGAGATTGCACGGGTCTGACGCGCAGCGCAGTCTAAAGCACATTGTGGGTGTTTTGGGATCGGTAGGATGAGCTATAATTTTTGGGATTTATACCTATATTTGTCTTTTATAACACTATGTAACACAATTTTTGTTCCTGGGTAGTAAGTGTTATTTCCTAATGGCTTATGCCTCAAAAGTATAGAAAATGGCTATTATTCCCCACAAACTTTGCTTTTGTGACCAGGACAGTGATATTTTGAAATTTACCTATTTCCAATGAGAAAACGGGCTTAATTTGTGTCTTTTTCGTTCACATAAAGTCAGAAAAAAAACAACATATGAATCCAAATTAACATGTATTTATACTAAAGTAATACAAAAATGACTACAAAAGATTTAGAAGTGAGTAGTTTTTCGAGATTTACGATTATACTGTAAATCACTTTCACGAATCAGCCCCCAAATGTAGTCTCCCATCATGTTCTCGTTATACTGTCCTTGGTAGCAGCGTTCAAAGTCCAGTATATCCTGGTGGAAGCGCCGCCTTGCTCCTCCGAGTATGCTCCCATGTTCTCCTTGAATTTATCAAGATGAGCATCAAGGATATGGACTTTGAGGGACATCCTACAGTCCATTGTGCCGTAGTTCTTCACCAGAGTCTCAACCAGCTCCACATAGTTTTCGGCCTTGTGATTGCCCAGGAAGCCCCGAACCACTGCGACAAAGCTGTTCCAAGCCGCTTTCTCCTTACTAGTGAGCTTCTTGGGGAATTCATTGCACTTCTTTATCTGTGGTCCGACGAAGACACCGGCTTTGACCTTTGCCTCAGACAGCTTAGGGAAGAAGTCTTGAAGGTACTTGAAGGCTGCCGACTCCTTATCTAGATCTCTGACAAATTGTTTCATAAGGCCCAATTTGATGTGCAGTGGTGGCATCAGCACCTTCCGGGGGTCCACCAGTGGCTCCCACTTGACGTTGTTCCTCCCCACAGAGAACTCGGTCCGCTGTGGCCAGTCCCGCCTGTGGTAGTGCGCCTTGGTGTCCCTGCTGTCCCAAAGGCAAAGATAGCAGGGAAACTTGGTAAAACCGCCTTGGAGACCCATCAGGAATGCCACCATTTTGAAGTCTCCTATGACATTGATGCCATCTCAGAAAAATGCAGATATGTATCCACTTAGGCAGCTGGAACTAAACTGAACTGGTGGGCTTAAGGCCCCTGTATTTATACTACTATTTATATTACTGGAAAGTTCTAGAAAGTTCTAGAAGTTACTCCAAGTTTACTCAGCACTGAATCTATCTGGAATGTTCTGGAAAATAGGTAAATTTCAAAATATCACTGTCCTGGTCACAAAAGCAAAGTTTGTGGGGAATAATAGCCATTTTCTATACTTTTGAGGCATAAGCAATTAGGAAATAACACTTACTACCCAGGAACCAAAAAAAAAAAAAAAAATTGTTACACGGTGTAATTTATATTGAATTGTATGTGGTAGACACTACAATGGGTGCTGTGGCTTTGTTCTTTTGACTAATAATGCTGGAGTCATTGGGAACAGCTGATGGGTGTCGATGAAATAGTTTGGCTTCAAACTCTGTGTCTGTAATCAATGACTTTCCTTTTGACTTGATGATCTGTGCAGCTAAGGTCATGTGTACCTGGAAGTGCTTCTGAAATGCAGCAGTGACTGGTAATGTGTTCAGCACGCACAGATGATGCTGAAGATAGTTTAGAACGATTTAGTGCAGGTTTCCACAAGGGTACAGTAGGTTGTATATACATAGAGTAGAGTAATAGTAGACGTTATCATACAAGCATTGGCTGACAGACCTGGCGTTGCTGTCTTCAACTGTGATGGCGATGATGATGATCCTAAACTAATGTACTGCCAATCTGATGATTGTGTCATTTTAATTGATTCTTGCCTCCGTTTAGACACAACATAAACTTGGGTTAAGTCCTTGATGACCAAAAATGTTGTTTTTAAAGTGGTGTACCGGTATGGGGGTCACTGTATCGATAATCGTATCTGTGTGAATTGATGAATCGGGACACTAATATTGTTATATTGTTAATATTACTGAAGATGACCGAGTGTTTTAAAGTTTTGGATGTGATGATACTTTAAGGACTGTCTCTCTTGTTGTTTACAGCATTGCTTCTTTTTTTTTTTTTTTCCAGGTATTGTACGTTTATTAGCAACCGTTTGCTTGTGTGTCAAACGGTCTGGCAATGGCAGCAAGCAAGAGTAAGAACCAGAGCTCCCTGGCCCTGCACAAAGTGATCATGGTGGGCAGTGGCGGTGTGGGCAAGTCCGCCCTCACGCTGCAGTTCATGTACGACGAGGTGAGTCAGAGCTTTGCCACCCCTAGGAGATCATGCAGCTTGTTTTTTAAAGCTGTGTTTAACTGGGTTTTGTATTGCACAGTTTGTGGAAGACTACGAGCCCACGAAGGCAGACAGCTACAGAAAGAAGGTGGTGTTGGACGGAGAGGAGGTGCAGATAGACATCCTGGACACTGCCGGACAGGAGGACTATGCAGCTATCCGGGATAACTACTTCCGCAGCGGAGAGGGCTTCCTCCTGGTGTTCTCCATAACAGAGCACGAGTCCTTCTCCGCCACGGCCGAATTCAGGTGAAATATGACAAAAAAAAAACATGTTGCCTTTATAAGACTTCTGCTCAGAGACTTTGTTCACTGGTATGTAAGATTTGAACTGATAAATAGATAAGTAAATTAACAAAAAATGTCTTCTCCAGGTACTAATGTAGTAACACATTTATAATTTTTTTTTTGTACATATTGTCTACATAAATCAACATTGATTTAAAAAAAAAAGCAAAGCAAGAAGAAAATGTGATATAAGTTGGTATAAGTCAGCATCAACACACACAGACATGCTGGCAGCAGCATACTACGTAATGCAGCCCTGATATTCAGTAAGAGCTATCTATACACATGAAGTATCTAAGTTCACAGCCACCTCTATGTTTTGTGCAGGGAACAGATTTTGCGGGTGAAGGCAGAGGAAGATAAAATCCCATTGCTTGTGGTCGGGAACAAGTCAGATTTGGAAGAGCGGAGGCAGGTGATGGTGGACGAAGCCAGGAGCAAAGCAGAGGAGTGGGGGGTTCAATATGTAGAGACATCCGCCAAGACAAGAGCCAACGTAGACAAGGTAAATCACAGGGAATGATCAATATGTAGAGACATCTGCCAAGACAAGAGCCAAGACAAGGTAAATCAAGGGAATGATCAATATGTAGAGACATCCGCCAAGACAAGAGCCAACGAGACAAGGTAAATCACAGGGAATGATCAATATGTAGAGACATGTAGACAAGACATCCGTAGACAAGGTAAATCACAGGGAATGACAATATGTAGAGCAAGACAAGAGCCAAGACAAGGTAAATCACAGGGAATGATCAATATGTAGAGACATCCGCCAAGACAAGAGCCAACGTAGACAAGGTAAATCACAGGGAATGATCAATATGTAGAGACATCCGCCAAGACAAGAGCCAACGTAGACAAGGTAAATCACAGGGAATTCTACTAAATCGCCAAAGTGCTCTCAATATAAATACCTTCTCAATTTACAAGTTTTTCGACTCCCCTCATTCACATTGTTTTAAATGATTCCCTTGTCTTGCTGTGTGTAGCTACCCTGCTAATACCCTGGGGTGGTTGTTTGTTTATTCTCTTACTGGGAGGACTGCACTGCACTCTGTGGAACTTGTTGTTTCAGGTCTTCTTTGACCTCATGAGGGAAGTCAGAGCCAAGAAGATGTCAGAAAACAAGGACAGAAACGGAAAGGGCAGCAAGAACAAGAAGAAGAGGAGCTTCAAAGAGCGCTGCTGCTTGCTTTGATCCGACCGAGGAACTTTCACAGGAGCACTACGAGTCACCACTAAAAACAAAACTGTTCAAAATCAGAACTCATTTCTAATGTCAGGAAAGAAAAAAGAAATCAGTGTTTTGGAAGTACTGGTTATCAGTTGGGTTCCTAGTTGCACAGAATCTCACTTTTTGAACGTGTGTGTTTTTTGTAATCGTCTAAATTCCCTCAGACACAACGACGGTAGTGATTTACTGTATGTCTGCATTGTAAAGCAAGAGCCAAGGATTTCACGTCATGGGTGCATATTCTTCGACATGCTATTTAGCTGCCCAGCCTTTCCCACTCTGAGCAGTGCCCTCCTCAACTCTTTCTTTCTTTGCTGTTCTCAGAAAGATTCTTATGAATCCAGTCAGTTTGCAGTGCATCGTATTGTCCAGAGTGAAACACAGTGTCACAGATGTGTAGGAATACAGTTCTAATTACTGTCTTCATATTAAAACCCAGTATCCTTTGCATATTGTATTTGAAAACTCTGGACCATAATGGCTAGTTCACAGCTAAAGTCTGCTACCAGGTTTTCCTTATAAACTATGAAATACCACAGCAATGCCAATCTTTACAAGATTTTTTGCAGTAGCACATCGGCAGTTGAAAGCAGTATTTTTTGGGGGAAGTGAATTATGTTGCCAACAAGGACCCACATGTCAGAGAAGACCGTATTTTGTTTTTGATATGGAGTATTTGGAAAACATTGCCAAACTCATTCTTCCCTTTTGAGAGTGTTGTGAAAAAGCAGTACTTTAAAGATTCTTCAACACATCTGGGTTTAACCATGTCTGGGTTCATTACAGTTCAGCGGAGCTGCTAGAATCCGTGCCCGGGTTCATGACAGTTCTGAAGAGCTGCTAGAATCCGTGCCCGGCTTTATGACAGTTCTGAGGAGCTGCTAGAATCCGTGCCCGGCTTCATGACAGTTCTGAAGAGCTGCTAGAATCCGTGCCCGGCTTCATGACAGTTCTGAAAGCTGCTAGAATCCGTGCCCGGCTTCATGACAGTTCTGAAGAGCTGCTAGAATGTGCAGTAGTTATTTTGACCAGGCCAGAAAAACATGATATAATAATAATAATAATAATAATAATGTAGTGGTTTGTGAAGCAAGTATTTGTCCTGAATGATGTGTTCACTTACAAAGGACAGCGTTGTTGCTTACTACAAATTACTGCATGATAAACAATGCCTTGGGCCAATGTTTCTGATCTTCTTTCTACGTTTGCAGTATCGTACTGAATACAGTAGTATTAATAACGAGTTATTTTATAACATCATCACTATTAGCATTAAACAAAGGCAATACAGTGGGGTGCTTTGATAAGCTGATAATCTTCAGTACAAAACTTGAACTTTGTCCAGTAAAGTTTAAAAACTCCATTAAGTTTATAGCATTTAGGTTTGTTTAAGTTCGTTTCGTTTTGTTTGTATATTAAAAAAAAAAACAGTTTGTGCCAAATATTTTATTACGACACCTCTTGCAGTGCTTTGGCCCTGAACAATTCTGTGAGACAGCAAAGCCAAAATAGCCGTCTGGTAAAGGGTTAAACACAGAATAATTAAATTAGCTGCTTCTCCTGATGTGAGAACGATGAATCGCAGTGTGTTTGGGAGGCAGAAAGCTGCTTCGTGTGTGTGTTTTTTGTGTGCATGGTTTGCCCCTGGGATGTTAAACCATGCTGCTGAACACATTGTCAAGTTTGCCCTTTTATAAGAGATGAGCGGGCATTACATTGTTACTGATGTGAAGATAGGACAATAATACAAGTGGATAACTGTTGTACACTCATCTTTACACATAATGCTTACATGAAGCAGCTTCTTCACTGCTCCAGGTATGATGCCCATCTCATCCCTGTGGCATTATTCCACCTTTCACAGGGTCATTTTAACTGTACTACCAGGAGCTTTAGACTGTCAATGCGGGTATTAAAGACCACTTGAGCCAACAATACTGTACAGTACTTCAAATGAAATCAATGTGTGGTTTGTTTCAGTCTGCTTTGCTGAGCCTTTCTGATTACACGGCTCTGGTTTGCATTGCTGTGGAGGAGGGGTAAAAAAACTATCCAATATGCAGGTAAAGACTGAAGAAAGGGAACAACAATGTGCAGTGAAGATTATAATTTAGCGTGCGGCGTCAAACCAGCCGCATTGCGTTGGAAATCCTCACGAAATCCTCATCTTTACTTCTGGTTGGGATATATAATTTTATTACTATTATTTGTGTGCATGACATGCTTTATAGATTTCATATGCACATGTTTGTTTGTTTTTTTATTTTACTTTTCAATAATGTACATTGTGTTATACTTAATATAAGAAAAACAAATCTTTCCATTGAATTGTTTCTATTTGCACATCATTTAATGCAACTTTTTTTCCTTTTAAGGTTTGTATGTTAACACCGTTTTGCAAACATTTGCAGTGTGTATACAATGTATTTTTACACTGTTGTGTTGATTTGCATTATAATCATTTTCCAGTTTTTATCTCTCTATTAAAGATACCATTAAAAAAAATCCTTCAGTATTTTTCCCTGTCGTGGTTGTTTTATGTAGTTCAATAAATAAGTGGTTTAGAGCCTGTACAAAACACCTGTAATTTCAGTGCATCTGACGAGATATGGCATTCCAATCTGTCGTTGTTTGTCTGTGCTTATAGTGCCACCTAGTGGATAGTTTGTAGTACTACTCTTGGTTCAGTATAAAAGTACTTGGAGATAGGGTTTGGGTTTGGGGTCATGTTTAGGGTGTAAAGATACAAGCTGGTTTTCCTATTTATTGTAAGGTGGATTAAAAGAATAGGTTAAACTTAAGAAAATATACTACACTTGATCTTAGCCAAAAGATCAAGAAGTGATGAAATACAATTACTGATAGATGTTTTTGATATTATAACACAGATTTAGATGTTTATTTAGAGATTTTCTATGTTGAAACTGAAGATCTAGAATAAAATAAATGGCATATTATAAACAACTTCTCCACGCTGACATGCTGAACTCTTCAATGTCCGCTTTAAAAAGTTGCTGTGAGTTTATGCAACAGGTTATTTTTAAGTTTCGTATCTGGTGAACACACTTCGTACTTAGTTCACCAGAGGGCACCGTTATGCATAATGCTGCCCTCTAGTGAGGGCCAAGAGAAGTACATTGAACACTTCGCACAACAGGTTTGTTACAAAGCAGAATCTAATCACGGGTTAAAATCAACATTGTGTGCAGTTATTGAAGAACAGTACAAGAGAAACGAGGACCTGGTGCGATGTATTTTTAGAAAAAAACAAACATCATGCGTGCAAGTTTGGGTGGTTTTAAAGCCACAGACTTTCCATGTCTAAAACAGCTCAAATATTTAAATAGAAGTTTTTTTAAAACGAGTTTAAATATTTGATTTATATTTTGTTGCACATTTATAAAATTGTGTGTGTATATAAAACTTGGTAAGTTTGTTGACTTGGTATTCGGCTCTCGACTGCCTCGCAATGACTGTGTGCCGGAAGACTGAAGCAGCATTGCACGGTTGTGTAATTGCCAGGAGCTGCCCATTCGCGTGTTGGGAGATGGGTGGCGCTCTTTATTAAGGTTTCAAGAAAATCATTTTGTCACCAATTCTTGTTTCTCCCAAACTGCTGCAGCTGTGGATTAATACCGTCACAGCGGTCAGATTTACAAACCGAGAACAGGTCACCCACTCAGATCTATTTGCAGTTACTGTACACTCATGCTGCTTTGGAAAATATAACCACTGTGAATTTTGATAGATGCTTGGGAGCAGAATGCACACAGAATGCATTTTAAAAAGTACTGAAAGCGCTATTATTATTATATGTCCCCATCCCAGAAAGATTGGGTCTGCGGGGTGGGGATTAGAATTTAAAGAACCCGGCCGAACCACAATAAGATGTAAGAAAGTGGGAATCGAAAAACGGTAGAAAAGGGAGGCAATTAAGAATACAAATGCTCCTTTGTTTGATGCAAGAAATCACCCCGAACTGATGTGAAAATAAAGGGCTCCTGTATGTGACGGGATCACGTTATCTGCGCCAGGTTTAAATAGCGAAGCAGGTTGGATCGCTTGTGGAACGCGGCAGTTTGCATACTTGGCTGTAGGTCACTGGCGCCCGGCTTGTGAAGTTTGTTTACGGGTCGATTTGTTACTGCTTGTTGAGTGGCTCTTAATCATTTGTTTAGCGTTAGGAGCTGTGATCAGTAGCTATTAGTTGTTGTGTATCTCCTTTGAAAGATGTTCTGTGCTGTTACAATGTGTCGCAGGGGGTTGAATTGCAGGGAACATGGACAGTGGACGCTACCCTATTATTACGCATTGCTTCAGTACGGGTTGTCCATGTCCATGTCACTGTGATGTCATGGTTTATGAAATCCACTGCATTTTTTTGGCTGGCTTGTTTATTATTTTTTTTAGTGAATAATTCTTATTAATCTGGTGCTATGAATGATAAATATATATTTTTCATCCATTTTTATCATTCCAAATATGATATGTATGTATTAGACAGTGGTTCAATTCCAGTTCCCTGAGGTAAGTAATGGTGTTGGCTGTTTCCACAGATGGAGGAGAAGAAGAGCTGCCCTGAGGAGGAGGAGGAGGAGGAGGAGGAGGAGGAGGAGGAAGAAGATGAAGATGAACAGGAGGTAGGAGAGGATAGAAAGGGGGGGGTCTAGGGAGGAGAGAGGAAGGCGGCTGTGTTGCTGCCAGAGAGAAGAGGAAGGGGACAAACCTGTACTTTTCTCCACTTGTGCAAGCACAAGTCTCTTTTTAAAGCTACTTATTGTGTATTTAATTATTATTCAATTATTGAGTACACACAATATCAGGTAAATTAGCCCACTGTTCGTAAAACTCTACACCTGCATTTCAGTGTCGGTGCGCTGTGTTTGTGTGTCAGTGCTGCAGTTATTATTATTATTATTGTTTATTTATTAGCAGACGCCCTTATCCAGGGCGACTTACAATTGTTACAAGATATCACATTATTTTTACATACAATTACATTATTATTATTTGTTTATTTATTTTACACATTATTTTTGCATACAATTACCCATTTATACAGTTGGGTTTTCACTGGAGCAATCTAGGTAAAGTACCTTGCTCAAGGGTACAGCAGCAGTGTCCCCCACCTGGGATTGAACCCACGACCCTCCGGTCAAGAGTCCAGAGCCCTAACCACTACTCCACACTGCTGCCCCAGTTGGTATTGTGTGTGTCTCTGCTGCAGTTGGTATTGCGTGTTTGTGCTGTATCTGTGCCTGTGCTGCAGTTGGTAGTGTGTGGGTGTGTGTCTGTGCTGCAGTTGATATTGTGTGTGTGTGTGCTGTATCTGTGTGCCTGTGCTGCAGTTGGTATTGTGTGTGTGCTGTATCTGTGTCTGTGCTGCACTTGGGATTGTGTGTGTGTGCTGTATCTGTGTGCCTGTGCTGCAGTTGGTAGTGTGTGGGTGTGTGCCTGTGCTGCAGTTGGTATTGTGTCAGGGTGTGTCTGTGTGCTGTATATGTGCTGCAGGTGGTAGTGTAGATAGATAGACAGATATTATATATAACATCCAGTAGCGCATTGTAGTTATTATCCACAACAACGTACAGTAATTACTTTAACTACAGAAAGAGGGTTGGCGGATTGTTCATATAAATGTTGCTAAATGACAGCTGATGATATTATGTTTAACTGATTAATGTTATCATATTGTATAAAATAGAATAACATTTTGTACACAGTACGTTTCGTCCATTCTTGCGATAAATCTAGAAAAAGTCCCGATAGGTCAGTGCTGCTTGAGCTCTTCATTCAATGTACTGCATTTATCTAATTTGCTTTATGTGTGTGGGGTAAACATACAGCATTTGGTAAATAGACATTTTGCACAGAAAGCATTTTCAAGAATGAGCGCGCATAAAGTATGTAATAAGACGCATCCTTTATCTATCTCCTAGTCGGTGTACATTTTGGATTGCATTTCCTTTAATCCCAGCTTGTTTATCTGCTCGGTTTGCCTTGGCCAGTTCACTTCATATTTCCACTCCGACTGCTTGCTCTATCAGGAAGTATCGCTGCCGTAGCCTGCAGGCATAGTGCCTGCAAACCCGAGAGTCAGTCCAGTTGGTGGAACTCCCCACGTGGTTCTCCTCCTGTATAAAAAGTTTCAGTGTATAGTGTCACAATGTCGTGATTGCAGGGCAAAGAAAAAAGCCGATCTGAAGATTGTCCTTTTTTTTCTTGCTAACGCTCTCAGATACACATCAGCGCTCGTTTGCAGATCGGAAATTAAAAATCACTTATTTGAAACAAAGGCGACAAAGATCAAAGCCACAAGAAATAAGCGGATGGAGAATGACAAAGTGAAATTTTGCCGAGACCGAAAAGGGAGCTATATAAATCAAGCGATCTTTCCTTTCTCTTACAAAGTGGGAATTGCTCAATGTGAAACGGTCGCTGCGGGGTTTCTTTTGCTTTCTTTCCTTCGTTATTTGGTTTTGCTCCTCTGGGTCAGTGAGTGCTTTTGTCACATTGCTTGATAATCTTTTTATTTTATTTAATTGTTTTTAATATTGTGTGACTCGAGTATCATTCATTGCTATAAAGAGACGCTGAGTGTAAGGACTCTGGTGAAATGATTATTATTTTTTGGTTGGGCACTTCGAGGCTGTAAGTATATAAGCCAACTCGTCACCAGACACAAACTGGAATACAGGGCAAAAGCAATGTACGGGTTTCTTTCGAGTGCCACTTAAAAAATGACCGAAGACTATATTAACCTGAACATTACCAAGCGAATGCAGTGGGTCATCATCTATACTCCAGCCTCTTATCTGTAATAGACGCACGTATGGAAGGAAGGAACACATCACACAGCACTGAGCGGACTGTTTGGGTTTGATGCTCCATGTACATAAGAACATAAGAAAGTTTACAAACGAGAGGAGGCCATTCAGCCCATCTTGCTCGTTTGGTTGTTAGTAGCTTATTGATCCCAGAATCTCATCAAGCAGCTTCTTGAAGGATCCCAGGGTGTCAGCTTCAACATACACTGTACATACAGCTGAACCATTTCCATTGCATTTTGAGTGTTTATTGGGTTAGAAGCTAGCCGATAAAGACACATTTGTAAGCATTTTGTGTGTGTGTGTATATATATATATATATATATATATATATATATATATATATATATATATAATTATTTTTTTAAAAACCCCTTTATCATTAAATTTCTAAGTTATACAAACACGCACACATACACGCGCGCACACACACACACACACATTTTAGACAATGAGCAGCTTCATTATGAAAATAGCTTGTTTTGTGGTTTGCATTATTTGTACCAGCGGCACACCCACCCCAGGGACTGAGTCTCAAGCGCCGACCCAGGATACGTGCACCTCCTGCGGCCTCGGGCAGCCGGAGGAGTCGGTGCGGATGGACGTAGAGTTTCTGGAAGCGGTAAAGAGGCATATTCTGAACAGGTTACATATGCGGGAAAGACCGAACATCACCCACCCCATCCCGAAGGCGGCGATGGTGACTGCGCTAAGGAAGCTGCACGCTGGAAAAGTTAGGGAGGATGGCAGAGTAGAAATCCCAAACCTGGACGGGCACGCCACCTCGGATAATGAGGTCCTGGAACAAACCTCGGAGATCATCAGCTTTGCAGAATCAGGTCTGTTGCGTAAATTATTATTATTATTATTATTATTATTATTATTATTATTATTATTATTATTATTATTGCTCACTTTTTGTTATTGTCTCCTATTCGTGTCCTCCCATTATAATTCTGAACCGTCACAAAGAATCAGATTGTACGCAAAGTATTCACAAGCATAGTCACGGTCATATTAGTCTGGTGAAATGTCAGTCATTTACAACGGAACTATATACGAGGTTATGAAAAGTATCCGTTTTATAACTATGTGTATCGTTAAGTATGCATCAAGACACCTGAAACATCGCACACCGCACAGCGGGAGTACAGTGCAGGGAACCCGAGTCTGGCAGGGTAGACGAGCGTTTAGTCTTCAAAACATCTCTAAGGTTGTACAAATAAAACATGGATAACTAATAAAAACAAAACACCAGTACAGTGCTTTCTGTATCAGAAGTGAATGTTTCTTTAAGTAGAGTTGTTTGACCGTGGTAGTTAGGTTTCAATGAGAGTTCTCAACATGAAAAGCACGCCTATAACCGTCTTCTATGCGTTTACTGTGAAGACTGAAAACGTGTTTGACAGGCGATTCTGGGGCTTAGGGGAGGGGGTGAAAGATATTTAGAAACCCTATAAGACGCACAGATACGTGTATATATATATATATATATATATATATATATATATATATATATATATATATATATATATATATGTTATTTCTACATCACTTTAAAAAGCCGATGTAATTCACTAGCGATGTCTGCTGCTACCCGGTACCTAATTGCCATTTCACTAGGACACAAATCCGGGCAGCAGTTTAAATTCACAAATGTACAAAACGGCTAATTGTGTGAATAACATAAATAAATGACTTGTCCTTGATGCTAAGTAGTCCAAAGCAGTTCCTCGTCCAGACATCGCATCTCTTAGTATACAGTGCGGACACAGTTCAGCAAAGCCCTTATCAACGGGAGGCTGTACTGTGCAGTGCACTCCTGTTCAAAAGCATGCACTCATTTTTAAATTGTATTGATATCACGTTTTATAATTGTGTTATGCTGTTGACCAGTTCCAGAGTACAGAGAAATCATTCCTTAAACTTGTTAGTGGCAATCATGTCATATTGTTGACTCAGCAATTAGCTAATCAATGCCTTGTTAAAGTGACTAGCATCCACACAGTTAACCTCTAATTATGCTGTAGGTTCCCAGGGCGGTTAATTTCCTATAGGGCAGGATTCTACTGTAAAATTAAAATAATGATTGGGCTGGTTTACAATTACACAAAAAAAAGAGTATCAGAACTTCAGGGTTACACCTGGCACTTAGGTTTTCCCAGTTTTCCCAACACCGTTTTGAACCTCTGTTCTGTATTTGGCTGTGGTTCTGGCTCCTGTCCGCACTCCCTGATTCACAGCCAGCTGGGAATAACCCCAAAACGGCATGCTTGCCAACTGGGTATGGACATGTGACAAGCAAAAGCCACGGAGGAACTCTCCAGGCACCGACACGTGCGGATTTGAACTGTAGCTGTATGTTTTTCTTCTTCTGTAAAATGGTGCAAATTGCACCTTGCAAAAATAAATAGGGGTCTTTCTTGCGTCTTGTTACACAGCACATGTAACGCTCTTCACAGAGGGGGGCGTTCTTCACAGGAGGAAGACTAAATGCACGCTGTACCTAAAATATGCATGGGTAGGAGAAAGCACCTCTCATACACACATGTGAAGGGCTCTTGTTTGAGTGAAAAGATGTTGCCTTTCTTTAAATACTACAATTTCCTGAGCGTGTCAACGTATAGCGTATGCAGTATGAAACAAAAATATACATAAGCAAGCAACGCCAAGGTACATTTTTGGCTTCCCTCTTTCTTGTACACTTGTATCTTGTATTAGAGCTAATACAACTCCAGCCCTAATCCCTGTTTGCTGGCATTAGTGCAAAGAAGGAATGTCATATGGTAATTGGGATAGGCTAATAGAGGAGCCGTGGCAAGCCTGGTTTTCAGAGAGAGGAAGGGGGTGCCTGGATGCAGTCTTTTTCTTATTGATTCCCAGAAACCTGGAACACTTCTTCACAGGGTTTAAGAATGGAATTTGATAGCCTCTCATTTTTTGGTTATAAAGAGCGTATTAGGGATTTGCTTAAAACTTTGCTTTTCTTTTAGTTCACATTGAAAATAACAAAAAAAATGCTGTATTCCTGCTCCTTTGTTTATTTGTTGTTATTGTCTAAGGCTGGACCACACAAATATTAACTGTGTTGTTTTATGTGTGATTGTGTCTGTGTATGACAGGACCCCCTTGTAAATGAGGCCTCGGCCTCAATGGGTTAATTTCCTGTATAAATAAATAAAATGAAGTCTTCAGTGGTAAACTGTAGATGGTGCTCACCAGTGAGATCAGCTCACTTTGCTTTGAAGATTTCATCTAATATTCTATTGTCAGCTGAAGGCTAAAGCACTGTTTGTAGCACTCAGGATCTACACTGAAATGTTGCTGTCAGTTCCCCCTGAGATACTGTAAGTGAGTTACCTGGCTCGCAGAAGTCATTTAGATCCACCAGGACCTTTTCTGATTCAGCTAATAATTATGTTCTCCCTAACCCTATCCCTAACCCTTGTTCATCCCATACCTGGGAAGGATTTTCAGCTGGCTGGCAGGTCCTGGTGCTCTGATGACATCACTGGTTTGGTTTGAAAGATGCTCTCGATCTTCACTGTGCCTCAGACCTTTCACAGACACGCTGAACGACTGCATTCACAGAAGGTTATTTCTTAATGACATCAACAGAGTTGCCCATGTCAAGGCACAGCATGTGACTGTATTTTCTGTATTCCCCACTTCCACTATGTTTTGGTCACAAGGGGAGTCTGGGGCAGGTGGCATTCAGCACCATTGATTGATTTCAAAGTCTCCTTTCCCAGTTACAATACTAGAGCTATCCAGCTTGAGGTGTTTTGTTTTTCCTTGGTGAAGTCCATGTATTATTGCTGGGTCATGGCTGGAGCACCTGCGGTCTGTTTTTGACAAAGGCATTGAGTAATGATGTTGTGAGGTTGGCGCAGGTGTGGACATGTTGGGAAATGATTATTGTTGTTGATTGTGGGCCCATGCAGATCTACTGTTCTCCTCCTGTTCTACACACACTGGCAGGGCTGAGCAGCTTAAACAGTGACACCACCTGCCATCTCCACTTACAGTGGATGGTAATTCAGGCAAAACCAAATCAAGGGCAGGAGAAGACAGACTGGCCCCTTAAGCGCAGTGATGTCATTTTTTTAAAATTTTTAATTTAGTCGTTGCCAATGATTTTTACCCAGTTTTCCCCAATTTAGAATCACCAATTGTGTTGTTATTAATCCCGTTTCACCGCTGCAACTCGGGAAACGGAGGCTGGAACACGCGTCCTCCGAAACGTGCTCCTGCCAAGCCGTCATTTTTCGCACTGCAGATCCACAGTGAACCCACCAGACCTATAGTGCCGGAGGACAACACAGATCTGGCGGCTCCACTGCAGACCCACAGGCGCCCTATCAGCCACAGGAGTCCCTAGTGCGCGGTGAACCATGGATTGCCCTGCCGACCTAAGCCCTCCCTACCCGGGCGGCACTCGGCCAATTCTGCGTCACACCCTGGGAACCCCAGAACATGGTCGGCAATGACATAGCCTGGATTCATGGATTCAAACTTTCAATCTCCAGGCTATAAGGCACATCCTGCACTCCACGCGGAGCGCCTTTACTGGATGCACCACTCGGGAGCCCGTGATGTCATTCTTTAAAGAGGTCTCCAGCCACGTTGAATTGGAATGCTGCAGAATGCCAGGGCGAGTGCAGAGGGAATGCTGCCTGTATTACTGGAGCTTGAAGAAGGCATGCTGGATGGCGGGTGCTGCTACTTGTATAAACATCTCCTTGGACAAACTCAGTTCCACAGCGTTTATATGATGTATATGTTTATATTGCACTCGGTTCCACAGCATTTATATGATGTATGTGTTTATATGATGTACAGTACTGTGCAAAAGTTTTAGGCAGGTGTGAAAAAATGCTGTAAAGTAAGAATGCTTTCAAAAATAGACATGTTAATAGTTTATATTTATCAATTAACAAAATGCAAAGTGAGTGAACAGAAGAAAAATCTACATCAAATCAATATTTGGTGTGACCACCCTTTGCCTTCAAAACAGCATCAATTCTTCTAGGTACACTTGCACACAGTTTTTGAAGGAACTCGGCAGGTAGGTTGGCCCAAACATCTTGGAGAACTAACCACAGTTCTTCTGTGGATTTAGGCAGCCTCAGTTGCTTCTCTCTCTTCATGTAATCCCAGACAGACTCGATGATGTTGAGATCAGGGCTCTGTCGGGGCCATACCATCACTTCCAGGACTCTTGTTGTTCTTCTTTACGCTGAAGATAGTTCTTAATGACTTTCACTGTATGTTTGGGGTCGTTGTCATGCTGCAGAATAAATTTGGGGCCAATCAGATGCCTCCCTGATGGTATTGCATGATGGATAAGTATCTGCCTGTACTTCTCAGCATTGAGGAGACCATTAATTCTGACCAAATCCCCAACTCCATTTGCAGAAATGCAGCCCCAAACTTGCAAGGAACCTCCACCATGCTTCACTGTTGCCTGCAGACACTCATTGTGTACCGCTCTCCAGCCCTTTGGCGAACAAACTGCCTTCTGCTACAGCCAAATATTTCAAATTTTGACTCATCAGTCCAGAGCACCTGCTGCCATTTTTCTGCACCCCAGTTCCTGTGTTTTCGTGCATAGTTGAGTCGCTTGGCCTTGTTTCCACGCCGGAGGTATGGCTTTTTTGGCCGCAAGTCTTCCATGAAGGCCACTTCTGACCAGACTTCTCCGGACAGTAGATGGGTGTACCAGGGTCCCACTGTTTTCTGCCAATTCTGAGCTGATGGCACTGCTGGACATCTTCCGATTGTGAAGGGAAGTAAGCATGATGTGTCTTTCATCTGCTGCAGTAAGTTTCCTTGGCCGACCACTGCGTCCACGGTCCTCAACGTTGCCCGTTTCTTTGTGCTTCTTCAAAAGAGCTTGGACAGCACATCTGGAAACCCCTGTCTGCCTTGAAATTTCTGCCTGGAGAGACCTTGCTGATGCAGTATAAATACCTTGTGTCTTGTTGCTGTGCTCAGTCTTGCCATGGTGTATGACTTTTGACAGTAAACTGTCTTCAGCAACCTCACCTTGTTAGCTGAGTTTGGCTGTTCCTCACCCAGTTTTATTCCTCCTACACAGCTGTTTCTGTTTCAGTTAATGATTGTGTTTCAACCTACATATTGAATTGATGATCATTAGCACCTGTTTGGTATAATTGTTTAATCATACACCTGAGTATATGCCTACAAAATCCCTGACTTTGTGCAAGTGTACCTAGAAGAATTGATGCTGTTTTGAAGGCAAAGGGTGGTCACACCAAATATGGATTTGATTTAGATTTTTCTTCTGTTCACTCACTTTGCATTTAGTTAATTGATAAATATAATCTATTAACATGTCTATTTTTGAAAGCATTCTTACTTTACAGCATTTTTTCACACCTGCCTAAAACTTTTGCACAGTACTGTATATGTTTATATTGCACCATGATCTCTGCGTTCCTGGACAGTGAGCTCACCTCATCCCGGTGGTCAGGAGGTCATCTCTCATTCCATTAGAACAAATAATTTCAGACCAAGTTCCAGTAGTTGTAGTAGTAGTAGCAGTAGTAATAGCAGTAGTAGTAGTAGCAGTAGTACTAGCAGTAGTAGTAGTAGTAGTAGTAGTAATAGCAGTAGTAGTAGTAGTAGTAGTACTTTCATGTTGCCTTCCAGCAGTATTTATTTCCAGCAGATAGTAATTTATGTTGCCAGTAGTGTAGCAGCCTAGCACCCAGCAGCAGCAGGCAGTAGAATGCCCTGAGCTTTCATGTTGAAACCCATCCAGCTCCCACGCCAGGCCAGCGACAGAATCCTCATTTATTTGCCAGTGATGTAGTAATTTATGTAAACCACTGAGGACCCAGTGCCCTCCACAACCCCCCCCTCACAACCGATTTAGAGCTGGATAAGGCTGAGGACCCTGCTTCCACTCTCCAGCCCCCCCCCTCCCCACACAGCGATTTAGCTGGATAAAAAACTGGGGAACTCCAAACCCACCCAGCTGCACCACACCAGGACCCCAGCGACAGAACCCCCTCCCTCACAACCGATTTTACTGGATGCCAGGACCCTGACCCCCCTCCCCTCACAACCGATTTAGAGCTGGATAAACGCACACACTGAGGACCCTGCTTCCACTCTCCACAACCCCCTCCCCTCACAAACCGATTTAGAGCTGGATAAACGCACACACTGAGGACCCTGCTTCCACTCTCCACAACCCCCTCCCTCACAACCGATTTAGAGCTGGATAAACGCACACACTGAGGACCCTGCTTCCACTCTCCACAACCCCCTCCCCTCACAACCGATTTAGAGCTGGATAAACGCACACACTGAGGACCCTGCTTCCACTCTCCACAACCCCCCCTCCCCTCACAACCGATTTAGAGCTGGATAAACGCACACACTGAGGACCCTGCTTCCCTCTCCACAACCCCCTCCCTCACAACCGATTTAGAGCTGGATAAACGCACACACTGAGGACCCTGCTTCCACTCTCCACAACCCCCCCTCCCCTCACAACCGATTTAGAGCTGGATAAACGCACACACTGAGGACCCTGCTTCCACTCTCCACAACCCCCCCTCCCCTCACAACCGATTTAGAGCTTTTTAGAAGTACCGACCTCAGAGAGCTATCTATATAAACAAACCGGGGGGTACAGAGTTATCTCCTCGCAGGAAGTACTTCAGTACGATTATGACGTGAGGAAACGGATGCAATTGGATTCTAAATAAACAGTTGCTGCTTGGCCTGTTTCCAGTGTGGGTCACATTTTCAGTATGCTATGTTCTAAACACATCGATTGCTGTCTCTACGCTACATATTCTAAACACATTGATTGCTATCTCTATGCTACACATTCTAAACTCATCGATCATTTATTCTCCAGTTAAGAGATGCAGTTTCCGAGGCATATTAAGTGTTTTGCTTTCACACTATTCTCAGCAACATTTGAAGCTTTGTAATGTTTTCTGTTTTGGGGTCCGCATTTCATGGACCTCTACTTCCTGATGCAGAGCCAATTGGGACTGACCCCAAAGCACAGTCATAGCCAGCAGGGGAAGGGGTCAGCTATCGAAGGATTCAGATCCCACATCTGCGCTGGCTCCGGGTGCATTCTCTTCAGCATAGCCAACAGGGGAAGCGGTCAGCTATCGAAGGATTCAGATCCCACATCTGCGCTGGCTCCGGGTGCATTCTCTTCAGCTTGTTTTTCAGCTTCCAGCTGGTTTCAGCTCCCGGTCACCTTTGCTTCTCGAAATTCGGGTTTGGTGAGGTTTCTTTAGGTATGTAGCTGTCTTCAGTCTTCCTTTGTCACTTCAGCATAGCCAAGGGGAAGCGGTCAGCAGATCATCTGCGCTGGCTACGGGGATTCTCTTCAGCATAGCCCCACATCGAAGGATTCAGCGCTGGCTACGGGTGCATTCTCTTCAGCATAGCCAGCAGGGGAAGGGGTCAGCTATCGAAGGATTCAGATCTCACATCTGCGCTGGCTCCAGGTGCATTCTCTTCAGCATAGCCAGCTACGGTGGATTCAGATCCCACATTCATTCTCTTCAGCATAGCCAGCAGGGGAAGGGGTCAGCTATCGAAGGATTCAGATCTCACATCTGCGCTGGCTCCAGGTGCATTCTCTTCAGCATAGCCAGCAGGGGAAGGGGTCAGCTATCGAAGGATTCAGATCCCACATCGAACGGGTGCATTCTCTTCAGCATTCAGATCCAGATCCCACATCTGCGCTGGCTCCGGGTGCATTCTCTTCAGCATAGCCAGCAGGGGAAGGGGTCAGCTATCGATTCAGATTCAGATGGCCCAGGTGCATTCTTCAGCATAGGCTCTATCGATTCAGATCCCACATTCTCTTCATGGGTGCATTCTCTTCAGCCAGCAGGGGAAGGGTCAGCTATCGAAGGATTCAGATCCCACATCTGCGCTGGCTCCGGATGCATTCTCTTCAGCATAGCCAGCAGGGGAAGGGGTCAGATTCAGATCCCACATCGCGAAGGATTCTCTTCAGATCCCACATCTGCGCAGATCCCACATCTGCGCTGGTGCATGCATTCTCTTCAGCATAGCCAGCAGGGAAGGGGTCAGCTATCGAAGGATTCAGATCTCACACGGCGCTGGCTCCAGGTGCATTCTCTTCAGCATAGCCAGCAGGGGAAGGGGTCAGCTATCGAAGGATTCAGATCCCACATCTGCGCTGGCTACGGGTGCATTCTCTTCAGCATAGCCAGCAGGGGAAGGGGTCAGCTATCGAAGGATTCAGATCCCACATCTGCGCTGGCTCCGGATGCATTCTCTTCAGCATAGCCAGCAGGGGAAGGGGTCAGCTATCGAAGGATTCAGATCCCACATCTGCGCTGGCTATGGGTGCATTCTCTTCAGCTTGTTTTTCAGCTTCCAGCTGGTTTCAGATTCGGGTTTGGTGAGGTTTCTTTAGGTATGTAGCTGTCTTCAGTCTTCCTTTGTCACTTTCCCCTGACTCAGCAGCACAGTGACTTCCTTTAAAGCCATTTCAATTCCCAGCAGCAAGACAGACTGGCCCCATTTTCTTTATTTGACATTCTAAACATTCGCCTCAAACATTCAGGCCATTCTATTCTTAGAAGGTTCTTTATCCTTACTGGTTATTATTAAGACCCTTTCTTTACTTCAGTCCAAAACTCTCCATGTCTGTGTGCAAACCCAGAGAGCATGATACTCCCTTCATTTCAATGCACAGACACAGCAGGTTGTGTCGAGTACCGTAAATGAGCCTTCACAAATAATGCTGTACTTCAGTGTCAATTCACACAACTGGGTTTTACTTATGCACTTACAGCTAAGGCTAACTTACTGTTCTTAAATGCAAATTGTGCAATTGTGCTTACAATGAACCTAATCTGTACGTTCAATGCAAATATGAGGTCATCTCATCAAAATTCCCTAGTATTGTTTTCTCACATTCCTTACAATTGACTTATGTTTCTGGGTTATACAGTAAATCTGTTCTTTGTTATACAATAACAAAAACCTGCAAATGAATGTCAAATTGTATTTTTAAAAATACAACAGCAACACTATACCTCTTATGTAAAAGCACTGTAAATGTGGTAGAGGTGTGTGTGTGTGGGGGTGGGGCACAAGTAACAATGTATTTTATTCAACTGGTCTTTTACATTTAAACCTTGTGATAAATGTGAATTAAGATTTTTTTTCTCTCTTTTCTTATGCAGATGAGCTGGCATCATCCAAGTCAAGCCTCTACTTTTTGGTCTCGAACGAAGGAAACCAAAATCTCTTTGTTTCTCAAGCCAACTTGTGGCTGTACTTTAAAGTGCTCCCGTCCAACGCGGAGAAGGGCGCCCGGCACAAGGTGACAGTGAAGATCTACTTCCAGGAGGCCGGGGAGAGCAGCACGTGGAGCGCGGTGGAGAAGCGGGTGGAGCTCAAGAGAAGCGGCTGGCACACTTTCCCCCTGACACAGGCCATCCAGGCTCTTCTGGAGAAAGGGGAGAGGAGGCAGAGCCTGGAGGTGCGCTGCGAGGGCTGCCAGGACGAGGCAGTGACACCCGTCCTAGTCAACCCTGATGACGAGGCCCACCGGCCCTTTCTAGTGGTGCAGGCTCGAGCGGCCAACAGCAAGCACCGCATCCGCAAGCGAGGGCTGGAGTGCGACGGCAGGACCAGCCTCTGCTGCAGGCAGCAGTTCTACATTGACTTCGGGCTGATTGGATGGAATGACTGGATCATAGCGCCGAAAGGATACTATGGGAACTACTGCGAGGGGAGCTGCCCGGCCTACATGGCTGGAGTGCCTGGGTCGGTCTCCTCCTTCCACACGGCTGTGGTGAACCAGTACAGAATGCGAGGGCTGAGCCCGGGCTCCATGAACTCCTGCTGCATTCCCACCAAGCTCAGCACCATGTCAATGCTGTACTTCGACGATGAGTATAACATTGTCAAGAGAGATGTGCCCAACATGATCGTGGAAGAATGTGGCTGTGCTTGAGTTTTCTTTGCAAGCAAGTTCCCTCAATTTGATCATTATTTTTTTAAGGGATTATTACTCTGCTCTGCGACATCAAGCAACAGGAAATAATAATAATAAAATAATAATATTTATGAACATTTTTATACCTTTTGAGAACAATATATACACATACACATACATGTGCATATATATATATATATATATATATATATATATATATATATATATATATATATATATACATATATATATATATATATATATATCCTACTTTCCCTATAGTTTCAGGATCAATAGTTGTTGTTTTCAAAGGGAAAAGTAAGATGGTTTTTGATTAATGCGGCAGCCTTTTTTAAAAAAAATGTTTACAGTTAGCCTTTTCTACAAAATCAGAGACTGCGTCTGCATTTTAATCATAAGTAATTAAGAAGAAAAAAAAAACAGGCCCATCCAGGCCTGTGGTGCCCGTGACTGTCACAAAACACAGAACCTGACCACTTTTTGGTGACCTTGAAATGGAACCTGAAGGTAATGCGCACCATCTACTAAAAAGAAGTTTAAATTCGACAGCACTTCCAACAAGGAAAACATCAGGATGATGGGACACACATTCCACAAAAGATCTTATGAAACACTGTTTTCATGTATCGGTGGACACTTCTCTGGGGCAAGCTCCAAGTGGTCAGGTATGATGTCTTTGTCTTCAAACAGTTACAGCCTGCCTTGTACCTGCCTTAAGGGACGACGGAAGGAGATTTCAATTCCTATAGACATTCCAGCGAAGTAAAGCACTCTTCAGTTACTGGCAGAGCATGGACTCCTAACTGGTGTTTAAGAAACCCATATGGACTGGTATAATCAGGGTTTCGGCTGGCCTGTAAGAGACAGGTTTACTCTTTACAGCAAAGAATGATGCAAAGATGCAAAGAATAACTGGGTTCTCTCGTATGAATCAGTGGATGTCAAGAATGGCCATATTGCTCAGCTGGTAATGGTGTAGCATAGCACTTACAAACTCCTGAATGCACATTTGATAGCACTTGCAGACCTAAATGCCTTTCCAAGGGTTCCTGCTGGTGCCCTTCCCCTTACTCACACAACCCAGTTAAAGAAGTGCTGCATGAGCTATGCAATGACCCGTACCAGACAAGCACGGCTCTTTGTAAGACTCTTTATTTGATACAATACTTGAAACGTAATCGTTCGCTTCTTCTTCTTCAACGAGCGAATGATTGTCACAATGTTTGCACTGAAAAGTTGCGTGATTAGTTTAAAAAACTGCCATTGAAAGAAAAACAAAATGTTATTTTTATAAAAACTGAAATTTAAATTCTGTTAAAAATGTATTATACCTAATAATGGAACCAAAGAAGCCAATTCTTTTTATAGCTGTTATTAAGATAGCAAGGCCATCGCATACTGTGTAAAAATACTGTGTGATCACATCTGAGGCCTCAACGCTGTTTCAGGGTACAATATTATGGATTCCTTTTTTTTTAAATTTAGCATGTTCTATTCTGTACAGAAGACAAATTTTTATAATTTCTGATACATTTTAATTCCAGTTTTCATTTTTTTATTTAATAAAAGCTCTTTTTAGATCTTGTTGCAGGATCATTTAGAATTAAATAAAATGGCACTGTGTACAGTTTATGTAAAATAAAAACATGTTTTTAAAATATTTGTTCTTTGTAACTGTTAAAAATATAATTCTTACTCTGCATTAAGATGCGTTTATTTCTGTATTCATTCATTGTCATTCGTTTTGTTAAAAACTGAATTCTAACGAGCTAAAGTAATCAGTGCTATAGAAACAATAGGCACTTGTGTGAAAATGTTAGACCAATTTGTGCTTTAATTAGGAATCTAACAACTTCTATAAAGTCCTCATGCAGTTTACCATTTGTGGCTATATATATATATATATATATATTGCATTTATATAGCGCTTTTTATACAAAAGTATCACAAAGCACTGTACAGTACACAGCAGAAAAAAAAAAACACTCAATACATTTGTATAGCATGTCACAAATACAACTGCCACAGTCAGACCGTTTAAATAACAGTATACACATAATACAAAAGCAGCAATTTTAAAGTTACATTAAAACCCACTAAGATAAGAAAGCCATTTTATAAAAGTGTGTTTTCAGTCTTGACTTGAAAACTGTAAAGGTCCCAGCTTCCCTGACAAACGAAGGCAGAGCATTCCATAATTTAGGAGCTCTACAAGAAAAAGTCCTACCTCCCGTGTTGCTTTTGTTAACACTAGGAATAACCAGCAGCCCTGCATCCTGTGATCTCAGAGTGCGGTTTGGAAGATACAGGGTCAGTAACTCCTGTAAATAACTACGTGCTAATCCATTCAGGGCCTTGTAAGTTGACAACAAAATCTTAAAATCAATTCTATACTGCACAGGGAGCCAATATAAAGAGGCCAAAACAGGGGTAATATGTTCACTTTTTCTGGTTTTAGTAAGAATTCTAGCAGCGATATTCTGAACAAGCTGCAAGTGGGATTCCACACGATTTTGGACACCAGAAAAATTGCATTACAATAATCAATTCTAGATGAAACGAAGGCATGCATTAGTCTCAGCATCAGATATGGAAATAATTGGTTCGGCTATATTTCTCCAATGGTAAAAAGATACATTAGTAACTTCCCTTTGTGTTCCCTTTCTCTTACTGTTTTAAATTAATTGCATGTGTGGCCTATCAAATAAATTAGACAAGCACTAATTTGCCTATTCTGACAATTTTCCAAGATATTTAGTTCCAGTGGTTTGATTTCATTGCACAACAATCAAAACAAGAGAAGCAATTGGGTGTTCTAATACATGTGCACAGTAATGTAGGTGCAGCAGTATTAATATTAATAATCAATCTATGAAACAGTGTTGGAACTGACCTGTCACACTGAGCAATACTTTTCAGCAATCGGATCTTGAACCAGAGATTCGAGAGTGGCAGCTCTGTACATGAATGCACAATGCTATTGATATTCACTAATGTTCTGACATTACTGGAAATGATTTGAGAGTGGCAGCTCTGTACACGAATGCACAATGCTTTTGGGATTCACTAATGTTCTGACATTACTGGGATTCCTTAGAATATCTTGTTTTTTTTTAGTCGTAGACTCACCCAGATATGTAACCATCAGATTAAACATCTTGTCAACTTTCAGGAAGGCGTGGTTTTGGCTGCAAATAATAAATGAAAGCCTGGTTATTTTCCCACACAGTGCAGGCGTTTTGAATTCCAATACAGAAATGTAGAAGTATTGGTGACAGTTTTTTCAACCACACCCAGGCCACCCCCCCTTCCCAACCACTAAAAAAAGAAGTATGAACTAGTTATTTAATTAGTGTACATCAAAACCCTATGGATGCCATGTGAGGCGTTTGCCTCATACAATACAGCACGATTGTATTCAATCCCTTTTATGTGGTGACAGTTACAGATTGCCCCTAGGAATACAGAATGTTAGCATTGTCTATCTGATATCCTTTTAATCCAGGCTCCTCCCTCTCATTAGCTTTAGTACCCAAATCCACTCACCCCTTATCACTGCCAGTTTCCATGTGTCCGGTATTTTTGGGACACAGTTGAAAAGTTTCTGTTTGGGAGCACACCCTGCAACCCTGTCTTATGTAAATGGAACACCCCTCTGTCTTCAGTGCCATGCTGCTTGGTGCGCACTTGATTGATTCCCACGAGAGGCTGTGTTGATTTACAGACCGTGGGAATAGAGAATCTCCCTGAAATGCATTATTCCTTCTAAACAGCATTTTTTTATCGTTGCAAAACTACAACTAAACCATCTCATAGTAAGTAGTAATAGTAAAAAGCGCTTCACATGCAGTTGTTAGGATTTGTTTTGTCTTTTAATGTTTGCAAATGTGTTTCTGTTGCTATAATAATCAAGTCTTAAAAGCCACCCCCAGACAGCAGTCTAACCTGCTTTCTGCTAAACACACTATTGTTGTGGAATCCTAAATGGACTTTAATAAACGCTATTGGCTGGGTTATACTATACTATACTGTATTATACTGTACTACACTATACTGTATTAACTATACTGTACTGTATTATACCATACTACACTATACAGCATTATACTGTACTGTACTACACTATACTGAGAGAACCATCATCATGATAAATGGTACAGCAGCACCTAGTTTTCAGCAGCATTCCACTCCAGTGGGTCTGTACAGGCAGGTCAAGATCCTCAGTGATGGAGCTGTGAAGATTCTAGAATGATTACTGTACTAGGCTGAATTGCTGAAGAGTGAATGTATAATTTTATAACTCTGATTCTAATCCTAACTAAAAATAACTTCCCCTGATATACTGGACCAAGTAACTGAGTTTTTTAAGATAAACTTTGATTTTGAAAAAAAAAATCATGTTCCAGATATAAAAACGAGCTCCACTCCTCAAACAGGAATATTAATGGATAATGAAAAAAACAAAATAAAGACAAGTGTTGTTGGCTTTTAGAAAAATGAAGGATGTTGTTGTCAAGACAAAGCCTCATTCAGGTGTCTTAACATAATGAACACACTTCATAATTTGGATAGTCTTCTCACAACAGGCTCAAATTGTGAAGCAATTGTAATAAAAAAAAGGTTTTATTCATCAGCCCCCTCACCAGGGAACACCAGTACTTGTGTACTCATGCATTTTCATATATGTACTCTATATATTATTTGCATTGTTAGTTTTATTTAGAGCAAACATATATGTCATTTATAATAGTATTTAAAGTCCAAGGTTATGAAAAGATCTGCTTTGATTTGTGTTCATTTTCTGAAGGGTTCTGTCAATCTGTGGCGTATGTTGACAGTAGTGTTCTCTTTTGAATCCCTCCTAATTTTACGAGCATCTTTCTTACAACTCATTCTGTAAGAACTTGATTTGATTCAAATCTGTCATCTGTTGAATACCACACAATGCAAAAGTGAATAGAAAAGTCATGGTTATTCAATACATGTTACTAATAAAAAAACCACAAGTGTCAGTATCCACCATTCAATGCGTATTCCTAACTGCCTATCTAATTTATAAAAACGAGTGTTCTTTGTAATGTCTACTACCAGCCTTGCTGTATATGGCTCTTGGTTGCATTCTAGTCCAGTAACCCAATTGGAAGGTACTGTAACAGGCAGGATCAAACGGAATCCTTACTATTGCTCAGTGTTCTCGGCTAAGCACATTTCCTTTAGTCATGTCCCGTGTGGCTTGTGTCTTTGCCAGCTCATAATCACTGTTCCCATTAAAAGGCACTTCATCTGCATCAAAGGGAGTAGTGCACTGTTCTTCGTGTGTTCCTGTGTTATCTGATTGCAACATTACTACTTGGACAAATCTGACGTTCTCGCGCCCAGCATACCTATTATCTCCATCTTCTTCTTCCATGATCACTGACACAGCCATTTATTTATTTATTTCTCGAGCTTTTGCAGAAGCACTCTGGATTAGGACAAACAATACTGTGATCTGCACGTGCCACAACAGTCTCTTATGACCGTTCCGTATTCTCTCTGGTAGAGAATATGCTGCGATACATTGTTAATTTCTAGTTCTATCTTTGAGATTGATATTGTGTAAAAACATGGTCATGTTTTAGGAATTCTAAGACAAATCCATTGCCACAGCTTCAAAAGCTCAATCATAAAACAAGAATTATTCTGTTATTCTTAGTATTAGTATTTATTCTTAAGTATCAAAGATGTGTCTCACCCAAACCTTACTGACGAGCAGGGCCTTGAGGACTGCTAAATGTTTTTTTTTTTTTAGCACAAACACAGATCTAACTCTCCTTCCACGTGCACTGGTGATACATTTCGGTGTTGATGTCCTTTACCTGCTTTTTTTCTCTCCTATAAGTTTTCAGATTTGTCAACGACTTTCTTTTAAATAAAGTAGCATTTGATGTCGTAACTACCACCTTAAAACAGCCAATTGCCTGATCGAAATGTTAAGAAGGGAGTGACATGCAAAATGGGGATGTTTGAAAAGTTGGACTGTGTTTTGGCAGCCAGGAAACAACCAGCCTGACCTTCTGACTCTGAGTGCATAATGGTACACCCCTGGCCACCAGTCAGCCATCTGTGTCCTTATGTTTCCCTGCTGTCCAAAAGGTGCAGTGAGGTGCCATTGCAGGAGGCTTTCTATAAAGGAGTCAATGGTTTGAAATATTCCATAAATACCACAACTGATTACCACAACACAGCTACATAGCATTTTGAGAGTAACGACAACAAGAATAATGAAAACATTTAGATTTTTGGATGTACTCAAAAGGTTTAAATTATTAAAACAAAACGTCCTGAAATAAAAACAAATGTTAATCATTTAAACCTTTTGTATATATACAAACATTGTTTTTTTTTTCATTTTTGGATACTGCAGTTATACCTCCTTTCAAACCTATATATAGTTAATGACATCACAAGCACATTAATAGATTTAAGCAGAAATAAGTGAGTGTAGTTACCATGGCATCAAAAGCCTATACGTACCTTCACTTGTTGTTTTCAAACACACTTTCAATTGGGAAGTTGGCTCTTTTGAGAAAACACTATAGATAGATAGATAGATAGATAGATAGATAGATAGATAGATAAAGAGGAGTACCATAAGGAAATTCATACACTCTGCAGGCCATTGTTATACAGTGCAACCAAATTCTACTTCCAGCCTCTTCCCATAAATCCCAAACTATGATAAATACAATGTAAATAAGATGTGCATCTCTAATAAACAGGGGAAATGCCTGCGTAGTGACGATGATGTGAACCTCCTGGAGCTGAGCAGCTTGCAAACTTTACTCACGTCACTAAACATACAGTGTCCCAAACTAGAATCTTCCCAAGTGCCTCTGCTCAGCCCTGTGTTCTGATGCGTTTAAACCATTATGTAGCATTTTAGGAAATGCCTAGATGAAAAGACAGATGAGTGCTGCACTGCACCAGTGGGTTAAGCCCTTGCTTATTAACAGAATGCAGTGTAGAAGCAGGAACCCTTTCAGGAACCACACCAGGGGGTCAGCTCTAGTTTGTTTCATACTGACAGGACTTTTCAATTGTGCCTTTTTCTTGATCTATTACAAATACATGTTCTTCGTAATAAAACGTAACATGTTTGAGCTTTGACCAGGTAACACAGCGGCCCCTCGGAGGGGGTTGGTAACCTGACTCGGAAGCAGTTCTAGACTCGACAGTTCCAGCACTGATGGCTTTATTGGGCATCCTTCTGCTTAAGTTGCATCAAGTTATTTTAAATTGAATTATACAAGGAAAATCTTGGGTACCCTGTTCACAAATATTCAAATCTTAACTTATTTACAGGTAAGATGCGTTTTTATGAATGAAACAGTATGATATTCACAAAACGAGTCTCGAATGTTGTTAAAGAAGCCAACGGCAGCCTGCACCAGTGTTATTGAGCCTGTACAGCATTACTGAGAACACCTCATTAATATGTGAGTCCACGCTCTGCAGAAGAAGAGCCTGTGTTAAACCCTGGAGCGTGGGTTTAACAGGGTTTTCTTGTTAATCTGGAGAGATTTATAGAGAAAAAAAGTGCATAAGTATTGCATGACCAGGCAGAAATAAAATGGGGTTTTGCATTATAAATATCAGAAAATATAACAAACAACACAGGAGATACTAAACAAAACGGACTAAAATTGAAGAAGGGAAAACTATGAAAAAGACCTAGGAGTTTATGTTGCCTCAGAAATGTCTTCATCTAGACACCGTGAAACACATGTGGGGAAGCTATAAAAAATGTGCATTATAAAATCATATGGGAGATACTGAAATGAAGAAGGGAACTATGAAAAAAAGGTCTTCATCTAGACAACAAGCCAACGCTCGGATATATTGTGAGAAGTGTTGAATTTAAATCAAGGGAAGTAATGTTAAAACTTTACAATGCATTAGTAAGACCTCACCTAGAATGTTGTGTTCATTTCTGGTCACCTCGTTACAAAAAGGATATTGCTGCTCTAGAAAGAGTGCAAAGAAGAGCGACCAGAATTATCCCGGGTTTAAAAGGCATGTTGTATGCGACAGTCTAAAAGAATTGAATCTAGTCAGTCTTGAACAAAGAAGAATACGCCACGATCTGATTCAAACATTAAAAATCCTAAAAGGTATAGACAATGTCGACCCAGGGGACTTTTTTGACCTGAAAAAAGAAACAAGGACCAGGGGTCACAAATGGAGATTAGATAAAGGGGCATTCAGAACAGAAGATAGGAGGCACTTTTTTAAATAGAGAATTGTGAGGGTCTTGAACCAACTCCCCAGTAATGTTGTTGAAGCTGACACCCTGGGATCCTTCAAGAAGCTGCTTGATGAGATTCTGGGATCAATAAGCTACTAACAACCAAACGAGCAAGATGGGCTGAATGGCCTCCTCTCGTTTGTAAACTTTCTTATGTTCTTATGTTCTTATTTCTCTTTAAGTCCAGGTAGTTTTAGTGCAGGATCTTCTGCATGCATTTTCATTAGTCGCCAGTAATTTTTCAGTCCCAGTTTTGTGTAACACTTCTTTGTCTTCACAATAGGATCAGAAACTACAGTGTGTGACTTACTATAAGGGTACAACTGCCTTTCCAAAAAAAAAAAGGAAACTTTTAAATAGGGAAGCACGAGGTATGTAGAGCACACAGCGGTTATGTCTCAGTGAGATTTCACTCTGAGTCACACACCTTGAAACTGTAAGGAATTCGGAGATTGTCTCATGCACTGAATACCTTTATCAGGGCGATTGTTGTGTGCCTAAGACGGCTTTATTAGAATAATTAAGGAAGCTTCACGGCTGTCCCAGATCTCCGGTTCAGTTGATTTGTCTCACTGTAAGGCTATTCACAGCCTAGCCCTGAGGCTCTAGAGCTTCAGAACAGAAGACTGCAGTCATATAATACTGACAGGTGGGATCATTACAACCAGATATGAAGTACCTGCTGTCAACATATTTTTAAATGGCCTCTTAATCCCAGTGTAGTTAAAGTTAAAGAAGAGCCATACGTGTCTTTGGTACACTTTGAAGTAAGATCATTAAATGCAGAGAGTTGTCATTGTGGCGAGCGTTGGGTGTTATCAGTTTACATTATAAAGACAGGTCTTTGAAGAGAATATGTTTTTAAGGTTTTAAGGTGGGGAGGTGGGGGGTTCTTTTAATGTTTTAAGGCTGGAATAAAAATGAACAGTGTGAGAAGGTGTATGGTTTGCAATGTTTGATCCTTCCGAGGTGTCAAAACAAGTCCTGATGAAAGTCCATTTGAGGTAGCTTCTTTTCTTCTTCACAGTGTAATACTGTCCTGGACCTCCTCCAATTACCTACTGTACAGCACATGGCGCCAATCAATGACACTGTCTGATACTTTAGGAATCGCTCATGCTCCATCTATTACTTTAAATTGGTGCCCTACCTGTTGTCTAAAATATAATGCACCACAGTGGAAAAGTAATCGAGAACTACAGTTTCCACTACAGATCTATCCATGTTTACTCGTCCAAGGACTGGCAGCAATAGGCCTCACCAAGACCGAAACAGAATCATTTATTTTCCGACATGAGCCACCCTCTCTGTTTAACCTCAGAGCACATCTACTTCTGCATTTGTAATCGTTACTTTGCCCTGAATAAACTCTTTTGTTTTAAAATGAAATCCAAACTCTGTCCACAATTCACCACAAAACAATAATAAGACGGTTTCGTATGAAAGCACTGTACTTTTATTGTTAAACATCTTCCGTTATCAGACAGGTAAACAGTGTCGACTGTTTAAACAAATACCAAGAGTAGAGAAAGCAATTGAACTAAAGACGTCTCTACAACAAAGAGTCTTCATTGTTTTTCCTGCGGTGAAGAAATCCTCATTGTTATTCCAAAACCTGAAAGTTATGGTTGGAAACAGAAATGTAATTATGGGATGAACACTCCAAGATGAGTAAAAGGAAATGAATGAATCAGCCGCAGCCCTCTTTGATCTCGGCACTTGAAATGTATAAATATATCTCAATCTCTGTGCCATTATGATACAGTTGTTCAATCAAGCCAGGGCAGACATACTACACATAACGTTTAGCTTTTTGTTAAATGTAACTTTTACTGCATACACCATTTTTAACAGACTGGAGTTGTATGCAGAGAAGCTTTCAGTTGCAGCTTTGTAATTTTGCCGTTATTTATAATAAAATGTCGTTGTGTGAGTTGCATCTTCCTGTCACACTAATCCCAATAAGTCTCAATTTAAAAAAAAAAAAATCCCCATAGAGGGCTGAGAACATTTTATTGCCCCTGAATTGCAGTGTTTAATAAAGGAGTTATAACCAAGGTTTTGATATTCTTATTGTATGGTATGTACTATAAAATACAATGTGCTGTAGTTTTACAGTAATGAAGAGATCTGCCACTGAACAAATATTTAAAACTTAAAAACAATTACTAAACTTTAGCGGTAACAGGACCCTTTTTGAACTCCTATCAGTCAAGATTAAGATTTTACAATTCATTACTTTTGTTTTTTTTTAACTACCTGAAAAAGACGACAGTAGGAAAAAGATAAAGGCTTGAGTAGGATGGAGTGGTATGACTCACAGGATGCAGACCATGGGTTCAGGATGCTCAAAATAGCAGCTGACAAGCTCACACAACCACAGAGAAGGTGTTGGGTCTTGTCAGCCGCTGATTAGCCTTCTTCATTAGGAAAGAGAAACCTTATCCAGCATGTGCTCTTGATCTTATCCAGAACGTCTGGCCAATAAAACTGAAACTCAAGTGATTTTGTACTGTAGCGACAACCTTTACTGTACAACCTTCAACAATTGTACAACAATTATAAAACAAGCATATACACAAACATGTTGCTCAGCAATAAGGAATATGTTTTGTTGTATTCAGTAATTTTTGCTTCAAGCAAATGCATCACAAAGCTTGTCTTATTGTGATCTATGTACCTGCATGAATGAATGATGTAAGCAGTGAATACTCTGATGTACTGCAAGCATTCCTTATCAGCCACGATGAACACTCATAAATCAGCATCTACGTTGGTCAATCCCTCACTGGGTCTTGTGACACCAGTCTAGTGCTCCTCAAGGCTCGCTATTCCCTTTTGCACTTTTTTTCACATCAGATTGTTTTCAGAGTTAAGTTTTACGACATGCCCAAAATCCAGTATCCTAACCCTAAATCAATGAGGTGAAAGAAAATGAGTTTAACTTGCTTCAGGACTGTTGAAACTCTCAGCAGTTTCCTGAACTCCTACTTATGGACCCCAGAGACCAGACACTTGTGTTTTCTAACTCAGTTACTTTTACTAACCATTACTTAACCAGGAAAGTGATTCAGGAACACCGGCCAAAACACAAACACGTCTCAGCTGCATAGCTCTCCATTTTTAGTTTGAACTCATTTAAAAGGTATCAAGACACTAAGTTTCAGTTCTTCCTGAAGTTAACTCCAAGACCACAGTGCAAGAAAACTGAATGCCTTTTTTTCCAAATTCTGTATGAATTTTAGGAACTGAGAAACTTAGAAAGGACTGGGATCTAAGATTATAAGTACCACTAGAGGTACTTAACAATTTATGAAGGTAATTGAAATAATATATATAAACTGTTAACAATGTATTAAGATAATGAATATGGGAGCATGGGAAGATGGACTATGGTTAAAGGGGACTGGATGTGTGCAATGCTTGTCCTGCTATAAAGAAAACAGCAGCACTTTCCATGAAGTGTCTCTAATTACTGTGTATTTACATATTAGATATTTAGTAAATACATGTGCACTTACACATAATTACAATGTACTTAATATGTAAATCTTTTTGCACAATATATGTAAGTACACAATTGTATCAGAAGAGAGTTAGGGTTGAGGGTTAGTGTTTGGGTTTGGGTTAGGTTTAGAGTTAGGTTATATCATGCAAAAAATATATACACATTAAGTACATTGTAGCTATGCATAATAACATTGTAATTATGTGCAAGTACACATGTATTTACTAAGTAACTGCTATGTAACTACACAGTAATTAGAGGCACTTCACGGAAAGTGTTATGGAAAAACCTTATCTTTCAGGTTCCCAGTGTTAAAATGTAAGTGCAGAGATGTTCTTCATCTCTCTTTAACAATGTTGTTGTTGTTATACCTGTAGCACAGAAGAACAATGAGGAGTTGAACTGAGTGTCCTGTTAACTGTTATAGCATGTTGTGCATTCTATTACTTCTGCTTTAAATCAATGCAATCCATAGCCTGCTCAGAGAGGAGGAATCAGAACTAATGCCTCCTCCTCAAAAAACGCCACAATAATACTGAAGAATTCCTAAGCATTGGTACAGAATGGCTTTTCCAGTGTTCACAATGATTATGGCTGCAAAACGACAGCTGGTGGCTATTTCTCACTTAAGATGATTAGCGGGTTGTAAAATGTAAGAAATGTAAACAAAAAAAAAAAAAACGAGCGAGGAGCACAAGCGTTTGTGTTCACACAGGTGGTGTCATTAGAAGAAGGGATCCTGTGCAAGCCTGAGTTCTTTCTCTTTTTGTTGGACCAGTAAAAGGTATCAAATTACCCATTATTCTTTCTGTCACAGGCTAATACGGCTTCAGCCCTTTAGCAACAAAAGGCCTTTAGAAACTTCTTTTTTTGTACTGTAGTGTGTACTTTTCATTTAGGCACTTGAAGTTTAAAGTATACAGGCATTGCATACATTTTTGGAGCTAAGCGTGGCAGGTACTGCATGTATGCACTGGAGTGTAATCAAGGGCTGAATGATTCCATATAGTTCATCTGCTACTCTTGTTTTCTTTACTCTGGTTCCTGAGATGAAAAGGCACCTTGTGTCTTTATTCCTCGTTAATGCTGGGACCTGTTCTTCTGCAAAGTAAATAATTTCTCTACCAACGGCATTCCCATTTCAACACAAATTCCTCTGAATGTAATTCACCAGCATCATTGTACAGCATACACAGAAACAGAATGTGCACCAGCTAGATCGTGCACATACAAAAGGGTATGTGCTTCACAGTTTGGGTTGTGCCCTGTGTTTTTTTTATAGTGTTTTTTATTATTAGATACAGTAATAATATAAAAAAAAGAAAGTTAAGTAAATAAATGTGGTAGTTGGTAGAAAGTCAAGCCTAGGTGTACTGGGCTTGATTCACAAAGCATTTACTTTTACTAACCTGTTTCTATTTTATCTGTTATTTCTTTTGCATGTGTTGCATAGACGCATTTCATTCCAATGCATGCTCTAAATATGTGCTTCAACTGCTAATCTCAGGTTTTTTGAAGTCTTTTTATAGTTGGTTGTTATGGTGGCAATGCTAAATATGTTTTGACTGGTCTATAGGATGTGCGACCTTGAAATGTGAACGCATTGCTCTCTAATCAGATCTTATTGTTAATATTAATAAAATAAAACAAGAAGACCAAAATATGATGGAAAATAAATATATGAAAAAAATCAAACAAAATTCCTGACTTCATAGATTTTAGACTGAACTAGAAAACAGTATCATCTGTCAACTGCTGATATCCCTGTAGTCACAGGAAATTGAAGGTGAACAAGATCAGAACTGTAGTTCACTGTTCACTGTGGTAGCGCAGACTGTCTGTAATACTGATAATGAACAGCGGAACTGTTATCACCCCTAAAACATGTGTGCGCAGATCACCCCACATACAGGTGCACCCACACGTTGAAGAGCATCTATTAAATCGAGAAACAATAGCAGCAGTTTTGCAATCCGGTAGTAGGTTTAAGGTTAGGAATAAGTGGAGGTAAAATGATTGGGATTAGGTTTATGTTCATAATATGCTCTTGGAAGCGTGGATGTTCCTGGAGCATTTGGCACTGAGCTGCAAACGTGAACCCCACAGACAAGCACTAAATTCCATCAACCCAATCAGAGGTAGTGCAAGTCAAAGTGTTAAGTGTCGAAGTGGGAGAAACAGAAGAACGGAGCACTCTGTCGTGTGGAGAGTCATGCCAACGTGGTTCCTAACCCCACGCTCACACCAAGCTACAGATCCTTGCACAGGTGATCCTCGCGCAGGTGATTATTATTTTATTATTTATTTCTTAGCAGACGCCCTTATCCAGGGCGACTTACAATTGTTACAAGATATCACATTATTTTTACATACAATTACCCATTTATACAGTTGGGTTTTTACTGGAGGAATCTAGGTAAAGTACCTTGCTCAAGGGTACAGCTGCAGTGTCCCCCACCGGGGATTGAACCAACGACCCTCCGGTCAAGAGTCCAGAGCCCTAACCATTACACCACGACTGGTGAAACTCCTGTCCGTTCCAGATGGAGTCTTTCCTGGCTGGGCCTCTTCTCCAGGAGTCAGTATCTTGGTAACATCTCTTGCTTCTGGTCGGCATGTGAAGAACTGATCTTTGGTTCTCCTTCTTGATAAAAGGGTTGCAGTATAGAGACGAGACCCAACAGGGGTGAAACTGATTTAAAAAAAAAGAAATAAAAGCTGATAATAACAGCAGTGATTCAGGGATGAAGATAAGACTCCTACTGCATAGCAGTTTTACGAGCTTGTTTAGTCCCAGTGTATAGGTAACAAGCTCAGATACGTCTTGTTAAACTCAGGGAAACCTGGAATGGAATATACTGCTATGCAATAGGAGTCTCATTTCTATCTCTGCGATTTTCAAAGCTTAAAGTGTAGATTGCTCCATGAGAAAAAAAAATACACCACTGGAAATAAAGAAATCAGAGATTTAAATCAAGGTCTTTTATATTTTTAATTTTGTAACTTGAAAGGGTATTTTCTATGTATTGAAATGTCACTTCTTAATGTCTCTCCAGCTTCCATGAAGGAATCCAATCATGAGTTATGAGGCAGCACATTCCCCATTCAAATAAAGTGCACAAGAGCGAAGGCAGCTAATAGATCCATAAATAAAAAAGACAAACGGCGTGTGTGACGGGACCTGGAGTCATTGTGCTCAATGGCACTCAGAAGACAGAAGAGCGCACGGCTGTTACTGATGGTTTTATTATGAACAAAGGTTGCATGTGATTCTGACACACTTACATGCACTTACCTTCTTTTCAACCCCCAGGGGAAGTGGGTGCAGGTTTCAGCACAGAACAAGACTCGTGAAGGCATCACGGCCAGGGCCTGATTTAGACCTTGGTTCTCAATGGATCCTGCACTTTTCCATGGACTCCTCTGACGGTAAGCAGACCCGGGCAGGACAAGGATGACCTATTTCATTTTTCTCCATTGGGCAGAGTCAGAGTTCACACTGACCTGATGGAACAGGAGTATGTGGATTTCCGTGGACTTTGGAAACACGGGTGGGTTTTGAAGTCGTTTATAACATTTCAGGCAAAACAACGATTAACGATTTTCACCCTTCACTGGAAACGCTCCTCTGAGTAGCCTGCAGCTAATACATTTGTATCATCACCACTTAGCTCACATTACCTGACACTTCTTAAACAGATAAGGACATTGCTCACTCTGTGTGGAAAATGTTACACATTTTTTCCCATAAGTAGCATGTTTTGTGTGTTAAAGATGAAGGCACACCCATTCTCAGATGTGTGTTTCTGTTTGTCTTTCCACAGCTTGTACAGTATAAAGGACCCCCAGCTTCGTGACCCGAGGTGCGCCCCACAAAGAAAGGGTTCATATTGACTTTCAGCACCCTCATCAGTCTCACCCATGGATGTTTTTACACCAGTCTGAATCTTAGAGCCTCTATCTAGATGTAAGCTGTGCAAGTCTTGTTCTTCCTTATTGTAATTGTTTCCCAACACCACAAAGCTTATTCATTATTCTACCACCAAGCCAATGCATTACATGTTGAGTCCTTTGATCTCTGTTTGTTTTTAAACTGGCACCCTCAGCCACTGACAAAAGAAGTCGTGGATAGATGTGTTAGCTGGTAGTAAATTAAAAGGAGATCACTTTTCTTTTTGTTAATAACACCATCCATCTTGTTTATTGCTACAGTTTCCATGTCCTTTTCTGCAGAGTGCCGGCATGCTTGCTTTTGTGGATGTGCTCTCTATCCTTCAGGATCAATCACAGTGGAAACAGAACCAAGCCAAACTAAACCATTCACAGCCATCTATGCAGATCAACCTGCATAGAGTGCAAACTGACGTTGAAAATTACATACGGTAATGCTTTTTTTTTTTTTTTTAATTATTATTATTATTTTTTAGTACAGGTACATTTTATATATAAAAAAACCTAAAACAATACAAACATTTTTTTTTAATTTAAAATTGATTAATAAAAAACCAAACCCCTCTTGTGTTTATTCCCCTCTGGAGTAGACTCGGGTTAATTTCCATGATAAATGCAGCACAGCTAAAGCCATTTTAGGTCTATTGTTTCAGCTAAGCAGCTGTCATGTGCGTAACATTATGCATTCTTCATTCTACCATGATCATTTTTTTTAAGGGACCATTTTTTCTACAACAAGCACTCCAGTAACTAACAGAACCCCCTTTATGGCACAGGCCCCAGGGAGCTATGAGCTCTGCCAAAGCAAACAAAGGCTTATTGCTCCAACTGGGCATGTCTGTGCCAATAATACACCGTGAAGTTCAGAGCACACTGCATCCAATCTGCACACCGTTAGCACCTGGTCCAGTGCCTTCTGGCAATTAATCAAGATATCAATCAATACTGACTAGAATGAATGATTAAATGTTTAGACTGCACTGCAGTGTATGCAAATACTGCATGCATTCATCTAGGTTAGGTATCGTCATTTAGGTTGTAATGCTCGTCTCCCTAAAACTCCTGACACCGTACGCCAACATGCCTTTAGTAAAAATACAACCTATCCTGCTTGTTTAAAAAAAAAAAATCATTACACCGTGTAACAAATTTTTTATTTTTTTTGGTTCCTGGGTAGTAAGTGTTATTTCCTAATTGCTTATGCCTCAAAAGTATAGAAAATGGCTATTATTCCCACAAACTTTGCTTTTGTGACCAGGACAGTGATATTTTGAAATTTACCTATTTTCCAGAACATTCCAGATAGATTCAGTGCTGAGTAAACTTGGAGTAACTTCTAGAACTTTCTAGAACTTTCCAGTAATATAAATAGTAGTATAAATACAGGGGCCTTAAGCCCACCAGTTCAGTTTAGTTCCAGCTGCCTAAGTGGATACATATCTGCATTTTTCTGAGATGGCATCAAGAGGCTGCAAGCATCCGCAGGCGCATTTTGCTATGTCTGCGCCAATTTATCAAGACAAGAGCGAAAAAGTACTCCGTGGAAGCATCTGCTAAGATGTGTGAGGCCTACAAGGCATATTTCGGCATGCCTGTCGGGGATCAAGACAAACCCTGGGCACCTCATTTCACCCGAGCACGAGCACTGCAAAAAAACTCTGGAAGGTAAGATGGACAATTGTTGCTCGGAATTTTATGTTATAAAATTTGTTAAAATTTTTAAAATTGTAAAAGTTTTTAATTTTAAAATGTTTTACAATTTTCAATGTTATAAAAAAAATATATCATATATGAAAAATGTTGCGAGAATCTCTTACACATTAGTCATGGGTGAAATAAATGTATTTTTGTAGGATGGTACAGAGGGAAAAAAGAGAGCCATGAAGTTCGCTATCCCAAGAATTTGGCGGAACCCACTGACCACTCTAGCAACTGCTACCTCTGCATGGTGGACCCTTCCAAACGTCGGACTGGCAAGAATGCACCTGCTATCACGTATCCGGACCTTCCTTCATCCATCGCCCGGTGCCACACTGCCATGAGCTCCCGTACCCACTCCTCCGGAGAGAGCAGCCGTCTTTAGAAGAGAGCAGCAAGTCAGAGAGCGAGGAAGACGTTGTAGATCCAGATGACAATTTCAGAGGTGGAGCTGAGGAGAGAAACCCATACTACCCCAACCAAAAAGACCTCAACGACTTGATTAGAGATCTTGGTCTCACCAAGTCCAATGCTGAGCTTTTGACGTCTAGGCTCAAGCAGTGGAACTTGTTGGATGAAAGTGTGCAAGTCGCAGATCAGAGGAAGCGTCACCAACCTTTTTCCAGCTTCTTCACCCGTCAAGATGGGCTCTGCTTCTGCCACAATGTGACCAGTCTGTTCGAGGCAATCGGAATCGCCTGTAACCAGAATAAGTGGCGCCTCTTCATTGACAGCTCATCCAGGAGCCTCAAAGCCGTGCTGCTCCATAATGGTAACAAGTACCCGTCTCTTCCCCTGGCTCACTCGGTGCACCTCAAAGAGGATTACAACAGCATCAAGATCTTGCTGGATGCCTTGAAGTATGATGAGTACGGCTGGGAGGTCATAGGAGACTTCAAAATGGTGGCATTCCTGATGGGTCTCCAAGGCGGTTTTCCAAGTTTCCCTGCTATCTTTGCCTTTGGGACAGCAGGGACACCAAGGCGCACTACCACAGGCGGGACTGGCCACAGCGGACCGAGTTCTCTGTGGGGAGGAACAACGTCAAGTGGGAGCCACTGGTGGACCCCCGGAAGGTGCTGATGCCACCACTGCACATCAAATTGGGCCTTATGAAACAATTTGTCAGAGCTCTAGATAAGGAGTCGGCAGCCTTCAAGTACCTTCAAGACTTCTTCCCTAAGCTGTCTGAGGCAAAGGTCAAAGCCGGAGTCTTCGTCGGACCATAGATAAAGAAGATCCTGGAGTGCAATGAATTCCCCAAGAAGCTCACTAGTAAGGAGAAAGCGGCTTGGAACAGCTTTGTCGCAGTGATTCGGGGCTTCCTGGGCAATCACAAGGCCGAAAACTATGTGGAGCTGGTTGAGACTCTGGTGAAGAACTACGGCACAATGGGCTGTAGGATGTCCCTCAAAGTCCATATCCTTGATGCTCATCTTGATAAATTCAAGGAGAACATGGGAGCGTACTCGGAGGAGCAAGGCGAGCGCTTCCACCAGGATATACTGGACTTTGAACGCCGCTACCAAGGACAGTATAACGAGAATATGATGGGAGACTACATTTGGGGGCTGATTCGTGAAAGTGATTTACAGTATAATCGTAAATCTCGAAAAACTACTCACTTCTAAATCTTTTGTAGTCATTTTTGTATTACTTTAGTATAAATACATGTTAATTTGGATTCATATGTTGTTTTTTTTCTGACTTTAGGTGAACGAAAAGACACAAATTCGCCAGTTTTCTCATTGAAAATAGGTAAATTTCAAAATATCACTGTCCTGGTCACAAAAGCAAAGTTTGTGGGGAATAATAGCCATTTTCTATACTTTTGAGGCATAAGCAATTAGGAAATAACACTTACTACCCAGGAACAAAAATTGTGTTAGATAGTGTTATTAAATTAGATTAAGAATGATTTAACAAAGATTTGTTTTTCTTCAGAAAATAGATTTGTGTAATGTGCCTATTGTGCACAGGTTGCACTGAATGCAAATCTACAGTCAGAATAATCACATCTGTCATTTAATATTTATATTGAAATGTTATCATCCAACTGAGGTCCATTCCTCTTGCAGGCAGAGAGTAAATACAGACTAGTCTGTGAAGTCCATTCCTCTTACCAGCAGAGAGTAAATACAGACTAGTCTGTGAATGAAATAAGAATTTGTCCATTCCTCTTGGAAGACTAGTCTGGATGAAGTACAGACGGACTTCATTCCTCTTACGTCAATCAGTTTTGAAATAAAAGATGAAGACTCTGGATGAAGTGATCTGTCAATCAGTTTTCATAAAGATGAGTAGATCTGCTTTTAGGCATTTCTTAGACAGGCTGTGTCCTCTTTGACTTGCATGGGGGGCATACCGCCAGCCTATGCAATAACAAATTCTTTCTGACGATAGGGTTATTCATCTGGCTTAATATATGGTTACAAAAATCTATATTTATATATTTACAGTATAGAAATATATTTTTTACTTTGATTTACCATTACTGAGATTTTTTTGCTGTAGAATAATATTGATGTTCAACAATGCTGGCCTGTGGCATTCTAGAACGATAATAAACGTGTTGACATTCCTCACACCCTTTATTGTCATTGTTATTGTCCCGTGTTCATTGTTCTGCTGGTCTTGTTTTTGACAGTTCGATGTCTCTCCAGATCACAGTGCATTCTTCACATTCTCCGTCTGACCTAAATGTTCTGGTGAAGTCAGGGCGCTGCTGTCCTCAGATGACGCGTCGATTAATCCTCCTAAACAATCTGCTTTCAAACACACTTGAGAGCTACTTTTCAAAGGTCAGGAAGCATATTCTGGTCTTGGAGTAAACGTACTACAAGCACTTAACTGCAATGACACTTGCAAACACAATCAGGAACCGTTTTTTATTTACCATTAACTTACTTCTTTAAAAGAAATTCAAAGCGGAGAAGGCATACACATAGAAGGTAGAACACTATGGACGCCTTGATAAACCAGGCACAGAGTGAAGAGAAAAGAAACAGAAAGACGTTTCAGTTCAAACCACTCAAGCAAATAAACATCAGGAAGAATATTTTGCATAAAAAAACCCTTTTCCTTCCCTTTCGGGTGTTGTTGTTTCTCTACACTCTGAAATATCAAACCGGTAGACAATTGTATTGATCTCTGCATTTTAATGATTTTTTTAATGACATTTTAGTTCCAGTATCACACTGACACATTGACGTTTGTAATTAATTCACCTATGAAACGTATCAGTTTAGGATACTCTTCATTAGGCTAATGTGACAATTTAGTTGTGCAATGAGTTGATCAAGACATGTGGTATTTGGTTCAGTGTTTTCTACTTAAGTTACTTCAATAGTACAGTCTCGGCATCAAAGGACCTATCTAGTTTGATGCATAATAACCATCCCAACAGCCTTGCAAAAGCACTGTTTTTAAGACATGACTCCTGACAGCCCCACACTGCCCAATCTGTCCTTTAAAGTCATACAGAATATCTCATTTAAAAAAGCCACTAATTAGTGACATTGGCATGAAAAGAATATTCTTTTTAACCCTGGGAGAGCTAGGTTTCATAGAATTAGGAGCTACATTTTTTAATGAAACAGTTTGAATTGGTCACACATGCTGGTTTGATCCATCAATGGGACAGTAAGTAGCCCATGCTCTGGCTCACAAGTCTGCTCACAACAGATTCAAAAGCACTTTGATATTCATTTACACCTGCACTCCCAATGGCTGTGCTGTTCATGAACAGATTCAAAAGCACTTTGATATTCATTTACACCTGCACTCCCAATGACTGTGCTGTTCATGAACAGATTCAAAAGCACTTTGATATTCATTTACACCTGCACAGATTCAAAAGCACTTTGATATTCATTTACACCCCAAGTGACTGCTCTCACAACAGATTCAAAAGCACTTTGATATTCATTTACACCTGCACTCCCAATGGCTGTGCTGTTCATGAACAGATTCAAAAGCACTTTGATATTCATTTACACCTGCACTCCCAATGGCTGTGCTGTTCATGAACAGATTCAAAATCACTCCCAATTTGATATTCATTTACACCTGCACTTCCCAATGGCTGTGCTGTTCATGAACAGATTCAAAAGCACTTTGATATTCATTTACACCTGCACTCCCAATGGCTGTGCTGTTCATTGAACAGATTCAAAATCACTTTGATATTCACTTTTACATTTGCACTCCCAATGGCTGTGCTGTTCATGAACAGATTCAAAAGCACTTTGATATTCATTTACACCTGCACTCCCAATGACTGTGCTGTTCATGAACAGATTCAAAACAGATTCAAAAGCACTCCCAATGACTGTGCTGTTCATAAACAGACTTTGATATTCATTTACACCTGCACTCCCAATGACCTGGCTGCTCTTTGATATTCATTTACACCTGCACTCCCCACTGTGCTGTTCATGAACAGATTCAAAAGCACTTTGATATTCATTTACACCTGCACTCCCAATGGCTGTGCTGTTCATGAACAGATTCAAAAGCACTTTGATATTCATTTACACCTGCACTCCCAATGGCTGTGCTGTTCATGAACAGATTCAAAAGCACTTTGATATTCATTTACACCTGCACTCCCAATGGCTGTGCTGTTCATGAACAGATTCAAAAGCACTTTGATATTCATTTACACCTGCACTCCCAATGGCTGTGCTGCTCACAACAGATTCAAAAGCACTTTGATATTCATTTACACCTGCACTCCCAATGGCTGTGCTGTTCATGAACAGATTCAAAAGCACTTTGATATTCATTTACACCTGCACTCCCAATGGCTGTGCTGTTCATAAACAGATTCAAAAGCACTTTGATATTCATTTACAACCTGCACTCCCAATGATTCTTTACACCTGCACTCCCAATGACTGTGCTGTTCATGAACAGATTCAAAAGCACTTTGATATTCATTTACACCTGCACTCCCAATGACTGTGCTGTTCATGAACAGATTCAAAATCACTTTGATATTCATGGCGGGGAACAAAACACTTGCAATTTTCCCAATGGCTGTGCTGGTCTGCAATGCATGATAAACTGCTGGAAGATTAACATTCATTTACAGAAATATCTGATATTATTGACACATTGGGAATATTATTCATTTATTATTATTTATTTCATGAACAGATTAGCAGCACTCCCAATGACTGTGCTGTTCATGAACTTATCAAAAGCACTTTGATATTCATTTACACCTGCACTCCCAATGACTGTGCTGCTCACAACAGATTCAAAAAGATATCACATTATTTTTACATACAATTACCCATTTATCAACAGTTGGCACTCCCAATGGCTGTGCTGTTTGAACAGATTGGAGCAATGATATTAAATTTACACCTGCTCAAGGGTAAACAGATTCAAAAGCAGTGTCCCCACTCCCAATGACTGTGGATTGAACCCTTTGATATTCATTTACAACCCTCCCAATGACTGTGCTGTTTAAGAGTCCAGAGCCCAAGTTTAAACCACTACTCCACACTGCTGCTCTAATAACTGGAGATTATGGACTGGTTTGGCCAACAAACTTCCAAAACAAGCCCGTTCTCTCTGCTAATTCTGTGCCCGTGTTGCAGTTCAGGCTGACGTACTATTAAAATGGTACAAAGGTATGTTTAAATTTGAACAGAATACAAATCTAAATAAAACATGGTAAAATGAAATAACAAACCTCTGGATGAAACTTGAAGACTCGTGCCCATGTCCATGTCTAAGCAGCAGGTTTGTATTTACAGCATACTGCACTGTGCATTCTTTGTTATGGGCTTCTATATTAATAGACATGTTCAGAAAGAATGGCTAATTGGATCTGAATGGTTTCCATAACACACCCACTTATTTCAAAAGCCCCCTTTTTTATTTCTTGGGAAGCACAATAATGACAGATTTAAATAACATAGCCCACAGGACCTTTTATTGGGGATAACAATGTAATAAATAGGCTTTTACCGCAGCCCGGAGACATTTTCATACTAATATTTCATTATCTGCTGTGGGTTTGAAGACAAAAGCATAACCATGCAAAGGAGGGCATTTGAATATAACAGTGATTAATTAAAAGTGATTGTTGAGTTGAGGGTGTTTTTCATGAAAGACTGAAAGGTTTGGATATTCAGCTTGGGAAAACTTGGAACACATTCAGTCTCCATAATACGCTTAATTACTGTGACTGTCCTACAGAACAGCTTTAATTTCATTTGAAATGATATCGCAATCTGCCCAAAATAACAGGGCCAGCACTGAACAAACTGCACCCTTGAAACCTCCAATACATTTCATTTTAAATATATATATAAACGTTTCTAATTAGATTTGTACCCGGGCTGGACAAACCCTGGATAACATTTGCATTCTGGTTTTACTGTTCATCAATTTACCATGAAGGCATGGTCATCTGGAGCATGTGAGTTGGTCATTGCTTTTGCTGAGGTAACGACACACTGTACAGTGCTATTAACATGCTGTGTTACATCTCATGCTGTATTTTAGGTAGCCTCCAACCATGAAGAGGGTGCTGTATGTTACTAATATTGAGGTTTCCAATGCTAAACTATTCCAGCAAGTTTATCAATACAGTCCCAATCCCTGCAGAGGACCAGCAAGATCAGTTTGACTTTCTCTGTTAACTGCTGTACGTTTAAATGCTCAAACTCAGACAAGTCGAGTTTCTAGTTTATCTAAAAAACAAACTTTTAAAAGTTTAGATTGCTCAGTGACATAGAAATGTGTACATTAATTATATTAATTTGAAGTTTGACATAAATCACATAAATTATTATTATTATTTATTTCTTAGCAGACGCCCTTATCCAGGGCGACTTACAATTGTTACAAGATATCACATTATACATTATTTCACATTATACAGATATCACATTATTTTACATACAATTACCCATTTATACAGTTGGGTTTTTACTGGAGCAATCTAGGTAAAGTACCTTGCTCAAGGGTACAACAGCAGTGTCCCCCACTGGGGATTGAACCCACAACCCTCCGGTCAAGAGTCCAGAGCCCTAACCACTACTCCACACTGCTGCCCTATTAGAACACATTATGCAAAGTTCATTTTTAGAAGTCAATTTTTTTCCCCCACTTAACAGCCTATTAAAATACAGCTGAGGATCTCGGCATGACAAATACAAATAGTAATTAAAACCCACAGCATGAAAACGTTTGATTAGAGTCCTGACTGAAATCCTTCCAATGGCACACCGAGGCCCTTAGAAATAATACACCATGTGACTGCCACAGAGGAGATGTAATGGAAGACAATATGAAACAAGAGGAACACATTTTAAGGGACTTTATTAGCTACATATCAGTGGTTTGAACTGACTAGAGTTCAAGGGTTTGAAGCTAAACTAAGACTGAACTTGGTTTTGTTGCACAGGTTGCGCACAGAAGAGGACAGGTTTAGCTCTATTGAAACTGTATACAGTTTAAACGCACAGTACACAGAGTTTGAATAAAAAACAGAAATCAATGTGATGAGAGCAACTCATTCAGGGTTTTCAGGGAAGCCTGTTCTCAGGCCTGGTGAGACGTCACTGAATTGTCCAGTCTTGGATGCTAAAGGTCCTGCCGAGTGAGTGTCTCCTATTAGACCCTAAACAAAGTCTGTCTCGTCGACTCGACTGGGGTTTTTAAAACTTTTTATTTTTTTACTCACTAAACATGGGTTTGACCGTCAGTGTAGGAAACAGGCTTCGCTACAGTAATAAAATAATAACTGTGTTTAAATAAAGCTATTCGTGCATACTAGATTCTGCACTGCCACCTATCCAACATCAAATCTCAGCTTCCTGTTGTTTTTAAAGTTTAGCTTTGAGAGAACAGCATTATACATGCCCCCTATTTTACTGCATTTAATCCTGTACTTCAGAATACTGTAATCTGCCAAGTGTTTAACCTGTAGTACTTTGTATTTAATCGCATCCTGATGTAACTATCACTATTTAATCAAATCCTGATGTAACTATCACTATTATCTGCTGTATTATTGAATTGTGGTTTGTCACACTTGAACAAAAGTTATTGTATTTCTTGCTCTTATTGTATTACTTGTATTGTAACACTTGAAATGTATTTGCTTACGATTGTAAGTCGCCCTGGATAAGGGCGTCTGCTAAGAAATAAATAATAATAATAATAATAATACAGAATTAGCACAACATACTTAATTGGTATTTATTGAAATTATTAACTCAGCTTCAGAAGGGAACTCAGCCCAACTCCAAAGATGAAATATGTCTTGTATCAAATTATTTAGATAAGGTTTTACACACCCAAATCAGCGAGCATTCACCTTTTGATATGTGAGCAACAGACTGGCCTCTTTGATGAGTCCTATGGAGGAGACTGATCTTTTACATTTTGTGTTTCATTGTAACTTTGAAAAAGTAAACCCCCCTTCTCTCATAAACCTCCCTTTCTTAAAAAAAAAAAAAAAAAAAAACATGATATCAAAGAGAACAAGGAACCTGAAATCTGTTGCTTTGTCTGTTGCTGTGTACCTAACCATACACTGACTTTAATCCAACAAAGCCGAAGCTGTTCATGATTCATTCAGGTGTAACAAAAGCAGACTTAGAAGAAAACTGAGAAAAAAAAAAACTCAAACAGCAGAAGGGAAGATTCCATTCCATTTAGCTGTGTTTACTGAAGTGGTCATGTCTTACTAACATGTTAACAAATATTGTTCATGTTTTGTTAATTGTTAATATACTGTATATATTAACAACAGAAATAAAGAAAACCGTACAAAGAAACTTCAACATTTTACAGCAAGACCCATCTACAGCGCCTGTTTTCAAGACTCCCACGGATATCACATAGAAGAGACACTAATCTAAGAGAATACGTAGTCCACAGCGAGATTCGTCCTTCTGGGCAACTTTTAAAACGCACATGTCCATGCAATAGACTACAGTGTACTACCTGTACATACATTAACACCCAAACTGAGCTCGAAATCATCCTTCAACATCCATGGACCTTTTACATGCACCTCTAAAGGAATGGTATACTGCATTATCTGAAAGAAATGCACCACACTGTACATTGGGGAAACTCAAAGGAATTTAGCGGAACACTTTGTGGAACATTGACGAAGCATTCGAAGCAAGAGGACCCACTGGATATATGGGGATCAACACACAGGCCTCCTGCAAAAACAAGCCTTCTGAACTGAACGCATTTCGGACAGTAAACCTTTAAGAGGGAAGAGAAAGGTCTAAACGGGGGCCCATCTGTTCTTAAAGGCCTCTACAGCCTTGGCTGAAATTCATTGCTCTGCCCCCAAGGGGAAGCCTCTCAGGTATCTGTGGGTCATTATTTTTCAAAGACTGACTATGCACCCATTTATTTTTGTCTCCACCATGGATTTAGTCAATGCTGTATTAGTTTATCTCACTGCCACTCGTCACATAATAATAACCATTTTAATGAGCGTACTGCATTGATTCATCTCTCTCAAGCAAGGCCCGAAATGCAGCCTGACACGTACCTATGGATTATAAATCGACTTTTGTTTTGTTTACTAATGTCTCGAGTGACCAGAACATTTCATTTTCCAAATTACACAGGGGTTGTTTTTTGTTTTTTTACAGGCTGTTGAGTGTTATACATTTTATTTTGTACACAAATCTTTCTTCTGTCTTCTAAATGTCATAATTCAGCAAGGGGTACATTTGGCGCAGTAGTGTGTGTTGCAATTCAAACCAGATTCCAAAATGGAATAACGAGTACATTGTTCTTGTCTGGGATGAGTGTTTAGTTCTAGCTCTTGATTTTTAAAATTGAATCCAAAGATCCTTTTCTTGGCTTTTTTGTTTTTTGTTTTTGTAAAGGTGCAATATTGCAGGATACTGATGTTTTCCTGAAATCACTTCCCATGGCACAGAGCGAGCCTTCACTGATTCTGAAAGACCCCTCTCCATACTTGTTCAAAGGGTTTGCAATACTGCTGTCTTTGTTCTGTAAAACAGTCACATTAAATCTCCAAAGGCTCAGTCTTATGATATGGAGGGGTGGGGGCGTATTAGGGGGACGCAATTGAAACACAGGTAGACTTTGTATCAACTAAGTGCAATAGCAAACTCCCAGCATTTTCTTTTCTTTCTGAAGCTGTTATATAGTAAAGACACAGGGCTCAGTTGTAACGGTAAACGTGAGCTGCTCTGTATTGCTTTACAGATGCACACTCAGTCCTTCTAACCCACGCCATCAAAGCCGGAAACACTAACAACTCGGCAAGTGACAGTGTCCTCAATCTCACGACAGTCCTTCAAGACGTAACTGCTATTTCTAGCTAAACAAGTGAAACCCCGAACACATTTTTTTAAATCTGTTTTATGTATGCTGATTTATGTACATGTGAATTTATTTATGTCATATTCTTCTGAAAGCCCTCGTCCACTCCACATTGCTGTTGCATCTGCTGTATGCAGCAAGGGGTCTCTCTGAACCTGGGTTATAACATTGCTGACAACTTCCATGTAAAAAAAAAAGCATCTTCACATTTGTAAAGAAATAGTTTGGGATTAGCACTATGGCTACCTTTAAAATACAAGGATTACTGTTGGGGTTAAAATGTGCGTGCCACTGTTTGAAATACATAATGCTTGAGTCAGTAATCGTAAATAAAAGCATCCCCTTGTGTTATAAGCAAGGTGCTGGGGTCAGCCTTGTGTATCTCACATGCATCTGCTGAGAAACAGTTTTCAAACCCCTGCTGAATACATGCATCACCTGTCAGTTTCAACAACATACATGAAGATGCTTTCTAGAGAACTACCTCCACCAAAGGGAGCTGGATTGATTCACTTCTGCCATCCTGCTCTTTAGTAGACAAGAGTCCTGGGTGAACGTGTTCCACTGATGGAGCTGCACCGGCCTGATTTCAAAGCACTTGGAATTCAGTCTAAGTGGCAGACAGTAATACATACAGTAAGAGTACCCTGACGTAATTAAACCAGTTTAAATAGGCAAAGGCTACTATCATCTCTTATAAGGACATGACAACATTTACCAACGAGAGGAGGACCCTCAGCTCATCTATGCTCGTCCGGTTCCTGGTAGCTGACTGATCCCAAAACGCTGTCAGGTTACGATCTAGTCTCTACGACAGCTAGGTTAATAGATCACCACCACAGTTCTGTTTTAAGCATGTTAAGTAAACCAGTGGAGAAGGTGTGCACTTTACTAGGCAGGATACCGTAGCGTCCAGCCTGTGCCAGTTACATTGATGCAGTGACGGGTCCTTACAGACTGTCCTAGGCAGCCTGGGACAGAGGGTCTTTTATCAGTTACCTGTATTGTGTCATTGATTTGAAAAGGTGCCCCCATTAAACTTTATTACAACACTACCATCAGAGACATGATTTCTAAATGTTTGCCTTTATTTAAGATCTTAATGCTCTGTGAATTAGCTCCCTTATAGGATTTGGGCTCAGTTTTGATTGATAGTTTTGTACATAGTGTAATTACATCTGTAGCCTTCTAATGACAAGGTGTACGATGACAGATTCATTATTTTAGCTCTATTACTCTGTGTGGTCTCTGGTCAAGGTGTGCAGAGGTATTTATATGTATTCCCACTTGCTGGAGAAGATTAAAAGAAGCTGGAAAGTCCCTGTCAGGGAGAGCACTATTCCTCGACACAAGGGATTCTGCATGGAGAGATGAAATGCCCCTTTTATCAGAGGAATGCGTTGTATCATAATCTCACTGCTTTTGTTGATACAATCTTCAGATGTGACAGACATCAAAGCCAAGAGCGAGCGTGGATACCGGGTTCTTTTTCTTTTTTTTCTTTGTTAATTTGGTCTCTTTGTTTGGTCATTCCAAACCTGCACAGCTCGTTGTTTGAGATAATCCTGAAGTATAAAGAAGGTCTAATCACCTGTCTTTAACATTAATGATAGGTTTAGATTGTTGTTTTATATTTTACAGCATGTCCTGTAGATATATGTTAGTGTGTTAATGCCTTTCTTATTTTCAGTAGAACCCAGTATTGTGGCTTTTATTCTTGAGCGTTGCTCTTAATAAAATGATTATGACGAGAAGTTGTTTTCTTTTTAGAAAAAAAGCATGCGTCAACACATCCTGAGCTTAGACAATTAGGTTTTAAATTAGCTGATGAATGGCAGTATATCTTTAGTCTACAGCTCTGACCTGTAGCACTGCTTCAGAAACTAGGCTATGCAACCTGACCTTCACATTGGTTTAATGCTTTGAGACTGCAAAACAGTCAATTGTCTAGAGAGACTGAAAGAAACTCGCCATGTCCATACTGTGTGAATTATACCCCCTAAATGCATTCAGTTTTTTCAAGTATTCACGTTGCTCGTTTCTTTATAGAGCCACTGACCCTTTTAGAAACCATTTGTCAACTGGTAAAAGCTACTAAACCCATCTGTATGCCTTGTCAAACATAGTCAGTGGTTGCACCCTTTATATCAGGTCATGTTCATGTGACCTTAATTTACCCTTGACATATGTTTGACCATTCTGTTTAGGCTCCACAAGTAAAAGGTATTAAGGACCGTAGCCTCACAAGGTTAAAAAGGTCACGTCCTTAACGTTTTAAGCACACAACAGACCATAACCATAGCCTCCTCCCTGGGGACGTTAGTGTAAGAATTCCCATTATCAGATTCATATTAAATTACCTTTGATTTACTTACAGCTCTCTTATCCCTTTCAGGCTGTCCCTTTTCTAACCTTGTGAGATTTAAACTGAACCATGAATGGCTGCTTTGAGTGTGTTAACAATATACATCTAGTAAGGGTCCTATTATATCTTCTCTCTTTGTTTTTTATGAAAACAAAATGTAAAGGGGATTTATTTTCAAAGCTAAGTGACTCATTCATTGTATACAAAGTCTCTGTGAAAACAGAAAATTGAAACAAAAGTATAAAGCATACATTCAGACATGCCAGCAGTGTGTATTATGCACACGCTTCCTTTTTTAAACGCTGCGCTCTCTTCTGTAATATCACACGACCATTCGATTCTGCTATGATTACTACCTTTCATTTCTTCACGGAAGTCAGAGTTAGCTAGGTGCAGTGAGGCCTGTTCTCAAGAATACTCGCAGATCCCACTCTTGGTGAAAGACTTGTAATTTGTGCAGTCTGGCTCATAGGGTTCAAAGAGGAACATCTTACCTGAGCAAGCGTCTTACTTTGAGCAAGCGCTGCAGTTGAGAGGTAAGTACAGGTGTTGTGCTGATGTCAGAATTATTAACTCCTCAGCTGCTAGGAGGAGATGCAGTACTGCTGAATGGCAGGGCTGTCATGTATGGACAGGCCCATTCACACACAAGTGTGTGCTACATTTTGAAGGCGTTTACAACTTTCTGCCACCCTGCTCGCTGTCTCTCTTTATTGAAGCTTGCCACTTTCTATTCACTGCAGAAGTGCCCTTTCACACAGTGCAACATCTTGAGCATTTTGCTTTTATACAGTGTATCCGGCACGCTGTATCCAGAGGCACAGCTTTGCAGGTGACCCAGTGGAGTACCTCTCAAGGTTATATACAGTTTGAACAGACTGCTTAGCAACTGTATCGGTCAAAGGCAGATCAAAGCAATAAAATGGTCTTTAAAACATTTGCTAACTTTACATTTGGCTTCCTTAAAGACTGTATTCCAGATCCAGAGGAGAGAGTTGATCCGAATAAAATGATTCTTTACATGCATTTAGTATGGCATGCTGAATACAGGTTCTTAATGTTTTCCATAGCATGGCCCTCCTAATCCCAGAGCTGCAAGATAAATGTACAGTCTTATAATTCAGCTATAGTGTAAGCGCAGTACACCTTTGCTGAATTTTGTAAGGTATTGCATTTTTCTCTCGTACCTAAGCTAAGCTCAGTAAACTACCCTAGTCATTATACCACTGAGAATTATACTTAAACTGCTCAGGGACTGAACATTACTCCCTGTAGAATAACACAACCTTTCTATTGTAGCTTGCAATGGAAAAATCATTTCCAGCACATGTACAGCACTCAGCCCAAGTCTCCATGGGAGGATTAGATACTATAGAACCACTTTACATTAACCACCAGAAAGTCTTCAAAGTTACGCTGGCACTACATGGTAACTACTGTACATGTGTGTAACAGTATTTCAAGTATTTATATTCAGTTAAAGTAATTAGGAAAAGATCAGCCTGAATGAAATCCAATATACTCGAGTTTGGTGTCATGCCAAATAATGATTACATTTTAATTTCCATCTAATTGGTGACTGACCAGTAAAAGACAAAGCTTAGCAGCAATCCCTGATTTATTTTGTGTTCACCAACCAACATCATAATGGAGTTAACAATTGAAGTGGAAAGAACCCTTCCTGATTTTTTTTAATGTCACCACTGGTACAGCTTTGTGTAATATCAAATCACTTTCTTTTTCCTGTAAAAAATAAGTCTATTTTTCGGGGGTCCTAAAAAGGGGGGGCGGGGGCGACTTATACACCGGTGTGACCTATAGGCTTTTTCCTGGAATTGTTGTCTATAAAAAAGGGGATGGGGGTACGGGACACATACACTGGTGCGACTTATACACAGATTTTTACGGTATACTTCTGCATAAGACAGAGAGAGGCACAATCCTGGTGCTCGGGTAAAAGTGGCCACTGGGAGAGACGCTAGACACTGGCAGAGAGAAGGAGGGGTAGGATGACTCTGGAATGAATACTGCTGGCAGGACAATAGGAGAGGAGGCTTGTTTTATCTGAACCCTTGAGTACTGTATGCCCTTGAATGTGCTAAGGGTTGGCCTGATAACATACATACATTATCTCCTGTGAAGAATAGCATGAATAAAAAAAAAAAAAAAAACCTGAAACACTTTTCCCATGTAGTGTGATTCACGTGGAGAGTACTTTCATACAAAGGGTTTAACCGATTAAGGAATAAAACGGCTTTCATATTCATGCCTTTGGTTAACAGATCACATATTAAACTAATGCAAACAGGTCCAAGGCAAATCACAAACCAGGTGCATAGTTTTCTTTTTATGTTTTGGTTCATTGTAACTCTATTGTTGTCTCTTAAAACTCACATCAACCGACCTTCATAAAAGGCCAGCAAACACTTCTTGGCAATTAATGGCAGTCAATCAAAAGCCCTGGTATAAATGGCTCTGTAATTGCATGTACTGCATTTCCCATGACCCACATAAATACCCCCTTGAATGTTTTTCGCCTGATGCATTTTCTTGGATCGCCATATCAGTGACTAACTTCCGAAGTCACACGCACATCAAGAAGGCTTAATTGCTGCTTTAATGTTCCTTGTGTGCAGAATGATGGATTTCCGTATTCAATTGCACTCAGGCATCCTCATACGTATGTCTGACCACAGAAATGACCGCAGGAGTAATGAAAGCTTTCTAGTTTGAGGAAACTTACTCCAGGAATCAGATTCCCTTCAGTCACATATTTGTAATTACATTCTATGGAGTTTGAGAAGTTGCCCAGCCGAAACTTTGAAAAAAGCATAAATGCATTATAAAATACTGTAGATACACAGATAGGAAACTTAACATGGTACAATTGTGCTCACAGCTGCTTGATCACTCAGAAATGTCTTCATCTAGACAATGTGAGGAAGCTATAAAAAAGGCCAACAAAATGTTCGAATATATAATGAAAAGTATTGAATTTAAATCAAGGGAAATAATGTTAAAACTTTACAATGCATTAATAAGACCTAGAATATTGTGTTCAGTTCTGGTCACCTCGCTCCAAAAATATTGCTGCTCTAGAAAGAGTGAAAGAATTGAATCTATTCAGTCTTGAACAAAGAAGACTACGCGGCAATCTGATTCAAGCATTCAAAATTCTAAAAGGTATTGACAATGTCGACCCAAGGGACTTTTTCGACTTGAAAAAAGAAACAAGGACCTTTGGTCAAAAATGGAGATTAGATAAAGGGGCATTCAGAACAGAAAATAGGAGGCACTTTTTTACACAGAGAATGAGGGTCTGGAACCAACTCCCTAGTAATGTTGTTGATCCCTGGGATGCTTCAAGAAGCTGCTTGATGAGATTCTGGGATCAATAAGCTACTAACAACTAAACAAGCAAGATGGACTGAATGGCCTCCTCTGGTTTGTAAACTTTGTTATGTTCTTATATATATATATATATATATATATATATATATATATATATATATATATGTGAGACGACACTAAGTATTTTCTTTGTTCTGTTGAATCAAAATGTTTTTAAGCAAATAAAATGTAAGAACATCTTGCTGCACAATATCAGTGGTCATGTCTTAAAGAATATAGATGAGGTTTCTTGAGTGTGGCCCGCCCGACTCCATAAATATCAGCAATTAAGTAACGTATGCATGGATGGTTAGTTCACCATTGCTAAGAACTGTTTTATGACTGTGGAGATAGCCTTTATTACCTCTCTCTCTCTCTCTCTCTCTCTCTCTCTCTCTCTCTCTCTCTCTCTCTCTCTATATATATATATATATATATATATATATATATATATATATATATATATATATATATATATATATATAATACACATGGATTTGAGAATCCAGCCCCTAGCGCTTCAGCTGTAGTGTAGAGAACCCTTGTGCACTGCCTCCTCCAGGAGACTGCACTGTGATCAGTTCACATGCTCTGCAGAGGATGCTTGTGTAATGGGAGCCCACCTTCACAAGGACCCAGGTTTACAGCGGACAGTGTAGACAGTGGGAATCTCCTGTCCGGATCTGAACCTACTTGTTCTCAGTGTGGGCGTTCATGTTTATTTCAAGGGTGTTCGTGTTTATTTCTTGGACAGGTTCTTATTGGTCTAAAGACAACACTGAGGTTTAGGTCAGAAAAGATACAAACAAGCTCATTGAGCTGTGCCTGTAAGCAGGAATAGATAGCAATGCACTGAGTGATATTGTCAAGCAGCTACATGATATCAGAAATGTATTGTGCCAGGCATGACAAACATGGCCAAAGAGAAAGAAGCTAAGAGCAGGATGCAACATGAGCACAGAGGGATGCACAATGAAGCCAGTGAAAAGCAAGGCTTGTCATGAGTGGAATAGCATTTGCACAGGGTCTTCTTTCAATAACATTATTCCACCACACTGGCAGGGTTTGCAACCAGACCCCCAAGTAATTCCACAATTGTTTTCTAGGAAACATCTTTCACTTTTTTTTTTTTTTCGTTAAGGGGCAGAGAAACTGTCAGGTTGACAAAGCTTGAAAATGTGACAAGAAAGCATCTGTGAGGCGTAATAAAACAAAGTGTGTGTGCGTCGTATTCCCCCTCAGCCCCAGCAACAGAGAAGCATGCATATCTAACACCTCTGACTGTGTGAAACCTTTTGTATAGGCAAGGATCTCTGCAAGAGCCCTTGATTACAGAGTTTGGCATGTACCCAGTACATTTTTTGGAATGGGTTCTTGTACATCAGTGACATTCATAATGGGAAATTTATTCTCTGCCCTTACCGGATAAATTAATTTTAAACACTTTAGCCCAGCAAAACAATGGCTACTGGCAATGCCTATTATTTGCCTATTTATTTCAAAAAAAAATTGGCAGTCATTCACAGCAGCAGTCTGATGAGAATGAAAAAACAGTGGCTTGGAAACTTGGCAAGTGTAATACTTAAAGCCTAAACTCGTTTAAACCATAAACCGGTTAGATTATTAATATTTCTTTGCATCTGTTTATATTATATTTATTTATTTATTTTTTGGTTGTAGAATAAATACAGTGATTTGTTTTATTTAAATGACTGATTGAGAAGGAGTATATAAAACATGTCTTTGTGGAAATGGTTACCCTTGTAATCATTTCAGGGCTGAATTCTCAAAGCTATGTCCTCCAATTCATCATTAAGCACAATTTGTTTTTTCAGAAAAGAGAAAAGCACCCATTCCAATAAAGTTACCAAACCAGAAATAAACAACAAAGACTTTTAATGCAGGGGCCACTTGAATGAAGTATGAACTTGTTTCTTATTCCTTTTTAGATGATTAAAAGTAAATATCTTTGAGAATACCGCCCTTGCTGTTCTAATGCAGGAATAATTTGATAAAAAGGGTTCTACCCTCCTGCGATGATAAATCACACGAACATGGATTTTGTCATTTATGCTGAATGTATAATCCCATTTCCTGCCCAACAGCTTTTCCTGCAGGGAATACATTCAGTGGCTCCCGTAACTGGTCTTTCCTCAGCCTGCACAGTATAACAGTAAATGAAGCAAGGCCTTGGGAGACGCCGTTCACTGCCTCCCAGCAGGAAAGCTGCCTCTTGAGGGCACAGGGCAACCCCACCAGTAGAAGCCACCTGTACCAAGCCTAGAAACCAAGGACTGTGAAGCCATCCGTAATCCAGAACACACGACGGCAGGGTTCTGGTAGGCACACTAATGCAATCCAGAACATACGACGGCAGGGTTCTGAACAGCACACTAATGCAATCCAGAACATACGACGGCAGGGTTCTGAACAGCACACTAATGCAATCCAGAATGCACAACGGCAGGGTTCTGATAGGCACACTAATGCAATCCAGAACGCACGACGACAGGGTTCTGAACAGCACACTAATGCAATCCAGAACACACAACGGCAGGGTTCTGAACAGCACACTAATGCAATAATGCAATCCAGAACAGCACACTAATGCAATCCAGCACGATGGCAGGGTTCTGAACAGCAATCCAGACTAATGCAATCCAGAACGCAATCCAGATGGCAGGGTTCTGATAGGCACACTAATGCAATCCAGAACATACGACGGCAGGGTTCTGAACAGCACACAATCCAGAACAATCCTGAAGAACATAATGCAATCCAGACGGCAGGGTTCTGAACAGCACACTAATGCAATCCAGAATGCACAACGGCAGGGTTCTGATAGGCACACTAATGCAATCCAGAACGCACGATGGCAGGGTTCTGATAGGCACACTAATGCAATCCAGAACGCATGACGGCAGGGTTCTGAACAGCACACTAATGCAATCCAGAACACACAACGGCAGGGTTCTGATAGGCACACTAATGCAATCCAGAACGCACAACGGCAGGGTTCTGATAGGCACACTAATGCAATCCAGAACGCACGACGGCAGGGTTCTGAACAGCACACTAATGCAATCCAGAACGCACGATGGCAGGGTTCTGAACAGCACACTAATGCAATCCAGAACGCACGATGGCAGGGTTCTGATAGGCACACTAATGCAATCCAGAACGCATGACGGCAGGGTTCTGAACAGCACACTAATGCAATCCAGAACGCACGACGACAGGGTTCTGATAGGCACACTAATGCAATCCAGAACGCACGACGACAGGGTTCTGAACAGCACACTAATGCAATCCAGAACACACAACGGCAGGGTTCTGATAGGCACACTAATGCAATCCAGAACGCACAACGGCAGGGTTCTGATAGGCACACTAATGCAATCCAGAACGCACGACGACAGGGTTCTGATAGGCACAATAATGCAATCCAGAACATACGACGGCAGGGTTCTGAACAGCACACTAATGCAATCCAGAACATACGACGGCAGGGTTCTGAACAGCACACTAATGCAATCCAGAATGCACAACGGCAGGGTTCTGATAGGCACACTAATGCAATCCAGAACGCACGATGGCAGGGTTCTGAACAGCACAGTAATGCAATCCAGAATGCACAACGGCAGGGTTCTGATAGGCACACTAATGCAATCCAGAACGCACAACGGCAGGGTTCTGATAGGCACACTAATGCAATCCAGAACATACGACGGCAGGGTTCTGAACAGCACACTAATGCAATCCAGAACGCACGATGGCAGGGTTCTGATAGGCACACTAATGCAATCCAGAACGCACAACGGCAGGGTTCTGATAGGCACACTAATGCAATCCAGAACACACAACGGCAGGGTTCTGATAGGCACACTAATGCAATCCAGAACATACGACGGCAGGGTTCTGAACAGCACACTAATGCAATCCAGAACATACAACAGCAGGGTTCTGAACAGCACACTGATGCAATCCAGAACGCACAATGGCAGGGTTCTGAACAGCACACTAATGCAATCCAGAACGCACGACGACAGGGTTCTGATAGGCACACTAATGCAATCCAGAACGCACGACGACAGGGTTCTGATAGGCACACTAATGCAATCCAGAACGCATGACGGCAGGGTTCTGAACAGCACACTAATGCAATCCAGAACGCACGACGACAGGGTTCTGATAGGCACACTAATGCAATCCAGAACGCACGATGACAGGGTTCTGATAGGCACACTAATGCAATCCAGAACACACAACGGCAGGGTTCTGATAGGCACACTAATGCAATCCAGAACACACAACGGCAGGGTTCTGATAGGCACACTAATGCAATCCAGAACGCACGACGACAGGGTTCTGATAGGCACACTAATGCAATCCAGAACACACAACGGCAGGGTTCTGATAGGCACACTAATGCAATCCACAACGCATGAAAAAGTCATTCAAAAATAGTTTATTCAAAAATGCAAACAGGAACAAAGCAAATCAAATGTGATACATCGGTGATCTCACATACAGGTCTCAGTTGATGGTGTTTTGAGCTGGCATCAGTATAGATGTTATTTACTTTTGAGCTGAGCTGAGCTTTCATGGCATCAGAAATGTTGGCTTTTTTCTGAGCCGGCATGGCACAGAGATGTTAATTTCTGAGCCAGCCTCAGCGTAGATGTTTCTGAGATGAGCCAAGAAATTACTTCGTACAGCACAGATATACAGCTAGCTTACATAATTTCCTTGACCAAATGTGGTCTTATTTCCTTGGCATGATGCATGGTGTGAGACAAAGCGCATTAAAACTTAACATTTGCGTTTCTTCTTCACTTTATCAATGTCAGCAGAAACCCAGATAACAAGAAGTTACATTTTAGAGTTTTGCTAAATTCTCACATGCAGCAAAGATCTATAACCACGCATCACAAGGTCGAACGACAAGGCTGTTGATTCAGAGCTTACATTAAACACAGGACAATCACACCATGTTTACAGACAGTTTCAATGATTTCTTTACCATTTAAATGGGAAGCATAAGTAACAGGTTGCATAATGAAAAGGAACAAAGGCTGATGAAACAAGAAGAGCTTGTGCCATTTTAATTGGAACAATGTGTACCCTGCCCCACACAAGGTGTGTGGTTATCAGAAAAAGCCTACGTATTCCAATAGTGTGTCATTATGCATTCCGTGACACTTACCTTAAAGTTATAGCATGTCACTTTTAACAAAAGTAAGGGATTTTAGAACCAGTTTTAATAGGTTTGATTATGGTTTGTAGCTCAAAACAGCTTATTAAGTAGAAACAAAGGTTTTATCATCCCTCCGAGGTCACAGCTGCTGGAGTTATAAAAGCCAGTTACTCCCTACAAGGCCAGGGCAATACATAGGCAAGAGTTTCAAAATCCTTACACTAAGATTTTACCTTTTAACAAAAGAGATGTTTGAGTTTTGTTATGGATTAATATGCTATAATTTGCTTTATGTCAAAAACTCACAAGAAGTAGCATTTTTTTTGCAAATCAGAAGCCACTGAATATTTTTTAATTATTACAGAATTTGTATTGATTTGTGACAACAACAAAAAAAAAAAAAAAGCCTGCCACCGCGGATTGCTTTTAAGTTTGCTCCTATGAATTTTTTGACAGTTTTGACATTTTGTAAATTTCCTCTGTGCACCATTAACCCAATGGTCAAATCAAAGTCTCGTTGCTTAAAAAAAATTCTGTGTCCACGGCACCCCAGCGTGCGCCACATGCTGCCGCGTACTCTGAGTGGCCTTTAGGAAAAATATAACGCGTCTTCAGTCAGCCGGGTATTCAGTTGCCTGGAGATCACTTTCTGCTTTTGCTCTGCAATTTATGTAAATATGTCATCATAATTCAAATTCCTGCCATTTCCAGCTTTTTGAAAGGCTCACTTGTTGATGCAAAGCAACCGCTACTATTTTCAATGCACCTTGTCTGTGTCCATTGTCACTGCTGTTCCAAGAGACTTGTTTTTGAACAGAATGATTTCTGGCTAAGCCTTTCAAAAGTAGCGAATTCTTTGGAAATCTGTAGTGCTGACAGGTGCTGGGGAAGGACAGTTAAAAGTATAAATAACTCAGACACCTTCCCAGGTGTGGGGAATCAGCGTCAGATCCATCTGCAATTTAGGTATGAGCTGGGGGTCACATTCTCTACAGTCGAGATTTGGCACAGTGAAATGTAAAAAGAAACAGCTAGCGTCACATCAAAATGTAAATAGCAAAGCAGAAAAGGAAATGTCGTAGCAGAAATGTAAAAAGCAAGCTGCAAAAGTGAAATCAATCAATTAAACAATAAATATAGAAATAAATAAATAAATATAGAAATAAATAAATATAAAAATAAATAAATAAAAGGGAAATAAATAATCACATACATAAATGAACAAAAAAATAAATGTCCATGTATTTATTTATTTATTTCAACATTTATTTATTTCTATATTTATTTATTTATTTATTTATTTATTCCGTATTTATTTATTTATTAATTCTTAATTTTGGCATGGAATATCCTCCATAATAAATGACCCAGGACTAAATGTGCTGTATATAACATGAAAACGAGACTCAAGGTTTTTAAAGTACAAATGCATTGAGAACACCGTAGCGTGCCACAGCATGTTGTGCCATGTTTAGAACAAGAACATGACTCAACCACTTTCCTTCACTTTCCTTCATTCTGTTTGTTTCGTTCTTGGCCAGTAGTCAGTCACAAATTGGCTCTGGTAAGAAGACTTTATTCTCTTTAGTGTGGTAGAGCAGAACAGGACCCCTCCCTCCCCCTGCTTGTAAAGTTGGAAACTACATTTATTTTTTCCTTTCCTCCCTTATTATTCATCCACCCTGGAACACCCTAGACCTGGAAGCCAAGCTAAGGCAACGTCTAGACCAACAGCCTTCCCCACGAATGCAAACCCCTGGCTTTCATCTCTGAAGTCATTCGGATCTGTGCAGTTTGCTAGGTTCTGGTCCAGTCCTAATGCCACGTCCACCCCGATGTGCTGTCTCTCTGCAGGTTAGATACTCCCCCGCAATGCCACGTCCACCCCGATGTGCTGTCTCCCTGGACAGGTTAGATACTCCCCCGCAATGCCACGTCCACCCCGATGTGCTGTCTCCCTGGACAGGTTAGATACTCCCCCACAATTCCACGTCCACCCCGATGTGCTGTCTCCCTGGACAGGTTAGATACTCCCCCGCAATGCCACGTCCACCCTTTGCAAGGCAGCCAGCATAGTATACTGATGGGCTTTCCATTGTAATAAAATTCACTTCAAGGGTAAAGTTATGTACTCCAAATCATCATCAGAAAGGAGAAACACACCCAATAAAGTTACCCAACCCAGAAATAAACAGCTATGGCTTTTAGTTCAGGGGCTTGAATGAACTACTGAGTTGTTTCTTACTTGTTTTAGATGTTTAATTGGTGTTTAATCCATTCAGAACAAATTTGGAGCAACTAACTTTGAGAATCTAGCCCATAGTGTTTACATCATTTTCACTGGCACACTGTGCTGTGCAGGAAACTGATCAATTCTGCTTAATAAACTCCTCCCTGGCATAAAAATCTAATTATCAGAAATAAAGATACAGAGCTGAAATATCGTTCTCTTACAAGAGCATGGCGATGGGGCACTAAACTGGTGCCACAGCTGCTGAATGTTGTTAGAGTGCAATTCAATGTGGGGTTTTTATTCAGCATCTTCCAATGTATTAACTAATGAGCGAATGGTGATTCGCTATTAATATCGATCTATGACAGTGCTTTCTTTGCATAACATTCACCTATTCCGTGAATGACTCAACCGTTCCGATAAAGACTTTGATTGATCAAGCACCAATATTGTGGCCCAGGATTTTGCAACTTTGATGTGAAGTATATTATATATATTTAAGACACAGACCATGATCTAAACATATCATCCAAAATGATGATAGCATCTTTCTTCCTACCCTCTGAATTGGAAACCTATGATCATCCAGAATCTCTAATGAATGCAACTTGAACTCAAATTCCAGAGAGCCGGTGCACTAAAGTGCATCTACCCTCTGAGCCAAATTATCCAAATCGGAAACAATGGAAACCTGTCCACAGAGATTGTTGAAATAAATCAGCCCTGATATATTGTTCATTTCAATCAAGTGTAAGAACAAAGACTCTTTGTGTTCTCATCAACGCCAAGTATGCATGTGAAAATCCCAGCCCAAGCTAAATTAGTATATCAACTGTATGCACGTCGCATTTGCATAAATCTGATACCAAGAATACCGCTGGCAAGGGGAATGAGCCAAGATTAAGAGCACAACAAAACAAGAACAAACAGTATAGAAAAATGTAGTGATAAAGTTTGTGTTTCTAGATAGGCTTTTTGCCTCAGGTTAGTGGCTTTCATGCTGACTTTACTGACAAAGAAGTGAGCGCACCCTGACGATGCCTGCATGCGCTTGAATTATACTGAACCACAGCACTGATCGAGTGGAAAAAACTGCAAGGGAATTTAGTAATTTAGTAAAGTTCAAATAAAATGTTCAGATAAGACATGTGTTTGCAAAAATGTATTTTTTTTATTTTTTACATTGTATTTTTTCATCCTGCTATAATTTAATCAAATATATTCTTGAATACATTTACAGACTGTTATTGCACATATAGTCGTGGCATAGATATGTTTAGAAAATGGGTACAATTAAATTTATTACATTTATTGGGGGGGGGGTATTTTTGGATAATAATAATAGAAAAAAAAATTCAATGCGCTGTTGCAGAGTGTGCTCACATAATTTGAATTCACGGGGGAGGAGAGAGCCGGGGCTGGAGTGAAAGGTCGTTAGTTGGCGAGGTAGTTTGAGAAGTGGGAATAAAGAATGAAGTCTAAAGGATAAAGAGATTCCTGACTGGCGGGAGCCCTCTTGGAGCCTCGAAGACTGGCTGTGCAGCAACCCCAGGAATCTGAAAACATGTAAGATTGACTCACTGAGCCCACGACAGGCTCTGCAGAGCAGCAGTCGTGTAGGAAGAATAGGTTCCTGCGCTGAAGGACCTAGAGAAGGAGTGGCAGAAGAGAGAGCTGCAGATAGAGGTCAGTCTTACTTAGAGCTACAGCAGGAGCTGCTAAAGAATAGAGTGTGTGGCCGGGGGTCCCCTCTGACTCACGCGGTGAGGACCCCTCCTCAGTGGAGGCGTGGATGGAGGCGGCCATCCAGGTCGGGGAAGTGAGCCCGGGGTCTGAGGGAGGAGTTAACAGGAAGTCGTCGAGGAGATGCAGAATAAATGGAATGCGGCGAGAGTTAAGCAGCAGCCAGCAGAGAGCCTCGGAGAGAGACTCAAAAAATCTTTGGGCTACTGCGGCAGCCGAAGGAGAGTTGTGTTGCAAAGTAGAACTTGTTTTGCCAGCTGATCCCAAACAGGTATCAGAGAGAAGGATGGATGGGCATTACTTTAAATGCATCTGAGATATCGACTTTGGCTAGCCAAGAGCCTCGGCCAGCTATCTTAATGCATTCAATGGCATCCGAAATTGTAATATAATGGAGAGAAAACTGGTGGTGAGGTATAAGTGCATTGATACGGCTTGTTGACTTGCCACGGGGAGCAGAAAGATCAATAATCAATCTCTTCTTGCCTGAAACCTTTCAAGTAGCAATGGCGATAGGGTTGATTCGATAGTTAGTGAAAAGGGGAGCAGAAAAAGGACCGACCATAAAGCCTTTACCGACTTCTGCTTGGATTAGCGAACTGACGATGGAGGGTTCGTTGATGGCAGAACGGAGGTTATTCGAGATGAAAGGTTGAGCAGGGAGCGGTATGAAAACCGTTAATCAAGCCGTCGATCAGATAGGAGACGAACTGTTGATCTGGGTGGGTACTTAGGGCTTGAGCCAGCACAGGTACATTGATTGGGGTGAATACTGTAAGCAATGTTGAACCTTCTATGATATTGCGGCGAATCTGGGTAGAAAGAGAATGACGGTGAATGCAAGTGGAGGCTTGAGAGCAATAAAATTTGAAAAGAGCAAACCTGTCCAGACCGGTAGGGTATTGAGCAGTTTGGAGATGGTCCAATCTTTATACTGGAGTTGTAATGGATTATGCGAGCGGGGCCATTTGGAGTGGCGAAGCTGCCGGCTTTGCAGAGTTGCTGTAGACGCTACCGGGTCCGGATAGTGAGATGTTGAAGGGCCTGCAAGATCGTCTGAGCAGGTAAGAAAAGTGGGGTCAAACTCGGGATCGTCTGAGTCAGACGAAAAAACGAGTTTAGACATTGCTTAGCAATGGAGTCAAAAGCTTTGCAGAAAACTAACTGAAACGCTAGACAGCGAGCTGTGTGAGGTTCAGACTTTAAATAGGAAATAGAAGATGATTCACGGGGGGAGCAGGGTGGAGCCCATAGGCTATCCCTTACTGTTCTGCACAGTAGGAACCAAAGCAATGCAATACCTGGTGGAATTTTCATGGAAACTCATCACGACTCTGAGATGAATGTTCTGTTGGGAATTGGGAATCTGCTGGTACTAATAACCTTGCATTGATCAAACATCTCAATTAAATAATCTCTCTTAGACTGTAATCAGTTTCAAGGCCAGGGACACACAAACACATGTTCATGCAAGAAGCAAACTCAAGGATTTATGGACCCATCTGCTCAGCAAAGCCTTTGGGAAGCATACTAAGATGTACTTAGGATATTATTTTCTCCACAGGTGGGAAATTAGGCAGATATTAGATCCCTTTTCCAACCAGTTGGAAGGAAAAGAGAAGTAAATGGGAGCTTATCTACCCAACAGGGGGAGAACGAGAGACGCTTGTTTACTGAGCTGCTGCTGAACATCTCCATTCATGTCTTGAAATTAGAAAGAAAAGAAAAGCAAAGCAAATTGAATCATGCGATGGTGTTCTGGGATAGTGGGCCACACAGTGCTCACTTGTCTGCTTGCCACAGTCATAATTTTCCCTTTTTTACAATGCACCAAATGGCAATTTGGAGTAAAAAGCTTTGAGAATTTTGCCACCTAATGACTAGTTTTCTTTTGGATGTGATAATAAATGTATTAGTTCATAATGGAATCATGATGTATTAGTTCATTTAGGAAACATGAGAAGCATGTTCTTGATGCATTCACTTTCCTAAAAGTGTATACAAAACTCTGGCCTAACTGCATTTTATATATAACTGTACAGTATCTTGTTTTTCCACAAGTGTGCTTAAAAAATGATAAATCTTAACTGACAAATCGCCTGTTCCGGTGACATAACATCCTGCTCAGCCCTTCCACAGTGTCCTGTTCAGATTCCAGTAAATTACATTCACCAAATACTCAGTATCCACTGAATCCTACTGCACAGAACCAATTCCATTTCCAGATAAGTGCTAATAAGAGATTTCATAATAATAATAATAATAATAATAATCATCATCATCATCATCATCAGATTGCTCCATGGTTGTTGACCTGTCAAGCCACACTGAAATGCGGCACATGAGTTCATTGAAATCCTAAATCTGCGCCGGGTGCTTTTGTTGGGTTGCATCAACCTGCTCCCCCCAGAATGCAAAGAGAAGAGAAAAGAAACAGGTTGATTGCAGTATCTGAAGTGCTTTCAGGGTCCAGGGCTAGCCCAGATGTCACAAGGTTTGTTAAGACCCAAACTCTGTCTACGTTTACAATGGCTTTGTTTTGTTGTTGTTTTTTTTTTGTTTTTTTTGCCATGATAGTGAATTAGCTTGTTCATATCAGACTAAAATGAAAAAGTGAAGTCATTTCAGCTTGACTACACTTTTAAATGGAAGACATTTCAGATGTGAAAACATGTGTCTGAATAGGAAATATAACACCACATTGATATTAAACACAACACAGAGTAAAGGTTCTCTCTGGTGACATGAAAAGGGGCAAATATGTTGCATATATATTCTATATCATCCCCATTTGTCCATCAAGTTGGACCCATACAGTGCACACAAATTATTTCTAAACTTGCTTCTCTACATGTACATGTAGACATATTGTCCATTCATGATCCACTAACCCATAGCACTTCTATATTACACTTCATGTGTAAAAGATGCTCTTTTTGTATATACTGGCATTGCTATGAATTCCTGATTTTGGAGATTTATCCTTAAGTCCCTTTACAGAATCCTTTATATTTTAAGACTATAAAGCCCATCTTTAAAGAACGTGCTGGTTTCCAAAACGTCTTTCGTTTGCAATAAGAGGAATACACTTAGGATTCATTTGAATCACACACATTAACAATGGCTCTGTGTTAAAACAAAGGCTCTTATCAGATCAATAGGCACATTAAACCATTTCAATCTTATCTCTTAGTAATAATTTTTGAAGTCTTGGCTCTTATTTCTTCTCATTAAAGAAGGCTAATTCCTGATTAGCATCTTGCCTCCATAAGATAAGCATCTTCTTCGGAACTGAACCCAGGGCTGCAGAATGCGTCGGATCAAGACTGCGGTTTTCCTGATTAATTAATTGTTTTCTTCCTGTAGCTGTTTGAAATGGTTGTCCCACAGCTTTTTATGTGAAGAAAAGCTTAGACTACGAGACTTCCAACAAACACTGTTAATTAAGCTTTTCTAATGTCTGCATGCTCCCAGTCAAGTAGAACTGCAATCTTGGAGTGCCAGACTAGCGGTATGTAGAGTATCTGCAGACTAGCACTACGTAGAGTATCTGCAGACTAGCGCTACGTAGAGTATCTGCAGACTAGCGCTACGTAGAGTATCTGCAGACTAGCGCTACGTAGAGTATCTGCAGACTAGAGCTACATAGAGTATCTGCAGACTAGCGCTACATAGAGTATCTGCAGACTAGCGCTACGTAGAGTATCTGCAGACTACGCTACGTAGAGTATCTGCAGACTAGCGCTACGTAGAGTATCTGCAGACTAGCGCTACGTAGAGTATCTGCAGACTAGCGCTACGTAGAGTATCTGTTAATGCACTTTGCAGGTTTGCAGTTCTTAGTGTTAGGAATAAGTTTACATGGGTCCAAACTTACTAGGTTACGAGGACTAAGAGGGAAAACACACTCCTGTGAGCATGAATTCTGAAGTAGACTGGAAGTCAATGTTGACACAAGTAGTTTAACGGTAAAATATTCAAATATGCTCGCATTTTGAAGTCAACCGTCATGTTTCAAGATTCCTAGGGCTTCGCAAGCTACCTAATCAAGTAGAGCAACAGGGGAAGATATATTGATTAGATCCAAGACAGTGGTAGATCTCAATACCACTATCATGTACTGTGAATCTATGTCAACCTTTGTGAGTTTTCAGTGATATAAACTAAATCATCTAACATGCAATGCTGGATGCTTCTTTCATAACCTAAACAGCAGCAATATTCAGATCCACTACCATTTAGATTGATTGTATAGACCCACAACAAAGCATGCATAACGTGACTCTGTATGCAACATGAAGGTCATGTACTGAAGAAAGCAGTGTTTACCTCTGACTGAAAGACCTTATTTTAATCCTGTGTGAATGCAGGGTTTGGCTTGTGAGGTTTATAGGGTGCCATCATATGAAAGGTACTGTATGTGAACAACATGCAGACATTACCTAACAAACCACTGCTTTACTATCAGATGTTTAATAAGACTGGAACATGGAATCCTCTCCTAGGTGTGTGTGTGCGTGGTGGATGGGGGTGGGGGTTTTGGGGGGGATCATGTATCTGGAAGCTGGTGTATTCATGGGCGTGTTCATACCTGCATGTTTGAATAGGTGTTTGTTACGGATACGTTTTCTGCTTTGGGATTGCTGTTGTTTCATTGCTCTTTGACACAAGCCATGGGTCTCCAATATTCTCAAAGACCCCAGGGCCTCAGTTTAATGCCACACCTCCTCCAGCAGCACGATGGTCATACACAGTCTCCCGATGAATGGAGTCCTGCCAGCTTCATCCTGGCAGGATCTCAGCCTTTGACCCTGTGGTCAGAGGTCAATATACTACCCACTGAGCAGCCAACACTCACATCCTTCTTCAAGCCAGCCTTCCAATTAAATTCCTAAACCATGGCTTTGGGCTTGCCTTATTGCAGATATAATACAAAATACAGATTTGAGTGCTGTTCATTTTATGTGTTTCTGTATCAGAATTTGTTTTCTATGCATGTTTCATTTGCGTAAAAATATATACAAGCAAAACAAAACACTTAGTTTCAGAGTGAAGTATCCTGTTCATTGGGTGACTATGAACTGAAAAAGACTAGAACACACCTCAGCTAAGTGTTCATGCAGTTTTCCAAGTCCTGTGTAGTGCACAAATCTACCAGACAGCCCTTGACTAAAATATAAACAAGTATACATCAATGGCTCTGGACAAGTCAAATCTATCAGGTTACTAGGAAACTTTCTGTCTCAAAAACCTCCCTCTTATCTTTTTGATCTGTACAATGACTGCTTCTTTAACAAGTATCAAGTTGTCCCTGCTAATCCACATCTCTGAAGTGTATGAATTCACAGGGCCGTTGGTGACAAAGAATCTTTGTCATTTAAGTATGCAATTAAAGAAAGAACACCTGAAATATTGTTACATCACTGAACAAAAAAAAAAAAAAACATTCACTGCCAGCAAATTGTTACTGGGGTGTATTGTATGACCATCATCAAAGTAGCTTTCTATAACACAGGACTATTATAGTACAACAATAGGACTGTATGTGTTCTGGTAATGTCCTATCATATACAAACACAAAATACTGCATGCAGGCAGTCCCAGAAGAGCCACGGAGACATTCTTTAGCAAATACAAGGATCCTAACATTACAATATTGTCACGTTTGCATTTTTAGACAACAGCACTTTACATGACCCTAATGTCTGTAATGAATCATTCAGTAAACCTGCAGTTAAGTCAGGTATGGCCATATTAATGGATCAGCACTTTCAAGAAAATGTAACGTGGAAATTAAAGTTGAGAGGGCGACTAGGTAACAAACTGTTGCTTTGTTTCCAGTCAAGTTAGCTTCTATAACATTGTTACAAAAGTAAACCAAAACGGACTGGGCACAGCCCCTTACATATACCATCTGTCAGACATAGGCACTTGAAGACACTCTTCATCTCTGACTGTGCTGACCAGCAGAAATAAAGCAGCATATATATTGGTGCAGAGTACAATGCAGTCATGTTAGGTAGACATGTACAACAAATTGAAATTCCCTGGAACAAATGAATTGCCCGAAAGGTCCTGACTCATAAGGCAACTGAGAAAGGATAAATATGTTGGTTTGATGTGAATGGCATCATAGTGTGTTAAATGGCAGTCTAGCCTCTGTGTCTGGAACACACACCCAACATAATGCTGAAGTTTGTGTTTGATTAAATAATAAACTTCCGTGCCTGAGTTAGACAGACAGGGAGAGAGAGAGAGGGACACTAGCTAACAGGGATATTGTACAGATATCTGATTGTGTTTTAACCGCAGCCAGTACTGCACAGTTATAAAGCTATGACAGCTGGAGGCACAGAGTGTAGCCGGAGATGAGAGACCTGGAGCAGGTTGTCCTGCAGTGGCTACCCCAGCCCAGGATCAGCAACCGGGGGGGTTAGAACCACACAAGAAATACTCAGGAAAAAAAAAATTCAATAGTATAGAGAAAGCAAGGGAGGGTGATTAAAAGAGCCAGCATTTAGCAAAGCAAATACAATTGTTTTAGTTATTGAATAGAAATAAATGTATTCATTTTCTAGCTAAGAAACTGACAGGATTATAATGGCCGTCTGTTCCATAAATGTACAGTGCAGTGTTGTCAAATCTCAGAAAACTCAATGGGGTCATTTAAGGACACTCAAGTTCATCTACATTATTTCCTAGTAGTTTTGTGAATTTACTGCCATGCTTTCCGTTCCCTTAGTATATCAGATTGCACCTTTGGAGGAAACAGCTTTGAGACACAGGTTCCCGGGAGTCTGTTTTGTCTAAGAGGTTGATGTGGGGAGCATAAATGAGTCAGAGAGCTGATAAGGTGCTAGGAATTCTGGTTTGAGGGTCGGTTACTCCACACAGGATTCAGAAAGAGACAAAACTCAGACGAGAACTCTAAAACCAAACCAGCACAACAAACCCAGGAAAAACACTGAGGACTATAACGGTAAACAAGAAAGTTACACAAGCTGAAAACAACCGAAAAACACAGCCTCACGAGCCCTATGTAACCTCAGAGCAGTGTGTAACCCCGAGCTGTGTGTAATCTTAGAGCTGTGTGTAACCCTAGAGCAGTGTGTAACCTTAGAGTAGTGTGTAACCCTAGAGCAGTGTGTAACCTTAGAGTAGTGTGTAACCCTAGAGCAGTGTGTAACCTTAGAGCAGTGTGTAACCCTAGAGCAGTGTGTAACCCCAGTGCAACGCAATTTCAGGACCTGCTGGACTGGGAAGTATACTGATCAGCAAAAGAAAAGCCTCCAATAATTATATAACAATACTACACAAGAGAACTCGTTTGATAAATAAATGAATAGTACTCTTGAAAGGCATATTGTTTTAAAAGAATGGTATGACTAAGAAGCTGAGTTTGTATTGTGGCCTGGCCTCGCCGGGTGCCTGCTTCTAGGAGTCATCTCATACAGGTGCTTAGGAAGCATTATGTACATTCCACATTGCAGCGTGCACAAGATTGGGGGCCTTGATTTGTATTGCCTACCTCCCAAACAAAACAGCTTTTGGTTTCCTTCATGTTTTGTTTGCTCACAAGCAATAAAAGCTCAGCTGCACTCATTCAATGTATTTTACAAGCAAGCACGGTTTATTGGTGTTGTGCTTGTTATTGGTTTTGATGAGTCACATTTGCAATGATTTCAAAAGATACACCACTGAGTAAATCTAGTGCTCCTGTTTACTTTATAACACAATAGCTTGCCAATATGTTTTAACTATTAATATTAACAGAGGATGTCCTTTTTTGTTTTGCTATGGTGATGAAAAGAAAATGTTTTTTTTGTTTTTTTTTGCCAAGGGGCAGATTCCCCATTTCATGCATCTGAAAGCCTATTCAACCCTTGCACATTCATCTCCAACAACAGTGCAGTCTCACAGAGGACTCGTATGTATGCTCTCTTCTGTGCAGTCTCACAGAGGACTTGTATGCATGCTCTCTTCTGTGCAGTCTCACAGAGGACTTGTATGCATGCTCTCTTCTGTGCAGTCTCACAGTGGACTCATATGCATGGTCTCTTCTGTGCAGTCTCACAGAGGACTCGTATGCATGCTCTCTTCTGTGCAGTCTCACAGAGGACTTATATGCATGCTCTCTTCTGTGCAGTCTCACAGAGGACTTGTATGCATGCTCTCTTCTGTGCAGTCTCACAGTGGACCTGTATGCATGCTCTCCTCTGTGCAGTCTCACAGAGGACTCGTATGCATGCTCTCTTCTGTGCAGTCTCACAGAGGACTCGTATGCATGCTCTCTTCTGTGCAGTCTCACAGAGGACTTATATGCATGCTCTCTTCTGTGCAGTCTCACAGAGGACTCGTATGCATGCTCTCTTCTGTGAAATAGCTCCACCTAATCCTATGCTACTGTAAATGAGAATGCAGTACAATATGGGGATCAATGATTGTCAATGAAAAGAGTGTGGCGTAGCATCTTAACAGCTGCTGCAGAGATTGACAGCCTGTGTGAGCCCAGCTGGCAGTGGATCTCTAGCCTCAATGCTAATCACCTTTATTCGGGCCACTAATACCAATTTGTAAGCAGACTGCAGGGATCAGACAGCCCAGCTGTCAAGCACTGCGGGCAGATTATTATGGGATTTCATTTCATCACACAAGATTTGGAATTATATTTCAATTGAAAAGTTAACCTCATTTTTTACTTTATAAACAGGTACCATCAATATGTACATCATATATATACTGCTTTACAATAAATATTAAAATAAATACTGCAACAAGTTGCATTAAATTCAATATAAATTGTAATATAAATATTATATATATATATATATATATATATATATATATATATATACACACACATTATATATCTATTTTCATTGTCTATGTGTTTTTTTATTTATTAATTTTTTTTTACTATGAATGCCACTTGACTGACCCCTTTAAGTACCCCTTTCTCCGGCATTATCCCAACACTGAACTAAAGAGTGTCTGATATTTAAAAAGAATTCCTGTTTCTCTCCCCCTCATTTTTCCTATATTAACTGTACTACTATTCCTCACCACCAGTACTGTACACTTTGTATGGCTGTGGTTCACATACTGAAACATGCATTTTCACTCACACTGGTACCTGGAAGTGCTTTCATTAATATGAAGATATTAGAGTGAGGTGCATTTCCAGGCAGGGGCCCCAGACTGTACTTGCTGAAATCTTATGTCACTTTCCTGTCGGGACTCGGATTAAAAGTGCATCCTCGAAGTTTACAGCAGCTTACCGGCTGCAGTCAAAACATTATGAGAGAGACCTGCATTTACAAAGTGGGCTAAAAGGCCAGATTAGAGGAAAAGGGCAAGTGTGAAAGGACAAGCTGACATTAAAGCTGCTGTGGGCTCTTTTAACAAGTTATTACAAATGAAGGGTCTTGTTTCTGCACAATAGACAACAGCGCTCACAACAGCAATGGGGTGAATGGGTCTTTTAAAAAGAAAAACTGCACATACATGCAGTATCAGCATCATAAAATAACCCACAGCAGCAGTTCTGAATCTACCAGCATATTCAGCTTGGGCTTCATTACAGTTTAATAGGATGTGTGAGCAAGCATGTCAGAGTGGAGTGGTGATAACAGAAATCTCATAATCTTACTGTACTGTACACGTTTCAATAATAACAAGAAGACAAAGAAGAAATGAAGTATCCATCATATAGCACTGGGTAAAGGCTCATCTTTAACTTTCTTTTCCAGTGAAACTCAGACCGCAGTGACACTTTCACAGGGGTTCAAGTAACTTGCTACCTCTTGATCGTTTACAAACTGCTCTGGGCCCTTTCTTGAAAAGGCTATTATTTTAGCGTTTATCAAGAAACACTTTATGTAAGTGGATGACCCAAGAGATTGCACATATATGATTCATGAGCCAAGAGATTGCACATATATGATTCATGAAACAAGAGAATGCACAGAGACGATTCATGAGACAAGAGAATGAGCAGAGATGATTCATGAGACAAGAGAATGAGCAGAGACGATTCATGAGACAAGAGAATGAGCAGAGACGATTCATGAGACAAGAGAATGCACAGAGACAATTCATGAGACAAGAGAATGCACAGAGACGATTCATGAGACAAGAGAATGAGCAGAGACGATTCATGAGACAAGAGAATGAGAGCATGAGACGAGAGAATGAGACAAGAGAATGAGCAGAGACGATTCATGAGACAAGAGAATGAGCAGAGACGATTCATGAGACAAGAGAATGAGCAGAGACGATTCATGAGACAAGAGAATGAGCAGAGACGATTCATGAGACAAGAGAATGCACAGAGACAATTCATGAGACAAGAGAATGAGCAGAGACGATTCATGAGACAAGAGAATCTGCAGAGACGATTCATGAGACAAGAGAATGCACAAGAGAATGCACAGATTCATGAGTCATGAGACAAGAGAATGAGCAGAGACGATTCATGAGACAAGAGAATGAGCAGAGACGATTCATGAGACAAGAGAATGAGCAGAGACGATTCATGAGACAAGAGAATGAGCAGAGACGATTCATGAGACAAGAGAATGAGCAGAGACGATTCATGAGACAAGAGAATGAGCAGAGACGATTCATGAGACAAGAGAATGAGACGATTCAGATTCATGACGATTCATGAGACAAGAGAATGAGCAGAGACGATTCATGAGACAAGAGAATGAGCAGAGACGATTCATGAGACAAGAGAATGAGCAGAGACGATTCATGAGACAAGAGAATGAGCAGAGACGATTCATGAGACAAGAGAATGCACAGAGACGATTCATGAGACAAGAGAATGAGACAAGAGAATGAGCAGATTCATGAGACAAGAGAATGAGCAGAGACGATTCATGAGACAAGAGAATGTGCAGAGACGATTCATCTACAAATTAATTGGTTTACCTCCACCTGCTGTCAATATTTGCCAGAGCCTGAATATGTGTGCCAGTAAACTGTGATTTTCATTTAGCTGAAAGTCAGTCATTTATGGTTTCTGCAGTGTGTGTTTGAGACAAGGAGAATGAAAGAGGTCCTGAGACAAGAGCTTGCAGACCCCATTAATTCAAGAGTTAACTGCTGTTCAAACAAACCTCTCCAAATGTTAACTGGGCTTCCAAGGTTCTTCTCTGAATGCAGAGCGATTTACCAGACCTGAGCAGAGCTCATGTGGACAAGAGCTCACCAGCCTCCTGAGACAAAGCCAAGTGGCATTACACAAAGGTCCAGACGATTCCTGAGAATTGGACTAATTGATCCACAAACAATTACGATTTCAAGAGTCATTTACCATCTGTTCACAAGAGTACACAGAGAACAGAAGTTTCAGACGATTCATGTGGTCAGCTTTGAGACACTCAGTCAGTATTCTGAGTAAGAGAACCCCAAAATATAGTTTGGGACAATTTTATTGATTTTTTTGTTTTTGTTCTTTAGTTATGGTATTTTATTTGATGTTATATATGATCTGAGCTTGCTTTCTAAAAGGAGCAAGTAGCGTTCTATTTAAAACGCTGGCTTCTCCCTCATTCATTCAGCCTGCCAATAACATTCCCCCTCCTTGAGCAGAGACGTGCTACAAATATAACAAAGACTTACAGTCCAAATGTCTAATTGTATTACTAAGTTGTTGTTGTTGTTTTTAGTGCTACCTGATTAAGGTTACAGGAGCTTAATATTTAAACCCATTCATTCATTGTACAGACAGAAGGACATGAGACAAGATACAAGAGAAATTATCAGATAATGCCCTAAAATCCACTGCCAACAATCGCTGTCTTAAAAGTGACCTTGAGTTCAGTCTTCTGTATCTTAAACACTGGGAGCAGCTGCCTTTTCAAAGTCGAGACGATTCAAGACAAGAGGCAAGCTGGGGACTTGAGAAAACTGAATGGGACTGTTCATGAGACAAGCAGAATTTGAGTTCCTTCATGAGACTTTATAAACAGCATTTACATTTAAAGAAGGCTGTGCACATTCTTGCACTCAATTGTGATTTTGGATAAGAGAATAACAGACAAAACAAGAGAAGAGAGATGCACACCAACAGAGAAACACAGCGGAGGTACAGGATACTGTGCAGAGTTTATATGTGTGAGAATGTGCAGAGGGATTCTGATACTAAACTGACAGAAATGCATGCAGACAAAAGAAAGAAATACCTGCTGTTAGTTTGGGATTATGGAAGACATTTAAGAAATTCCTGAGAAAATAATCACAGTGTTCCTACAACAGAAATAAAAAGCACCCTGTATTTACAGCACCTTCACCCTCTGTGTGAATAAAAGCACCCTGTATTTGAGACAGCACCTTCATTCATGAGACAAGAGAATCTCATGAGTGAATAAAAGCACCCTGTATTTACAGCACCTTCACCCTCTGTGTGAATAAAAGCACCCTGAGATTTACAGCACCTTCACCCTCTGTGTGAATAAAAGCACCCTGAGACAAGAGAAGCACCTTCACCCTCTGTGTGAATGAAAAGCACCCTGTATTTACAAGAGAATCACCCTCATGTGACAAGAGAATGAGCACGATGTATGAGACAAGCACCATCACCCATGAGACAAGAGAATGAAAAGCACCCTGAGATTTAGAGCACCTTCACCCTCTCTGTGAAAGAGAAAGCACCCTGTATTTACAGCACCTTCACCCTCTGTGTGAATAAAGCACCCTGTATGAGACAAGACAAGAGACAGTCACCCTCTGTGAGAATTAAAGCGATTCCCTGACAATTTACAGCAGAGACACCCTCTGTGTGAAGAGAAAGCACCCTGTATTTACAGCACCTTCACCCTCTGTGAGACAATTAATGCACCCTGTATTTACAGACAAGACCTTCACCCTCTGTGAATTAAAGCATGAGACAAGTATTTACAGATTCTTCACCCTCTGTGTGAATTAAAGCACCCTGTATTTACAGCACCTTCACCCTCTGTGTGAATTAAAGCACCCTGTATGAGACAAGAGAATGACAGCACCTTCACATGAGACAAGAGAATGTGCAGAATAGTTTTGACCTGGACTGAAACTTGATTCATGAGACAAGATTTTCTTAGGGCCTGATGAGACCAAGAGATCCAGACCGATTTGAGACAAGAACCTCAGAACCAATCATTGAAACACAGCAGTGACCTGACATCACTATGATTCACACTCAGATAAACCATCTGTCTTTGAGAGTACAATGGGATAGATTTACTGACAATGCCCTTATTAAATTGATTTTTGAAAATACTTCTTCATTGAAGATAAATATTCAAGAGAAAGAGGACATACAATATGAAACAATAATAGTAGACTTCGATAGATGAGACAAGAGAATGCTTTCCTTCAAACAAACAAACAAAAAAAACACTGCTTGAGACAAGGAATGTTATGTTGATTTTCAGACAGCAGGCACAAAGAGGTCAAGGCTACTGCTTGTTAAATACAATCCATTTCAAACTTACTAACATACAGCATTTGAGGCAAGAGAATGACTGACCTTATTCATGAGGGTCAATCTTTCCTCAGAGCTGATCTTTCCAGAGACGATTTGAAAACAGAATGATCATTATCTTGAACAGAAAGGGTATTTATGCACTTTAATCCTGTGAATTAATGCAGCAGATTTACTACATTTTACAGAGCAAAGGTTATACCAGTTTAATTCAAAAATAAAATAAATAATTGATTTGACAAAGTCAGTAAAAAAACTAAAGGACAAGAATAACCTCATGAGACAAGAGAAACAGAGCTTCTTGACAAGAGAATGTAATATATCAGCTGATTACTGCTCTCTCTGTTTGTTTGTTTGTTTGTGGGTGTTTGAGAATTGTTAATGAGACAAGGGGATAATCTGGTATTAGAGAAACAACCTATATATTATAAAATGGAGTATATAAGAATGTTAACAGTTTGACAAGGAATGTTCAGACTCCAACAAATACAGCCTCTTTCAGTTTTAGCTGTGAAGGGGTGTTTTCATGGACAAGAGAATTTAATTTTCAAAACAAACAAACAGTGTAAAGAGAATGAGCAGAGACGATTCTGCCTCCCCAGTGAGCAGTCCCCCATCCCTAATTTCCTAATGAGACACCATATGGTTCATTCAGCTGAGAAATGACTGCTAACAAATTTGTTAAGAAACAGGCATTTCATTAAAGAGCAGAGAGTGTTGTGAGACGATTTTTGAGACAAGGGGGTGAAGACTCATATAGAAAGGAAGGCAGAAGGTCTCTTTGTTACAAGAGAATGAGGCAAAGGGACTCTGAGAGTGCAGAAGGAAGAGACGCTCCATGAGCGTAATCCCTGCAAGGATCCAAGAGAATATCTGGTTTAACAGACAAGAGAATGAGTAGCTTTTACTGAGACAAGGCGGTTACTGTGATTAAGGACATTGATTAAAAATCTGCTCATTAGCTTAATAAAGGCTAGATAAGCCCACTGGCTCAGCCTCTAATACCCTAGTTAATGCAGGATGCTGTGGTATCAATGGGGAGATCCAAGTGGCAGGACTTTAATTTCACCAACACCAAATTTGATCTATTTAACTATCTTCTAAAAAAAGAAACTGCTAATGAAATCTGGTTTGCTGTGCAGGGTGTCCTGACTGCATTATACAGACCATGTGTTTTTTTCCAGAAAAGTTACGCAAAGGCAACCTGATAGTCCAAAAGTTGTTTACTAATTGGCAAGCACAGTTTTGAATAGGTTAGTGCTAAGGGAGCTCAATAGGCTTGGAAAAGGACTCAGCAGAGGAGCTAACGGACACACAGCACTCAGTTCTAATACAGTCAGTAGCATGTTAGTACAATCACAACTTTACCCCAAGAAAAAGATGAATACATTATTTAAAAAATAAACATGGCAATGAAAGCAGAAAACAATAGACATTCACACAGAACTCACATAGCAGGACAGGAAAACAAGAAAATAAATGAAACATGTTTTGTGCGATATTTTAGAAACAACGCTATAAAAGGACAGTAAACGTGTCATCACCTCTGTTTAGTGTACCAGTGATAAAGGGTTAGAGAATCCATGTAAATGTAAATGCGATTCCCATCTATACCCTGTCTTACAATACATTACAGTACAGCTACTTTAAGAAGCATTGCGATTCACATCTATTTACATTTTATTATTTAACTGTAAAAAAATTAACCAGCTATTTATTTATTAACTTGCAGGTCCCAAGTCTCCTATTACACAGGAAAGGTAGGTGCAACAATTAGATGTTGTCATTAATTAAAAGCATATCTTTTAAATGAGTGTACCAGGATATTAGTTTATATTGTAAATGCAACAAGGACACACAAAAAGTGAATACATTTTATTTTTTAAAGAATGTATTTTTTTTTTTTTACCAGGTTCTTTATACTAGGAACTTTTTTTTGTAATCCATCCATTTTGTAATTTAAAACACTGAATCAAAGGTTTTAAGGTAAAAAAAAAAAACCTAGTGTGTGAATTAAAACGTTTCTGTTTGTGCTAATTAACATTATCCAATCTTGACCTGTGGTCCTTTTAGTCAGTTGTTTACACAAACCAATACTCAACATCACCTCTCTAAAAGGGTCAAGCAATCACTTCTGAAATAAGTTGTGTTTTGATTTGACATTTTTTTAACATGTTGCTCAGATTTTTGGCCTAAAAACTTCATCCTGCTGTAAAAATGAATAGCTAAACAAATGACATTTTCAACCGTTGGGAATTTAAAAAAGGATCTTAAAACCGCCTCTCCTTCAGGAATTTAAACATTTCAAATGATTACATTCATTTAGATTTATTATAATTATATTCACTTGCAGAAATGTGCCAAGTGTGGATTGTTTTCACATTATAAATAAATATTATTCTAACAAATATGCATTTCGGGAGAAAACAAGTTGTATTCCCGGGGCCTCCCCTATATTGGTGAGTCAGAAATCATCATTATGCTCTTGTCAGACATCAGTCTTCATGAGTGGCAACAGGTGACCAGTAGCAAGGTCAAGGCCATGGACATTGGAATGCAAGCATCCAGCAGGCTGCCACAGTGCACTGTTCTGGAGGAGAAGCCTCCTTGAAAGATCCTGTGGAGATCTTTCAGAAAACTCTGGCCTGGCCAAATTCCCACCCCTGAGCGACCAATTCTCCACTCCCAGTGTCACCACAGCGAGCCTACACTGGTCCAGTTTAACCTGCTCAAAAATAAAGAATGATTTGAAGTCGCTTCCTGAGTCAAGACAGATGGAGATGGAAGTCTTGCTGAATTGAAGAATTGTTTGAATGCAAATCAAACCCTTCAGAACAACAGAACTTAATTAAGCTGAATGTTTGCGTTTACTAGATGAGGTCGACTGCTTGTGTAAATACTATCACAAGGGTGTCCAAGTCACTAATGTGAGTCAGTTCAGCTGACTCAGTCAAAAGTGCTGTCCAGAACTGACTGAGGGCCTTGAGAACAGTGATGAAAGACCAGTATGGAAGTCTATTAAACTATCAGCTCTCTAGCCAATGCAAGCCCCAAGATATAAATCCACCTTTTGAGTGCATTTACACTTTTGTTGAGGACCCTGGTTCTATTAAAAAAAATGGTACTATTTAGATTGACCTCCTTCTCAGCGTCATTAAAATATGCCTGCTTATAGATCCAAGTGGCAGGAAATCACCAATGCCATCCTATTTAACTATTTTAAAAACAGGAAACATCAATGGCAGATTCCCAATTCCTTCTAGTGCCATCTTTGTACCCTGCATGCTTGCCCTGCTTCACAGACATAGCCACTGATTTAACTGGCTGTAAGTGGACACCTGGAAACTCCTTGTTTTCATGATTTACACCCAATCAGAAGGATCAGATTCAACGCACTTCCAAGAAAAAGAGGTCTATAAAAAATAAACATGGGCTTACAGAAACTAGATCTATCTATGACACTAGGCAAAAAATATAGCAAGGTTTTTTCCTCACACATAACCTAAACTGAATTACTGAAGTATGTTCTGTACCTGATGTTGCAAATACTAAATTCCCAATGCTTCCATTTTTTTTGTAAGATTTCTAAACCAATGCAATTTTGATTTATAATCTTAACCAGCTATTTATTTATTTTCAGGTCTTCGACAGCAGAAGTGGAGGTCAAGTAAAAGCTCTTAAAAGCATATCTTTAAAATCAGTGAACATCTATCCCCAGACAGAGTTTGAAGAACATTTTATTTTTAAAGAAGGTCATCCACAGGTTTAACAGGTCTGGCACACTGCTATCTTGTAGATATGGCACAAAGTTTTAAGGTAAAAAAAAAAAAGAATTCATGCAGCTGGCCTGTTGGGTTGAGTTGTTTCTCAAAATTGTTCACACTTTTTCTAAAAGGGTGGCTTCATTCCATTTAGGCCAGAGGTGGCATTACATTTTTTTTAAATCAAGTTGCGGCTGATTTCTGTAAAAAGTTAAAAAACAATAAAAAAACATTCTGCTTTGTTAAAAGAATTTCTCTCATTCTTGGAATTAATTAAAAGCCATTTTCTTTTATTATAAATATTCACTTGCAGTGAGAAGCACTGCCTTTCCCAAAGGAAACTATAAACAATATTCCCCGGGCCCATTTTGGGTAATCCCAAACTACAAGCAGAGTGGAGATAACAGGTCAAGGCTCATGATGTGCTGCTGAAGTGCACTTTCTCCGTCCTGGCTCCACTTCAGGAGCTCATGATGTGCTGCTGAAGTGCATTGCTCCGTCCCAGTGTCACCCTTCAGGAGCTCATGATGTGCTGCTGAAGTGCATTGTCAAGACAGATGGAGCGGCTCCGCTCATTGGAGCTGTTTGATGTGCTGCTGAAGTTTGTATTGCTCCGATTGCGGCTCCACTTCAGGAGCTCATGATGTGCTGCTGAAGTGTCCAGAACTGCGAGGGCCTTGCTCGTATGGGCTCCGCTTCTAGGAGCTCATGATGTGCTGCTGAAGTGCATTGCTTTGTTGAGGACCCTGGTTCTATTAATGGTCTATTTAGATGTGCTGCTAAAATATGCCTGCTTATTGCGAAATCATGCCATCGGCTCCGTTTTTAAAAAACAGGGAACATCATGATGTGCTGCTGATCTTTGTACCATGCATCTTGCCCGGCTCCACTTCAGGATTTAATGGATGTGCTGGCTGAAGTGCATGATTTACACCCAATCAGAAGGCTCCACTTCAGGAGCTCATAAAATGTGCTGCTGAAGTGTATTGATCTATCTATGACACCAGGCTTCAGGAGCTCATAATAAACTGAATTGCTGAAGTGCATTGCTCTGATGCTGCAAATACTAAATTCAGGAGCTCATGTTTTTTTTGTGCTGCTAAACCAATGCATTGCTCCATGGTTTCAGTGCGACAACAGAAGTGGAGGTCAAGATGTGCTGCTGAATGCATTGCATCTATCCCCAGACAGAGTTTCAGGAGCTCATGATGTGCTGCTGCACACTGTATATCTCCGATATGGCTCCAAAGAATTCATGCAGCTGGCCTGTTGGGTTGACTCAAAGTTCATGATGTGCTGCTGAAGATGTATTGCTGTGCCAGAAAACACTTTTGGGTGGCGGCTCCACATTCAGGAGCTCATGATGTGCTGCTGAAGTGCATTGCTCGTGGCGGCTCCATTTTCAGGAGTTCATCATGTGCTGCTGAAGTGCATTGCTTTGTTAACAGCGGCTCCGCATTCAGGAGTTCATTAAAAGCCATTTGCTGAAGTGCATTGCTCGTTGCGGCTCCGCTTCAGGAGCTCCCAATGATGCTGCTGAAGTGTATTGCTCCAAACTGCGGCTCCGCTTCAGGAGCTCATGATGTGCTGCTGAAGTGTATTGCTCCGTGCGGCTCCGCTTCAGGAGCTCATGATGTGCTGCTGAAGTGTATTGCTCCGTGCGGCTCCACTTCAGGAGCTCATGATGTGCTGCTGAAGTGTATTGCTCCGTGCGGCTCCGCTTCAGGAGCTCATGATGTGCTGCTGAAGTGCATTGCTCCGTGCGGCTCCGCTTCAGGAGTTCATCATGTGCTGCTGAAGTGCATTGCTCCGTGCGGCTCCGCTTCAGGAGCTCATGATGTGCTGCTGAAGTGCATTGCTCCGTGCGGCTCCGCTTCAGGAGCTCATGATGCTGCTGAAGTGTATTGCTCCGTGCGGCTCCACTTCAGGAGCTCATGATGTGCTGCTGAAGTGCATTGCTCCGTGCGGCTCCGCTTCAGGAGCTCATGATGTTCTGCTGAAGTGTATTACTCCGTGAGGCTCCACTTCAGGAGTTCATGATGTGCTGCTGAAGTGTATTGCTCCGTGCGGCTCCACTTCAGGAGCTCATGATGTGCTGCTGAAGTGTATTGCTTCGTGCGGCTCCGCTTCAGGAGCTCATGATGTGCTGCTGAAGTGTATTGCTCGCGGCTCCACTTCAGGAGCTCATGATGTGCTGCTGAAGTGTATTGCTCCGTCGCGGCTCCGCTCAGGAGCTCATGATGTGCTGCTGAAGTGCATTGCTCCGTGCGGCTCCACTTCAGGAGCTCATGATGTGCTGCTGAAGTGCATTGCTCCGTGCGGCTCCACTTCAGGAGCTCATGATGTGCTGCTGAAGTGCATTGCTCGTTGCGGCTCCACTTCAGGAGCTCATGATGTGCTGCTGAAGTGCATTGCTCCGTGCGGCGGCCCACTTCAGGAGCTCATGATGTGCTGCTGAAGTGTATTGCTCCGCGGCTCCACTTCAGGGAGCTCATGATGTGCTGCTGAAGTGTATTTGTCCGCATGCGGCTCCACTTGTAATACACGTGTTCCATTGGGCAGTGCATGGAATCCATCAAAGCTGTTGCTCCGGTGCTAAAAAGAAGGCAGTGTTCCATAGCGGTCTGATGAACGATTTGGGTGTGCATCCGAGGTACATTATTTTTGTTATACTAACCAATGGCCAGCAAGCCAAAGATTCCTGTGGCGATGGGTCTATTCTTATACACAGACGTTTGATCATTACCAAGTCTCATGTCTTCCAGCAGTTTTTTATTGATAACTTAGCCTGTAAAAAGCACTTTGATTAATCTGCACCACAAGTCTATCATCCATGATAGCATATCATACTTAACCAAGCACACATCTGCATGTTGTAACTAATGAAAAAAAACAAAAAACATGAGCAAAACATGCTCCTGCTGCCTGAGCATCTCTTAGCACTCGAGTCCAGGGCTAGAAACAGAGCGCTTGATTGAATCACAGAATTAGTGACACCAATGAAGTGAATAAGAGCTGAAGATAAATCACTTCAGGGGTGCTTGTGTTTAATGCCTGCAGTGCCTCTGAGCAGCAGAATGTCCTGTACAACCCAGGAGGCCAATGGAAACTCAGATCTCAGGCTCAATTTACTCATAGGCAGCAACTCCAGTAATAAAAAGAGAGGCACTCACAAGGTGGAGGTAGACCTCAGAGAGTTATGCAGAGTTATGGGGGTCAGCAGTCTCCCGTTTCCCTTTGTGTCCGGGGAGTCACGAGTTACGGCTGGGTTTCAGCACACCTCTGTGCACTTGGACGTGGGCTTGAAGTCACTTGATGTCAGCAGAAAGAGAGGAAAGTAGCATATTGTATCAGTAATACAGGGTGAGGGACAGACTTCCAGGCTGGTATGTGACCTCTGGTGCAGAGCCTTGCAGGTGTCATGCAGCTCTTGATTTCTTGATTTCGCTCACTGCTCTGTTTATTTATTAGTGTCTTTTCTGAGCCCTTCACTAGGTTACATATCAGAAACTTTATATAAAACAGTCCACCTTCCACTGAGGAGGAGGGGGGGGGGGGGGGCGTCACATAAAGGATCCATTGTGTCGAGACGTTTTAAGAAAGGGTTTTGACTTTCTGTGCAACACCGCAACACAAAGCAGAGTCCTGAGAGGGAACAGAAGCATGTCTGATTCATATTGTCATTGTGAGGCTGCATGTAATGTATGTCCTAAGGATACCCTCTCGAGGAAAATTACATTCAGTTCTGAAAAGGTTACAGATTTTAAACAAACAATGAATTATGTGAACAGTAATGATTTGTATAATCTTTAGACGGCCCATGTATAAGTAGGGACCATTTTAGCAACAGTACCTAGTAATAGGTTGTTTTGAAGTCATGACAACAATGTCAAACAATATATTAATGTCAAACATAATATATATTTATTACAGTTTGCAAATGCAGATCATTACTGTTATTAGTGCATGTATGATGTGTGGGAAAGGAAAGCGTTCTTTTTAGGATTCTGGAGAAGAACATCACATTGGTGGCATTGGTGTTCAAAGACATATTACACCTCCGATATTATCATTGCTGTGTAGTCATCATGGTATAGCCCTGAGTGCACTTAAGGAATTGTACATGCAAATAGGGTGCCCATATTATAACTTGCTCTAATACCATTGCTGTACTTATTTATTTCTATGCTGCAAGCTGGCAGAGCATCATATCAGAGGTTAACCATTTCAAGTGATCAGTTACGCAAATACAAATACAGAATGTGCTCCATGGATATACTGCAGATCTTACCTTTATTTGAGAGAGAGGGACAGTAATACCAACTTACTAACAAATGAGTTACCAGGCTTTTCCTTAGATCCTCTCTGTGCAGTCTGTCCGAATGATTCAAATGTGTAATCCCACGCAGCAAATATAAAATCCAGGTTTAACGCATGCTTATTTTATAGAAGACAGCTTACCAGGGTGTTGAGATCTGGAATGTGTACTCCACCACATTTAGTCATCAGACAGAGGGCTGCAGTGGTTGTCTTTTGGCATTGCTAACTACCAGCCCAGATACTAAAAATGAAGAAGCACATCTGGAAATCCAAAGGAATTCTCTGTGTTGCTCTAATGTATACTGAGTAATGTAAACTACAGAACACACGCTGATGGGTGGCTTTGCCTCTGACATGACAGCCAGTGTGTTACTAACCTCCATGTGATTTACTGATACACACTCCGTTTCACAATTATATACAGCACTGCTGCTCTATATTCAAAATATGCTGGATTAGTTTGTATAACAGAAGCTCGCATTCAATTATTTTACTGTCATTGGCAAGTTTTAAAATGTAACCTGATCCTTCCTGTGTGTAAATACGGAATTATAAAGCACACAATCAGAATCATTGTAGTTTACTATTTATTTATGCTTTAAGACATTGAAACTCAGGGTTATCTTACTATATATCTAGAGTAAAATATCCCACGCACTTGGTGTTCTTAGTTGTTTTCTGCTAGTTCTGTTTGTTTCTGGACACAGTAGTACTGAGTTCAATTCTGGGAGAAGGTTAATAAAACGTCAGGTTTTCCAGCTGCCAATGCTTTGCCTTCTTGCTTGTTTGTTTGTGTGTGACTGGCAGGGTTTTCTGTCCCTCAGACGCAGTAGGAGCTGCAGTGCACTCTCGTTCTGCAGTGGTCCTGTCACCACACTGGGGAGCTTTGCTGTTCATCAGAGCTGCTCAAGTCAGATGTCAGTGAAGATGTCAAACTTTCTTTAGTTTCTAATTACAGACAAAGGGACAGTGTAAGGATTTCTCATACAGAAGCCCCCACAACTTATAATTTGAGCTATTTTACACCCATGTATTCAACATAAACGTGCATTGCACTTCACACACAGAAATCTCCAGCTATCCATGCAATGGAAATAGACGAGGCCGCCACCAGGAAAAAACAGACTAACAACAAAAAAACACATGCACCCAAAATAGCATTTTTGCAAGTAGTGCAGTATTTTCAGGAGTGTGTAGGTTTGCACAAGAGGAGAATAGGTTGTCCAGAAAAAAGCTGTTGCAAGGTCATGTCATCCCCCCAAAAAATAATACATTTAAAGCCCTTTTCTAGAAATCTATAAGAGGCGTGAAATGTTGAACCCTTTAAACTGTCCTGCAATGCATGTGTAAATAGTGACAATAACTGGGAATAGCTGCCCTGTCCAGGCAAACAAGAGGAAAAGAGAGGAGAGAACTGAGTAGGAAAGAGAGGAGGAAAGAGAGGGGAGAACTGAAGAGGAAAGAGAGGGAGAGAACTGAGGATGAAAGAGAGAGGGAGAGAACTGAGGAGGAAAGAGAGAGGGAGGGAACTGAGGATGAAAGAGAGAGAGGGAGAGAAGAGGAAAGAAAGAGAGGGAGAGAACTGAGGAGGAAACAGAGGAGGGAGAAGAGGGACAGAAGGAGAGAACTGAGGAGGAAACAGAGGAGGAAAGAGGGACAGAACTGAAGAGGAAAGAGAGAGGAGAGAACTGAGGAGGAAAGAGAGGAGAGAACTGAGAGGAAAAGAGAGGGAGAGAACTGAGGAGAAAAGAGGGAGAGAACTGAGGAGGAAAGAGAGAGGGAGAGAACTGAGGAGGAAAGAGGGAGAGAACTGAGACAAAGGGTGTACAGCCCAACTAATGGAGGAGGGGGAGATTAGAAGAAGGGTAAAGGTTAGTAACTTCCATGCTGAGGAGCACTTCACAACCATTCAAAGACTGAAGCGTGTAATCGGGAAGGTGGGGAGGCCAGGCCAGTAATGTACACACCTGTCACAAAGAAGCATACCGGGGCAAAGGTCACACAGCAATTTGTTTTGTCATCAGGGTTTTGCTTTGGGGTAAAAACAACAGCATGAAGTGTAGAGGAGCCAAGCAAAAGTGGCAGTTCAATAATTACTACTGTACGCTGTACCTGCAACCAAACTGTTTATTAAATAATAACTGATGATGCATGTAATGTGCACTGCTTATTATTAACTATAACAACTAACGTAGTAACATGGGAATATGTGCTGTTCATGTTTTGTCAATGGTTAGTTACTTCTATATTAACATAAAGAAGTTAGTATGCCCTGCTTTAACTCTCAGCTTGGCTTCAACCGAAACAGCCTGCTGTCTCTACAGACCCTGTCATTTGTTCATCCAAACTGTACTGTGTCGTGTTACCACAGAATGTGGAATGAAGGTGAATAGCCTCCAAACTAAAAAGCTATTGAATTTGGCTGCAAAAAAAAATAAAGGTGACACCTAGTAATAACCCATCGGCCCTCTTATATTTAAAGACACAAATGACTTTTTTTTTTTCGTTAGAAAGCTAGTCTCCTTGTAGCAGCAAACAGTGTGAGTGTGTCTTAGGATTTACTATACACTAGATACGAGAAATGTAATTCTGCTGAGAATATTTCCTGCACATATTTGAGTAGCTCTTCACTGCTCCCTGGTGTCCAGACTGATGTTCACATTTGAGCCGTCTCGTCAGACAGAATCATTGCGATACTAAGAATAACTTTCTGGATCTATTCCTTACTTCTTATAAAACTGGACATTAAAACATTTTGTGAATTAGCCTCCTGTAATCCAGTGTTTGTTTTTTTTCTTGGCACAAATGAAAGCAGAACGCAGATAAGCTGGGATCCCTGAATAACCTCTAAAGAGATGATTTCCAACCAGCACTGGTTTGTCATTAGTGGGGAATGCCAATGAACCACTTCCACCACTCCCTAATGTGGGCATATTAAAACATCAGGAGGCTTGCCAGGGAGCTGGAGGATGTGGGATGCAGTAAATAATGTGTTTCAGACTGGCCGGTGCACAGCATGTCTCGGAGCTACCTGTGCCACAGGACCATCTGGCCTCTTCAGTGGAAATCTCACATCACACACAGTGAAGATTAGCATGCTCTGTACCAGAGGAGCGCGCTCTGATTCACTTCCTCTTGTGGCCGTTGCCTCCCTTTGAAGTGGTCTCTGCTTATACAAAATATGAAATTCCCATGGCCAGCATAGTGCTTGTACACAGCCACCTGCGCAGTGGTCAGGAAGCAGTTTTAAGTCTTTTTAAGGCTTTGCGATACCATCTGAACAAAGCAACGCTTTCCAAATGTAGAGATAAACAGTCTAGACACTGAGTTTCCGAATCCTTTTGGCATGCATGCATACACACACACACACACACACACACACACATATATATACTGATGCACAATGAAAATGCAACAGTCTAAGTTTTACATCAATAGCTCATTGGGCACATACACAACGTCATTTACATTTTAAATAGTGAGCAGATAGGTTTGTTGATCGTTTGAGTGGTATTGTTCCTTGGGATAACAAAATACTGAGATCAACTCATGTGATTTCATAAAAACGCCAGGTGCTCAGTGTTTGGTATTTGAGTTGAATTAAAATTGCCAAAATGAGTTCATTAAGAATCTGTATAAATAGCCATTTGGATTTTAATTAATGCAAGAACAGCGAAAAAAATACGACCATGCCCTGCTTGAGTAATGAAGATTGCCTGGTTGCTATCAGCAAGTTGCCTGGAGAATGAGATGTTCTGCTTCAACAATCAGCAGTCTAGTCAGAGAAACCAGGAAACTGGCTCTGTGAAGGACAGGCCACGTCCTGGAAGGCAGAGGGTCACCACCGGCCCAGGACGTTATGCTGACTGTTACGCTGTTCAAGCCAACCGGCGGGGCGGTGGAAGTGTGATGATGTGGGGAGGAATCTCCTTTAACACAAGAATGGCTTTAGTTCAGATTGAGGTCAACCTTACTGTTCAGCGATACATTGACAAAGTCCTTGAGGCTTGAGGAAGTTTTCCATTCCTGCAAGCCTATCCGCTTCTAGGAATGCAAGCCATTTTCCAGCAGGACAATGCAAAACCACACTGTGCTAGGATCATAATGGCACGACTTCAAGAAAACAATGTGAGGTCTTGCATGAGTGATCAGTGACTGTAAGGCAGTGGTTCTCAACCACGGTGTCAGCTGGTTTACATTTCAACTGAGCTCTCAATTACTTAACTAGACCCTTCATTGGACTGACAATTTGCTTAATTAGACATTTTTAATTGTTCTGCAGTTTGCTGTTCTGGACTATAGCTGCCTTATTTATCAACGGTCATGGAGTTAAGTGATGATGTCAGACCCTGATGTTTTGCTTACCTTTAAAGCTATAGTGCCCATGTACCACATTAGATTAGTTCTGCTGTGTATTGAACCAAAAATCTCAGGATAATTCTGGTATTCACCACTGAACCGATATAAACTGATCTGGAGTGTGCCAATTAGATCCAGAACGAGTTTGTAAGGTTAGACCAGCCTTGACCGGATGGTAAAAGTTTAGAACATGCAGTCTTTATTTATATACTGCATGAAAAAAAAAATAAAGATTTCAGACTTTACTCAAAGGCGAATGAGCTGTTTCTTCAGGAAGCTCAATGTCTTTTTGACACTGATATAAATACATGAATTCAGTATCCAGCAATCAACATGAGAAAGTTTGATGGTGTATTACATAAACTCTCCTGAAACAATTACTGCTGTGTGCTTTTACAGGTCCTTCTCAGCTTCCTGGTTTATTTAATCCCATTCTAATGCACTATCTGTGCTCACCTGCATTCCCATATGTCAGTCCCTGCACCAGCATACCATGGAAATCAGCTCAATTACAGATTGCTTGAATAGTAACGTAACAGCACAACGAGGTAAAAGATCAGGTTTCATCCAGTCTTACTGCTGGATTCATAATTAAAACATTGCATTTGATGCCCACTTTCACATAACTTTCCCAGCACCAGTGCAAACTTGTTTCACAAGTGCCTTTATCAGAGTCACAGTCCTATTGGTCTTAGTAGTTTTGCTTTGTGTGTGAATTACTTCATTTGATGAGACACGGAGCACAAAGAAACAGACACGGCATTGTTTGAGACTAGATTTGCATACTAAAACCAGAAGCCCAATAACCTAGAATGATAACCTGCCAAAAGCTTTGCTTGCTAATGTTACTATTATATGGCACGTCTCCACTGCCACGGTTTCCAATAAACCCCCATGCAATGTTAAAACTTATGGAAGTTTCCTGCAGTATAATCTGTCATTTACCTTGCTTTACAATTCTTTTCCCACACTGTGCTGCTGTACATTACACTGACCTCAGGCAGGCAGTCTTCCTAGCGACAGCGTGTGGAAGCGACATCGTGGGAGAAGTACAGTCGTGGACAAGTACAGCGCAGTTAGAAGCAGTTTGAAAGCAGGTTGACAGCTGCAGAAGCTACACTAAACAAAAAAATGGTCTTCAAGCCAGTAATCTGTGACAACTGCATGATGTGGGAAATCCGAGAAAACCCAACTGAGCTCAACCAAGTTTGTGTAAAGTGCCGCACCATCCAGGACTTGCTTCAGCGATTAAGCCTGCTAGAAAAGGAGATGGAGGAAATGAGACAGCAACAGGAGCTTGAGGAGCTGACACACCACAATTCATGAAGTCTGCACCCCTAGCAGACTGAAAGCCACCAGGGAGATGGAAGAGAGTCGAAACAGCTGGGTTCAAATAGGCAGAAGCAGGAAAAAAAAAACTTAAGTCAAACACAACCACCAGAAATCCAGACATCCAACACATTTGAGCCACTTCAACATTTAGATGACCAAACCAACATCAAAGAGAATGAAAGAAACAACACCCAGGACCCTATAAACAGTGCTGACCAGCCAGCAAAAAGAAGGAGGTCATGATTGTTGGGGACTCCATACTGAGAAACACAACAAGTTCAGTTCAGTTTGGACCCCTTACTACAACAGTGTGCTGCCTTCCAGGAGCCTCTGTCAAGCACATCACGGAGAACGTGGACAGGCTCCTAGAACGAACTGAGATGACCCGGTAGTAGTCGTCCACATTGGTACAAACAACATTGGAAGAGACAGGCCAAGATCCCTGCAGAACAAATTCAGAGAGCTAGGAAGGAAATTAAAAGACAAGACCAAAACTGTGGTATTTTCAGGATACTGCCGGGCGCCTTGCAAAAGGACCATATGGACAGCTGGAAATACAAAATCAAAATGCATGGCTGAAATCATGGTGCACACAGGAAGGCTTCACTTTCTTGAACATTGGAGCACTTTCTACAACAAGGACTATCTATACAGGTGGGACGGACTGCACTTAAACAGAAAGGAACCAATCTACTGGGAGAAAGGATCCTTCAGGCGGTACAGAAGCATTTAAACTAGAAAGGAAGGGGGAAAAAAAAAAAACAGAAGGGAGACTACATCAAAACAAGGGCAACAACTCAGGTAAGACCACTATTAAATGTATTTATCTTAATGCTAGAAGTCTCAGAAACAAAATGTTAGAACTTGAAGCTACTGCACTAACAAGTAACTACGATGTGATAGGTGTTACAGAAACTTGGTTGTCTGAGAGTGATGGAGCGAATATAATATCAGTGGGTACACACTGTATAGGAAAGACAGGCAGGACAGAAGAGGCGGAGGGTAGCGCTATACATAAGAAATAGCCTTGAAGCCCAGGTGTTAAATCAGGACAAAGAAAACAATGCAGAATCAATATGGGTCAGAATAATGGACACAAATTCAAAGGGCATAATAATAGGAGCATGCTATAGACCGCCAAATTCAGGCGCTGAGCAAAATAATCTGTTGTACAATGATATTAGAAATGCGTGAAAAGGAGAAGCCATACTAATGGGGATTTCAACTTCCCCTGTATAAAATGGGAAAACCCGATGGGGGGCACGACGGACGAAATTGAAATGGTGGAAATGACAAATGACTGCTTCCTAACGCAATTTGTCAAGGCACCGACTAGAGGGGAGGCATGCCTTGATTTAGTCTTTTCAAATAATGAAGACAGAATAACTAAAACAGAGGTCAGAGAGCCATTGGCAAACTCAGACCACAACATGGTCTCATTTGAAATATTTTTTAAAACCCCAAAAAGTAATGACTAAAGCTAAGGTTTACAATTTTAGAAAAACAAACTATGAAGGTATGAAACGGAGACTAACAGAAGTAGATTGGAGTAAAATAGAAAACATCCACAGAAAAAAGGTGGCTGTCTTTTAAAAATGTAGTACTAGAGGCACAAAACAATTACATCCCAAAAGTAGACAAATCTAAATCTAAAACAAAATGGCCAAAATGGTTTAATAGATCAATTAAAAAAATATTCAGTGAAAAAAGGCACTTTACAGAGCGTTAAAAGGGACCAAAAACAAAGCACACAGAAAGAGTACTTGGAACTGCAAACACAAGTCAAAAAAGGAAGTTAGAAAGGCCAAAGAGAGATAGAAATCAATATTGCTAAGGGGCTAAAACCAATTCCAAAATGTTTTCCAATATTATAACAGCAAGAGAACATTCAAAGAGGAGGTTAAATGTCTAAGAGACACAAATGGCAAAATCATAGATGAAGAAAAAAAAAATAGCAAATATATTAAATGATTACTTTTCACAGATTTTTACAAAGGAGGACACGGACAACATGCCCACATGTCGACCTGTTCCTATCCAGTTTTAAATAACTTTAGCATAACAGAGGCAGAAGTGTTAAAGGGACTAGGAGCTCTTAAAATAAACAAATCCCTGGGCCGGATGAGATCCTCCCAATAGTACTCAAAGAAATGAAAAAGTTATTTACAAACCCGCTAACCAAGATCATGCAACAGTCTCTTGACACAGGGTTGTACCGACAGACTGGAAAATAGCAAGCGTAATACCGATCCACAAAAAGGGAGACAAAACTGAACCAGGTAACTACAGACCAATAAGCCTGACTTCTATTATATGTAAACTTATGGAAACTATAATAAGATCCAAAATGGAAAATTACCTATATGGTAACAATATCCTGGGTGACAGCCAGCATGGTTTTAGGAAAGGGAGATCATGTCTAACTAACCTACTTGACTTTTTGAGGATGCAACATTGAAAATGGACAACTGCAAAGCATCGACATGGTCTATTTAGATTTCCAGAAAGCTTTTGACAAAGTCCCGCATAAAAGATTAATTCTCAAACTGAACATAGTAGGGATTCAAGAAATGCATGCACATGGATTAGGGTGGTTAACATGTAGAAAAACAGAAAGTACTGATTAGAGGAGAAACCTCGAAATGGAGGAGGTAACCAGTGGTGTACCACAGGATCAGTATTAGGTCCTCTGCTATTCTAATCTACATTAATGATTTAGACTCTGATATAGTAAGCAAACTCGTTAAATTTGCAGGAGCGACACAAAAATAGGAGGAGTGGCAGACACTGTTGAAGCAGCAAAGGTCATTCAAAATGATCTAGACCGCATTCAAAATTGGGCAGACACATGGCAAATGAAATTTAATAGAGAAAAGTGTAAAGTATTGCATGCGGGCAAAAAAATGTTCATTATAAATATCATATGGGAGATAGTGAAATTGAAGAAGGAACTATGAAAAAGACCTAGGAGTTTATGTTGACTCAGAAATGTCTTCATCTAGACAATGTGGGAAGCTATAAAAAGGCTAACAAGATGCTTGGATATATTGTGAGAAGTGTTGAATTTAAATCAAGGGAAGTAATGTTAAAAAACTCTACAATGCATTAGTAAGACCTCACCTAGAATATTGTGTTCAGTTCTGGTCACCTCGTTACAAAAAAGGATATTGCTGCTCTAGAAAAGTGCAAAGAAGAGCAACCAGAATTATCCTGGGTTAAAAAGGCATGTCGTATGCAGACAGGCTAAAAGAATTGAATCTATTCAGTCTTGAACAAAGAAGACTACGGGCGATCTGATTCAAACATTCAAAATCCTAAAAGGTATAGACAATGTCAACCGGGGGACTTCTTTGACTTGAAAAAGAAAAAGGACCAGGGGTCATAAATGGAGATTAGATAAAGGGGCATTCAGAACAGAAAAAGGAGGCACTTTTTACACAGAAAATTGAGGGTCTGGAACCAACTCCCCAGTAATGTTGTTGAAGCTGACACCCTGGGATCCTTCAAGAAGCTGCTTGATGAGATTCTGGGATCAATAAACTACTAACAACCAAACGAGCAAGATGGGCTGAATGGCCTCCTCTCGTTTGTAAACTTTCTTATGTTCTTCTTATGTTCTTATGAATCTGCAGTAAATCTGTTTTGAAATCTCTGGCATGGATTCTGCAATACGCACAAATAATTACAATAAATAAAACAACGCATGTCCCCGATGCAGCCAGACACATTTGCGCATGTTGTATACACCTGGGGCATATGCTGTGTGTGCAAGTTAACTGGGAGGCTATAGTGAAACTCAGACCGTATGTTACTGAATACTGATTCTTCAGGGAAAGCTTAAAAAATAACACCCTGTGTAACAGGTGCAAAATGATTATGCACTGTTCCTTTAAATTTGTTATAAATAAATTTGGGGATTTAATAATTTCTCATTGTTAGTTTTATTGTATTGTTGTTGTTAAATTGCTAATACTGTATGTCATGGCGATTTCTAAAATGAATAATTATTTTGTTAAATTTATAAAAACATTTAATGACGTAAAGGTCAAGGTCAACTGCGTGGCAAGTCATTCCAGGCTTGCTATTTTCAGGTGAGGCTGCATATCTGGCTTGTTCTGTATTATTAATATTTTGTTTAGTGACTGCATAATTTCCTTAAAAGTTTAAATAAATGTATTGTACTTGGAAAGATGTAATAGATTCTTAACCGCTGTAGTAATAATTGATTGAGAATGATGAAGCGTGTTTACCACATGTCTGGTTAAATGAAACAGATGGTTATATGAATGCGTTTGTAGTAATTCTCAAGTTATTATTTTTTTGTAATTAATGCTGTTTATTTTAATGACTCTGGGCTTTATTTTCAGATCTTGAAGCTGACTTTGTGAGAGCAATAAAACGAAAAGACCTGAACCCGAGAAACCTGTCTTCAGTCTGCTTTGTATGGGGCCTGCAGTGCAAGAAGGGGTCACACACACGTAGCTAAGAAAAGAAAACAAGTTTAAAGCTTAGTACAGAAAGAGGTTACACCTATAAAAATATTTAAAAAAAACATGAATCCACAATGCAAGTCATCAAAAATTCCTTATGTTATTATTAGCTTCCTTCCAAGTTTGCCCCCTCAGAGGAACCTCCTTAGTATTAAATGGCTCTTTTAGGACCTACTGGAACAACAAGGTGAACACCCCTTTACAAAGCTTATTAAACCCTCCCAGGTAAGTGTGTGTACGACACACACTGTGCCTGTAAACCTCTCATCCTTCAAAGCATTTGGCTACACAAAAAGCAATGGACACTTTGGATCTGTCTGAAGCCTTGTGTGCAGGATGCTTCATAAACACAGTGAAGACTGCAGGTCAATTCAAGCCATGCCAAAAGGGTGGGATCATTTCATTTAGTGTATATAGCATGCACCTTTTTACTGCTTATCTCATGCATGTTATGCAAAATGCATGCATTTTAGGCATGTTGTGTGTGGGCAGCATCTTAAATAATTACATGCTGTAAATGACGTGTTAAAGAATAAAATATAAATCGTATGCAACCAATTACGAACACCTTTTAGCATTTATGTAATTTACACTTTGATGTTTGTTTGGTAACCCTTGTGGTTTTTTTTTGCTTAAGGATATTTTCTAACAATAAAAAATGTGTTTATAATCTGCTGCATATGCACGTAATTCTTAAAACATTTGGTTTTGCAGCATAGAACCAAGGAAAGTTAGCTTTATGTAATAAAAAAATACAAGCCAGAGGTTTGGAAAACTGAAGTTTTAAAAACTTTCTTAGCATTTTATTTGTCTAGAAATCTGAAACACTTCATATTGGTGTTTGATAGATTTTTCTGCAAGATAACTGCCAAATTGTTAAGAAGCCTGCAGATCTGCATACAGACTGCTCATGTACTGTAGGGAAGATATGGAACATTAACTAGCATTGGATTATATATTTGAATGATGGAGCCACTATTCTTAAAGTGGCTATGAGAATACCAAATAATAATAATAATAATAATAATAATAATAATAATAATAATAATAATAATAACGTAATTACTGTGTGTAATTATTTAATGCAGGGATTAAATGGTCCTGGTTTTTGTTCCAACTCTACCCTAAATTACTTAATTGGTCCAATTAAGTGTTTATTAGAAACTTAATTGGTCCAATTAATTCATTTAGGGTAGAGCTGGAACAAAAACCCAGAGGGACCGCAGCCCTTCAGGACCAGGATTGGAGACCCCTGATTTAATGTATAAAATGGCCAAAGCTACTTCTGCTAAAATCACAGCAGAGCCATAAATAAAATGGATTCCTAGGCTCACTGCTGAAAGAATGAATGAATTTAACAAATTCAGCCAATCTTTTCCCAAAAGATCCGAAAAAAATATATTGCATTAGGAAAATAATGCTTCAAACGTCTCCAATGCATATAGGCCAGTGGGGGCCCTTCCACTCCTGGTCTTTGTTCCCACCCTGTTCTAAATTATTTAATCGAACCATTTAAACCTCAATCCAGACCTGAAGAAGTTCATTATATAATTGTATCTGTTAGACTTGCAGTGGAATAGCCCTCCGCGACACTGATTGGACACCCCTGATAGAGCTAACCCGATAGAGCTAACCCGCTGAAATTTTACGTCATGTTCTTAATTAATGTTCCAGCAGATGGCAGTGTTGCCCACTACCTAAGCTACTGTAATACTAAAGAATTTCTACTACATCTCCGATAGAGATAACTCTTTGTACAGTACACGGGAAGCAAAAGTATACCATACAGCGAATGATTGTACATTTCCTTTAATAAAATGGATTGCTATACTAACCATGTGCCTTAGTCATGTCCATCATGAAAAGGGGGTAAAACTATTTTTTAGTAAAATATGACCATTTTAAGTGTCATATTTTAACAACATCTGCAATACGTGTCTTTTTCTTTCAAAGACGGGAGTGCTTTACTGACGCAATCCAGGACAGAGGAATTGTATAGTTCTGTGTACAACAGATTCTGCAAAAACACACAGAATTATAGATTTACAAATTGTAATTGAATCTTAAATCTAGCATCATCGATTGTATACGATTATTCATTAGTGTTACATTGATTGTTTTATTTCAATACCGGGAGTGAAAACAGAAAATAAATACAAAAAAGCATTAATTAATTAATTAATTAATTAATTAATTAATTAATTAATTAATTAGTATTATTATTATAATACAAAATAAAAAATAAAAATCGGCAGATTTATCAGTTTAACAAAATCCATCATTTGATGTTGTTTTTAAGTGTAACTTGAAATGTTCACTTGAAAACGGTTAAGATCATTGAGTTTTTAAGATCAAGTTTTAGTTGAATTAAAAAACTATATTTTATCCAAAGCTATAAAAATAAATAAATAAAAAGCCGGAATATGAAGCCCTACCCTGGGCTGCATTGCGCTTGAAACGCGTTACTTTAAACACACTGTCATCCCCTTAGTAAAATCGGGTCAGGAGCTGTTCGTGATAAATAGCAGTACATATCCATCTCTTTTGAAAAAAAAAAAAAATTTTATGTAGGTTATCAATATATGTAATTCAACTGTCAATGTTATGGAGTGTTATCGGATTTGTTTCGATACCTTTTCACTAAAACAATACAAAGTAAAAAAAGCCAACATGGAATACGGACAGACTCCCCAAACACCTTATTGAAATGCAAACACGCAACAGAATAAAACGCAGGGAAAATATTGACATTTACTGTTTAAGTGCTTGAAATCGACTATTCCATTAATCTCTGAATTACAAAATTAGAAAAACAAAAATGTGAATCGAAGCGGGCTAAATTAGCCGAGACACACAGAGCAATAATTGCGATGCCAATATTTAAAGTAACGTGATAATAAGACTATGGTATTATTATTATTATTATTATATGATGTGTACCACGCAGTTCTCATCTTATTATTATTTTGTTTAAATAGCATGGGCAGTTAGATATCAAGCTATTTAGCCAAAATGATGTACAATTTTGTTTAAAGTGAAAAGAAAGGAAGACAGGGTTCCTTGTGCTCTGTACAGAGCTTAAGACTTTTTGTGTGGGTTCTATCAGAATCGCTCTGCTGCACAATTTATTTATTTTTAGCAGGCGCCCTTATCCAGGCGACTTGCAACATTACAAGATATCACATTATTTTTACATACAGTTACCCATTTTACAGTTGGGTTTTACTGGAGCAATCTGGTAAAAGTACCTTGCTCAAGGGTACAGCGCAGTGTCCCCCACCTGAGAATGAACCCACAACCCTCCGGTTGAGTCCAGCGCCCCTAGGGCAGCAGTGTGGAGTAGTGGTTGGGGCTCTGGACTCTTCACGGAGGGTCATGGGTTCAATCGGTCGGGACACTGCTGTTGTACCCTTGAGCAAGGTACTTTTACCTAGATTGTTTCAGTCAAAAACCCAACTGTATAAATGGGTATTGTATGTAAAAATAATGTGTTATCTTAACAGTGTAAGTCGCCCTGATAAGGGCGTCTGTTAAGAAATAATAATAATAATAACCACTACTCCACACTGCTGCCCACAATCTGCACATCACATCTCAACCACTAACTGGGCTCCAAATATGAAGCATTTGAAACTCCAAATTATGGTTAACCGGCAGAAAAAAAAAAAAAACTTTTCTAAGAGTGTGTCCTTTCATGGGGCATATAAAAAAACAATTACAGTTTTAAAAAAGTGTGCAAATTGCACATTGAGTAAAACAGCATTGTAACTTTTAACACAGCTACGTGATAAACACGTTTAGTGAATCCACCGCAGCAGTTTCTTATTAGTTTGGGAACATTTTCATGTTTGTTTTGCAGTTAAACAAATGTGTGTTTATGCTTTACTGTATCCTAAAGCAGCATCGTGTTTTTACAACAGGTGACACAATATATGTTCCTTAGCTACTGGAAAAAAGAACAATACATGAATATGTGTTACAGCTAACTTCCTCCCAAGCTGCGTCTTCACTGCTGGATTCCAGCAAGCCCATCCCATCTGCTATAGCAAATGGCTTGAACTCTGGAGACGGGGGGGTAGGGGGGTAGATTGAAAACAGATCGGGCTGCACATTTCTTTCTCACACCCTCTCCACCTCCATTAAAAAAACACAAGAAAAAAGAGCGTGTTCATGACGAAACACAAACAGCAGGCATCGTTTTA
>CM072671.1:51439672-51492172 GCA_036884735.1 Huso huso
TCGTATACACTTCGTTCAATTCACAATATTACTAGACAATAGATACACAAGACAATTCATAGAGACAAGAGAATGAAACAGAGAACGATTCCATGGGAACAAGAAGATGCACAGAAGCGATTTATTAGACAAGAAGAATAACGAAATTCATGAGACAAGAGAATGAAACCAGAGAGCGATTCATGAGACAAAGAGAAATGAGCAAGAGATAATTCATGACAATAAAGAATGAGAAGACGATTCATGAAGACAATAGAATAGGCAGGAAGCGATTCATGAGACAAAGAAAATAAACAAAACGATTCATGAGAACAAAGAAAATAACGAAGCGATTCATAGGAACAAAAGAATAACAGGAAGACGATTCATAAGAACAAAAGAGAATAAACAAGACAATTCATAAGAGACAAAGAAGAATGAAGCAAGACAATTCATAGAATGAGCAGGACGAGAACAAAAACGAAGATGATTCGTGGAACAAAAGAAATGAAACAAACGATTCATAGAACAAAAAATACAGAGGCGATTCATAAGAACAAAAGAATAAACAAAATGATTCATGAGACAAGAAAGAAAAAACGAGACAATTCATGAAACAACAAGAATACACGAAACGATTCATAAGAACAAAAAGAATAAAAGTAAAACGATTCATAAAAGACAAAAGAATAAAACAGAAACGATTCATAAAGACAAGAAAGAATAAACGAAGCAATTCATAGAACAAGAAGGAAACGAAGGCAATCATAGAATAAAAAGAATAAACATTCAGGACAAGAAGGGGGGAGGCGATTCATAAGACAAAAGAAGAATAAACAGAGACGATTTCATGAGACAAAGAGGAAATAAACACAAGGAGCAATTCATGAGACAAAAAATAAACAGAGCAGAGAATGATTCATGAATTCAAGAACAAACAAAGCAATTCATGAGACAATAAACAGGAGCGATTCATGAGACAAAGGAGTGAAACAGGAAACAATTCATGAACAAGAAAATATAAAACAGAAACGATTCATGAGAACAAGAAGATTCATAAGAACAAAGAAATAAACGCGATTCATGAGACAAGAAGAATGCGCAGAAACGATTCATAGAACAAGAAAAAATAATAAGAAACATTCATATACGACAAATTCGTGGGACAGTCCAAGATAAAGAATAGTGAGGAGAACGATTCATGAGACAAAGAAATGCACACAAGCGATTCATGAGACAAAGAATAAAACAGAAGACGATTCATGGGAACAAGAAGAATGAAACGAGACGATTCATGAGACAAGAGAATAAGCAAGAGACAGAATTCATTCATTAACAAAGAATAGGCAGAGACGATTCATGAGACAAAGAAGAATAACTAAGCAGAACAATTCATAGAGACACAAGAAAAATAAAACAAAACGATTCATGAGGAACAAGAAGAATAAAACAAGACAATTCATAAGAACAAAGAAGAATAAACAGAACATTCATGGGAACAAAAAATGAAACAAGAAGACAATTCATAAGAGACAAGAAAGAAATAAAACAGAGACAATTCATGAGAGACAAGAAGAATGAAGCAAGAAACAATTCATGAACAAATGAAGAACGAATCATGGGAACAGAACGACAAATTCATGAACAAAGAAGAATGAAACAGAAGCGATTCATAGAGACAAGAAAGAATAAACAGAACGATTCATGAAACAAAAAGACAAAACAGGAAACGATTCATAGAAGAAAAGACAAAACAAGAACGATTCATAGAGACAAGAAGAATAAAACAAAACAATTCATGAACAACAAGAAGAATGCACACAAAACGATTCACAGACAACAAGAAGAATAAACAGAAACGATTCATGAACAAGAAGAATGAAGCAAGAAGACAATTCATAACAAAGAAAGAATAACACAAGAGACAATTCATAGAGACATAAAGATACACAGGAACCAATTCAGCAAAACAAAAGATAAACAAAGACATTCATAGACAAACAAAAAAGAATCACACAGAGAATACAAAAAAGAATTCATGAGACAAAGAATAATGAAGCAAACGATTCATGAACAAAGAAGAATGCTAGAACGATTCATAAGACAACAAAAGAATAAACAGAAGACAAATTCATGAGACAAGAATAAAAACAGAGACGATTCATAGAACAAAGAGAATAAAACAGAGACGATTCATAGAACAAAGAGAATAAACAAAACATTCATGAGACAAGAAGAATGAAGCAGAGACGATTCATGAGACAAAGAAAAGAATAAACAGAAACGATTCATGAGACAAAGAAGAATAAAACAGAAACAATTCATGAGACAAAAGAATAAACAGAGACGATTCATGAGACAAGACAAAGACAAATTCATGAGACAATTCAGACAAATATTCATAAAAGAAGATAAACCAGACGATTCAAAGGAAATGAGAAACAATTCATGACGAGACAAAAGAAAGAAAATGAGGCAAGAAACAATTCATGAGACAACAAGAAATACACAGAGACAATTCATGAGACAAGGAATGAAACAAAGAAACATTCATGAGACAAAAAGAATAAACAGAAACGATTCATAGAACAAAGAAAATAAAACAAAGACGATTCATAGAACAAAGAAAGGAAAATAAACAAGAAACGATTCATGAGACAAAGAGAATAAACAGGAGACGATTCATAAGACAAAAGAATAAAACAGAAACGATTCATGAGACAAAGAATGCACAAGAATCACAAGACAAGAGAATTCAGCAAAGAGACAATTCATGAGACAAAAGAATGAGCAGAGTTCATTCATGAGACAAGAGAATGAGCAAGAGACGATTCATGGAGACAAAAGAATGCACAGAGAACATGATTCAAAAGAATGAAAGAGAATTCATGGGAGACAAGAGAATGAACAGAGACGATTCATGAGACAAGAAAGATACACAAGAGAATGAGCAGAAACGATTCATGAGACAAAGAATGCACAGAGACAATTCATTGAGAAATACACAAGAGAATGAGACAAGAGAGAGACGATTCATATAAGACAAGAGAATAAGCAAGACAAATCATGAGACAAGAAGAATGAGCAGAAACGATTCATGAAGACAAGAGAATGAACAGAGACAATTCATGAGACAAAAAATAATGCAGAGACGATTCATGAACAAGAGAATTGCAGAGAACGATTCATGAGACAAGAGAATGAGCAGAGACAATTCATGAGACAAGAGAATGAGCAGAGACGATTCATGAGACAAGAGAATGAGCAGAGACGATTCATGAGACAAAAGAATGTGCAAGAGACGATTCATGAAAGAGACAAGAAGAATGAGCAGAGACGATTCATGAGACAAAGAGAATGAGCAGAGACGATTCATGAGACAAAAGAGAATGAGCAGAGAAACATTCATGAGACAAGAGAATGCACAGAGACAATTCATGAGACAAAAGAATGAGCAGAGACGATTCATGAGACAAGAGAATGAGCAGAGACGATTCATGAGACAAGAGAATGAGCAGAGACGATTCATGAGACAAGAGAATGAGCAGAGACGATTCATGAGACAAAAGAATGTGCAGAGACGATTCATCTACAAATTAATTGGTTTACCTCCATCTGCTGTCAATATTTTCCACCGGCCTGAATATGTGTGCCAGTAAACTGTGATTTTCATTTAGCTGAAGGAGTCAGTCGTTTATGGTTTCTGCAGTGTGTGTTTGTAAAGGAGGAATAAAGAGGTCCTTTACATCTGCTTGCAGACCCCACTTAATTCACAGTTAACTGCTGTTCAAACAACCTCTCCAAATGTTAACTGGGCTTCCAAGGTTCTTCTCTGAATGGGCGCAATTACCACCTGCGAGAGCTCAAGTGGGCTCCCAGCTCACCAGCCTCCTGAAGCCAGAAGTGGCATTACACAGGCCCAAGTGTCCCTATTGGACTAATTGATCCACAAACAATTACTTTCAAGTCATTTACCATCTGTTCACCGGTACACCAGAACAGAAGTTTCAGCGTGTGGTCAGCTTTGAGACACTCAGTCAGTATTCTGGTACTTTTACCCCCAAAATATAGTTTGGGACACTTTTATTGATTTTTTTGTTTTTGTTCTTTAGTTATGGTATTTTATTTGATGTTATATATGATCTGAGCTTGCTTTCTAAAAGGAGCAAGTAGCGTTCTATTTAAAACGCTGGCTTCTCCCTCATTCATTCAGCCTGCCAATAACATTCCCCCTCTGCCTTTGGGTGCTACAAATATAACAAAGACTTACAGTCCAAATGTCTAATTGTATTACTAAGTTGTTGTTGTTGTTTTTAGTGCTACCTGATTAAGGTTACAGGTGCTTAATATTTAAACCCATTCATTCATTGTACAGACAGAAGGACTGACAGATACAAGGAAAGTATCAGATAATGCCTAAAATCCATGCCAACAATCGCTGTCTTAAAAGTGACCTTGAGTTCAGTCTTCTGTATCTTAAACACTGGGAGCAGCTGCCTTTTCAAAGTCCGAGCCGAAGAGAGGCAAGCTGGGGACTTGTAAAACTGAAGGGACTGTTCACAGCCCAGCAGCTCTGAGTTCCTCTCAACTGCTTTATAAACAGCATTTACATTTAAAGAGGCTGTGCACATTCTTGCACTCCAATTGTGATTCTGGATAAGAACCTAACAGACAAAACGGAAAGAGAATGCACACCAACACAAACACAGCGGAGGTACAGGATACTGTGTGTAGTTTATATGTGTGCACTGTGTGGGGATTCTGATACTAAACTGACAGAAATGCAGGCAGACAAAGAAAGAAATACCTGCTGTTAGTTTGGGATTAGGAATACATTTAAGAAAGCCTTAAAATAATCACAGTGTTCCTACTACAGAAATAAAAAGCACCCTGTATTTACAGCACCGTCACCCTCTGTGTGAATTAAAGCACCCTGTATTTACAGCACCTTCACCCTCTGTGTGAATTAAAGCACCCTGTATTTACAGCACCTTCACCCTCTGTGTGAATAAAAGCACTCTGTATTTACAGCACCTTCACCCTCTGTGTGAATTAAAGCACCCTGTATTTACAGCACCTTCACCCTCTGTGTGAATTAAAGCACCCTGTATTTACAGCACCTTCACCCTCTGTGTGAATAAAAGCACCCTGTATTTACAGCACCTTCACCTTCTGTGTGAATTAAAGCACCCTGTATTTACAGCACCTTCACCCTCTGTGTGCAATAGTTTTGACCTGGACTGAAACTTGATCTGCTTGATTTTCTTAGGGCCTGATAGACCTAGAGATCTAACCGATTTCCTACGAACCTCAGAACCAATCATTGAAACACAGCAGTGACCTGCATCACTATGATTCACACTCAGATAAACCATCTGTCTTTGCAGTACAATGGGATAGATTTACTGCAATGCCCCTTATTAAATTGCTTTGAAAATACTTCTTCATTGAAGATAAATATTCCAGTTTAAGGGACATACAATATGAAACAATAATAGTAGACTCGCCAATCCGAAGCTTTCCTTCAAACAAACAAACAAAAAAAACACTGCTTGAGACGGAGTTATGTTGTTTTCAGCAGCAGGCACAAAGAGGTCAGGCTACTGCTTGTTAAATACAATCCATTTCAAACTTACTAACATACAACATTTGAGGTCATACTGACCTTATGTGGGTCAATCTTTCCTCAGCGCTGATCTTTCCTGCGTATTTGAAAACAGAATGATCATTATCTTGAACAGAAAGGGTATTTATGCACTTTAATCCTGTGAATTAATGCAGCAGATTTACTACATTTTACAGAGCAAAGGTTATACCAGTTTAATTCCTAAAATAAAAATAAACAATTGATTTGACAAAGTCAGTAAAAACTAAAAGGACAAGAATAACCTGAGAGTAACCTGGCTTCTTGTAGCCCATGTAATATATCAGCTGATTAGTGCTGCTCTCTCTGTTTGTTTGTTTGTTTGTGGGTGTTTGGTTGTTAATAGGGGATAATCTGGTATTATGAAACAACCTATATATTATAAAATGGAGTATATAAGAATGTTAACAGTTTGTAGGAATGTTCAGACTCCACAAATACAGCCTCTTTCAGTTTTAGCTGTGAAGGGGTGTTTTCAGGGGCAAATTTAATTTTCAAAACAAACAAACAATGTAAATGGTAACGACGCTCTGCCACCCCAGTGCGTCCCCCATCCCTAATTTCTCAGCTGAGAAATGACTGCTAACAAATTTGTTAAGAACAGGCATTTCATTAAAGTGGAGTGTTGTGTTTTTTTTGGGGGGGGGGGGGGGGGTGAAGCTCATATAGAAAGGAGGCAGAAGGTCTCTTGTTAATCACAATTAGGCAAAGGGACTCTAGGTGCAGAGGAACAGCCGCTCCATAGCGCTAATCCCTGCAAGGATCCTAATTGTATCTGGTTTAACAGTTATTGAGGCGCTTTTACTGCAGACGGTTACTGTGATTAAGGACATTGATTAAAAAAATCTGCTCATTAGCTTAATAAAGGCTAGATAAGCCCACTGGCTCAGCCTCTAATACCCTAGTTAATGCAGGATGCTGTGGTATCAATGGGGAGATCCAAGTGGCAGGACTTTAATTTCACCAACACCAAATTTGATCTATTTAACTATCTTCTAAAAAAAGAAACTGCTAATGAAATCTGGTTTGCTGTGCAGGGTGTCCTGACTGCATTATACAGACCTTGTGTTTTTTTCCAAAAAAAAAAAAAAAAAAAGTTACGCAAAGGCAACCTGATAGTCCAAAAGTTGTTTACTAATTGGCAAGCACAGTTTTGAATAGGTTAGTGCTAAGGGAGCTCAATAGGCTTGGAAAAGGACTCAGCAGAGGAGCTAACGGACACACAGCACTCAGTTCTAATACAGTCAGTAGTCTGTTAGTACAATCACAACTTTACCCCAAGAAAAAGATGAATACATTATTTAAAAAATAAACATGGCAATGAAAGCAGAAAACAATAGACATTCACACAGAACTCACATAGCAGGACAGGAAAACAAGAAAATAAATGAAACATGAGGTACAATATTTTAGAAACAACGCTATAAAAGGACAGTAAACGTGTCATCACCTCTGTTTAGTGTACCAGTGATAAAGGGTTAGAGAATCCATGTAAATGTAAATGCGATTCCCATCTATACCCTGTCTTACAATACATTACAGTACAGCTACTTTAAGAAGCATTGCGATTCACATCTATTTACATTTTATTATTTAACTGTAAAAAAATTAACCAGCTATTTATTTATTAACTTGCAGGTCCCAAGTCTCCTATTACACAGGAAAGGTAGGTGCAACAATTAGATGTTGTCATTAATTAAAAGCATATCTTTTAAATGAGTGTACCAGGATATTAGTTTATATTGTAAATGCAACAAGGACATTTAAAGTGAATACATTTTATTTTTAAAGAATGTACTTTTTTTTTTTTACCAGGTTCTTTATACTAGGAACTTTTTTTTTTGTAATCCATCCATTTTGTAATTTAAAACACTGAATCAAAGGTTTTAAGGTAAAAAAAAAAAAAACCTAGTGTGTACGAACGTTTCTGTTTGTGCTAATTAACATTATCCAATCTTGACCTGTGGTCCTTTTTAGTCAGTTGTTTACACAAACCAATACTCAACATCACCTCTAAAAAAGGGTCAAGCAATCACTTCTGAAATAAGTTGTGTTTTTTGATTTACATTTTTTAACATGTTGTTGCTCAGATTTTTGACCTAAAAACTTCATCCTGCTGTAAAAATGAATAGCTAAACAAATGACATTTTCAACCGTTGGGAATTTAAAAAAGGATCTTAAAACCGCCTCTCCTTCAGGAATTTAAACATTTCAAATGATTACATTCATTTAGATTTATTATAATTATATTCACTTGCAGAAATGTGCCAAGTGTGGATTGTTTTCACATTATAAATAAATATTATTCTAACAAATATGCATTTCGGGAGAAAACAAGTTGTATTCCCGGGGCCTCCCCTATATTGGTGAGTCAGAAATCATCATTATGCTCTTGTCAGACATCAGTCTTCATGAGTGGCAACAGGTGACCAGTAGCAAGGTCAAGGCCATGGACATTGGAATGCAAGCATCCAGCAGGCTGCCACAGTGCACTGTTCTGGAGGAGAAGCCTCCTTGAAAGATCCTGTGGAGATCTTTCAGAAAACTCTGGCCTGGCCAAATTCCCACCCCTGAGCGACCAATTCTCCACTCCCAGTGTCACCACAGCGAGCCTACACTGGTCCTACCTGCTCAAATAAAGAATGTGAACGCTTCCTGAGTCAAGACAGATGGAGATGGAAGTCTTGCTGAATTGAAGAATTGTTTGAATGCAAATCAAACCCTTCAGAACAACAGAACTTAATTAAGCTGAATGTTTGTGTTTACTAGATGAGGTCGACTGCTTGTGTAAATACTATCACAAGGGTGTCCAAGTCACTAATGCGAGTCAGTTCAGCTGACTCAGTCAAAGTGCTGTCCAGAACTGCGAGGGCCTTGAGAACAGTGATGAAAGACCAGTATGGAAGTCTATTAAACTATCAGCTCTCTAGCCAATGCATGCCCCAAGATATAAATCCACCTTTTGAGTGCATTTACACTTTTGTTGAGGACCCTGGTTCTATTAATGGTACTATTTAGATTGACCTCCTTCTACGTCATTAAAATATGCCTGCTTATACTGCGAAATCATGCCATCCTGCTTCGTTTTAAAAACAGGGAACATCAATGGCAGATTCCCAATTCCTTCTAGTGCCATCTTTGTACCATGCATGCTTGCCCTGCTTCACAGACATAGCCACTGATTTAACTGGCTGTAAGTGGACACCTGGAAACTCCTTGTTTTCATGATTTACACCCAATCAGAAGGATCAGATTCCAACACACTTCCACGGAGGTCTATAAAAACCAGCGCAGGCTTACAGAAACTAGATCTATCTATGACACCAGGCAAAAATATAGCAAGGAGTTTTTTCCTCACACATAACCTAAACTGAATTACTGAAGTACGTTCTGTACTGATGCTGCAAATACTAAATTCCCAATGCTTCCATTGTTTTTTTTGTAAGCTTTCTAAACCAATGCAATTTTGATTTATAATCTTAACGGTTTCAGTCTTCGACAGCAGAAGTGGAGGTCAAGTAAAGCTCTTCGAGCAGCGCTCGTCAGTGAACATCTATCCCCCAGACAGAGTTTGAAGAACTCGAAGGTCATCCGCAGTTTAACAGGTCTGGCACACTGCTATCTTGTAGATATGGCACAAAGCACAAAGAATTCATGCAGCTGGCCTGTTGGGTTGACTGTGTTAAACAAAACCTTCGCAGTGAGCAACTGATGCAGATCTGCTGTGCCAGAAAACACTTTGGGGTGGCCCAGGAAACACACCCTTTCTCACATAAACACCATTTACAGTTCTTTGATACAAGGGTTCACAACAAAGTGGCTAAAATACTCAAAATTGTTCACACTTTTCGGTGGCTTCATTCCATTTAGGCCAGAGGTGGCATTACTAAGCTTAAATCAAGTGCGGCTGACTTCTGTAAAGTTAAAAACAATAAAAACATTCTGCTTTGTTAACAGAATTTCTCTCATTCTTGGAATTAATTAAAAGCCATTTTCTTTAAGGGGGGAAGTCGTTGCCGTGAGAAGCACCGCCCTTTCCCAAAGGAAACTATAAACAACGCCCATTTTGGGTAATCCCAAACTACAAGCAGAGTGGGAGATAACAGGAGCTCATGATGTGCTGCTGGAAGTGTGTATTGCTCGTGGCGGCTCGCTTCAGGAGCTCATGATGTGCTGCTGAAGTGTATTGCTCCGTGCGGCTCCACTTCAGGAGCTCATGATGTGCTGCTGAAGTGCATTGCTCGTCGCGGCTCCGCTTCAGGAGCTCATGATGCTGCTGAAGTGCATTGCTCCCGTATGACTCGCTTCAGGAGCTCATGATGTGCTGCTGAAGTGCATTGCTCCGATGCGGCTCCCGCTGGGAGCTCATGATGTGCTGCTGAAGTGCATTGCTCCGTCGCGGCTCCGCTTCAGGAGCTCATGATGTGCTGCTGAAGTGCATTGCTCGTGCGGCTCCCTTCAGGGAGCTCATGATGTGCTGCTGAAGTGCATTGCTCGCGGCGTCTCCGCTTCAGGAGTTCATGATGTGCTGCTGAAGTGCATTGCTCCGTGCGGCTTCGCTTCAGGAGCTCATGATGTGCTGCTGAAGTGCATTGTCAATGCGGCTCCGCTTCAGGAGCTCATGATGATGCTGCTGAAGTGCATTGCTCGATGCGGCTCTGCTTCAGGGGAGCTCATGATGTGCTGCTGAAGTGCACATTGCTCGGCTCCACTTCAGGAGCTCATGATGTGCTGCTGAAGTGCATTGCTCCATGCGGCTCCACTTCAGGAGCTCATGATGTGCTGCTGAAGTGCATTGCTCGTCGCGGCTCCGCTTCAGGAGCTCATGATGTGCTGCTGAAGTGCATTGCTCCGTGGCGGCTCGGCTTCAGGAGCTCATGATGTGCTGCTGAAGTGCATTGCTCGTCGCGGCTCCACTTCAGGAGCTCATGATGTGCTGCTGAAGTGCATTGCTCGCGGCGGCTCCACTTTCAAAGGAGCTCATGATGTGCTGCTGAAGTGTATTGCCTCCATGCGGCGGCTCCGCTTCAGGAGCTCATGATGTGCTGCTGAAGTGCATTGCTCGTCGCGGCTCCACTTCAGGAGCTCATGATGTGCTGCTGAAGTGTATTGTCGATGCGGCTCCACTTGTAATACACGTGTTCCATTGGGCAGTGCATGGAATCCATCAAAGCTGTTGCTCCGGTGCTAAAAAAAAGAAGGCAGTGTTCCATAGCGGTCTGATGAGCGATTTGGGTGTGCATCCGAGGTACATTATTTTTGTTATACTAACCAATGGCCAGCAAGCCAAAAGATTCCTGTGGCGATGGGTCTATTCTTATACACAGACGTTTGATCATTACCAAGTCTCATGTCTTCCAGCAGTTTTTTATTGATAACTTAGCCTGTAAAAAGCACTTTGATTAATCTGCACCACAAGTCTATCATCCATGATAGCATATCATACTTAACCAAGCACACATCTGCATGTTGTAACTAATGAAAAAAAAAAAACAAAAAACATGAGCAAAACATGCTCCTGCTGCCTGAGCATCTCTTAGCTTTTTTCGAGTCCAGGGCTAGAAACAGAGCTTGATTGAATCACAGAATTAGTGACACCAATGAAGTGAATAAGAGCTGAAGATAAATCACTTCAGGGGTGCTTGTGTTTAATGCCTGCAGTGCCTCTGAGCAGCAGAATGTCCTGTACAACCCAGGAGGCCAATGGAAACTCAGATCTCAGGCTCAATTTACTCATAGGCAGCAACTCCAGTAATAAAAAAAGAGGCACTCACAAGGTGGAGGTAGACCTCAGAGAGTTATGCAGAGTTACGGGGGTCAGCAGTCTCCCGTTTCCCTTTGTGTCCGGGGAGTCACGAGTTACGGCTGGGTTTCAGCACACCTCCGTACACTTGGACGTGGGCTTGAAGTCACTTGATGTCAGCAGAAAGAGAGGAAAGTAGCATATTGTATCAGTAATACAGGGTGAGGGACAGACTTCCAGGCTGGTATGTGACCTCTGGTGCAGAGCCTTGCAGGTGTCATGCAGCTCTTGATTTCTTGATTTCGCTCACTGCTCTGTTTATTTATTAGTGTCTTTTCTGAGCCCTTCACTAGGTTACATATCAGAAACTTTATATAAAACAGTCCACCTTCCACTGAGGAGGAGGGGGGGGGGGGCGTCACATAAAGGATCCATTGTGTGAGGACGTTTTAAGAAAGGGTTTTGACTTTCTGTGCAACACAACAACACAACGCAGAGTCCTGAGAGGGAACAGAAGCATGTCTGATTCATATTGTCATTGTGAGGCTGCATGTAATGTATGTCCTAAGGATACCCTCTCGAGGAAGATTACATTCAGTTCTGAAAAGGTTACAGATTTTTAAACAACAATGAATTATGTGAACAGTAATGATTTGTATAATCTTTAGGCGCCCATGTATAAGTAGGGACCATTTTAGCAACAGTACCTAGTAATAGGTTGTTTTTGAAGTCATGACAACAATGTCAAACAATATATTAATGTCAAACATAATATATATTTATTACAGTTTGCAAATGCAGATCATTACTGTTATTAGTGCATGTATGATGTGTGGGAAAGGAAAGCGTTCTTTTTAGGATTCTGGAGAAGAACATCACATCGGTGGCATTGGTGTTCAAAGACATATTACACCTCCGATATTATCATTGCTGTGTAGTCATCATGGTATAGCCCTGAGTGCACTTAAGGAATTGTACATGCAAATAGGGTGCCCATATTATAACTTGCTCTAATACCATTGCTGTACTTATTTATTTCTATGCTGCAAGCTGGCAGAGCATCATATCAGAGGTTAACCATTTCAAGTGATGAAGTTACGCAAATACAAATACAGAATGTGCTCCATGGATATACTGCAGATCTTACCTTTATTTGAGAGAGGGACAGTAATACCAACTTACTAACAAATGAGTTACCAGGCTTTTCCTTAGATCCTCTCTGTGCAGTCTGTCCGAATGATGCAAATGTGTAATCCCACGCAGCACAAATATAAAATCCAGGTTTAACGCATGCTTATTTTATAGAAGACAGCTTACCAGGGTGTTGAGATCTGGAATGTGTACTCCACCACATTTAGTCATCAGACAGAGGGCTGCAGTGGTTGTCTTTTGGCATTGCTAACTACCAGCCCAGATACTAAAAATGAAGAAGCACATCTGGAAATCCAAAGGAATTCTCTGTGTTGCTCTAATGTATACTGAGTAATGTAAACTACAGAACACACGCTGATGGAGTGGCTTTGCCTCTGACATGACAGCCAGTGTGTGTTACTAACCTCCATGTGATTTACTGATACACACTCCGTTTCACAATTATATACAGCACTGCTGCTCTATATTCAAAATATGCTGGATTAGTTTGTATAACAGAAGCTCGCATTCAATTATTTTACTGTCATTGGCAAGTTTTAAAATGTAACCTGATCCTTCCTGTGTGTAAATACGGAATTATAAAGCACACAATCAGAATCATTGTAGTTTACTATTTATTTATGCTTTAAGACATTGAAACTCAGGGTTATCTTACTATATATCTAGAGAGTAAAATATCCCACGCACTTGGTGTTCTTAGTTGTTTTCTGCTAGTTCTGTTTGTTTCTGGACACACAGTACTGCAGAGTTCGTTCTGGGGAGAAGGTTAATAAAACGTCAGGTTTTCCAGCTGCCAATGCTTTGCCTTCTTGCTTGTTTGTTTGTGTGTGACTGGCAGGGTTTTCTGTCCCTCAGACGCAGTAGGAGCTGCAGTGCACTCTCGTTCTGCAGTGGTCCTGTCACCACACTGGGGAGCTTTGCTGTTCATCAGAGCTGCTCAAGTCAGATGTCAGTGAAGATGTCAAACTTTCTTTAGTTTCTAATTACAGACAAAGGGACAGTGTAAGGATTTCTCATACAGAAGCCCCCACAACTTATAATTTGAGCTATTTTACACCCATGTATTCAACATAAACGTGCATTGCACTTCACACACAGAAATCTCCAGCTATCCATGCAATGGAAATAGACGAGGCCGCCACCAGGAAAAAACAGACTAACAACAAAAAAACACATGCACCCAAAATAGCATTTTTGCAAGTAGTGCAGTATTTTCAGGAGTGTGTAGGTTTGCACAAGAGGAGAATAGGTTGTCCAGAAAAAGCTGTTGCAAGGTCATGTCATCCCCCCCAAAAAATAATACATTTAAAGCCCTTTCTCTAGAAATCTATAAGAGACGTGAAATGTTGAACCCTTTAAACTGTCCTGCAATGCATGTGTAAATAGTGACAATAACTGGGAATAGCTGCCCTGTCCAGGCAAACAAGAGGAAAGAGAGAGGGAGAGAACTGAGTAGGAAAGAGAGGAGGAAAGAGAGGGAGAGAACTGAAGAGGAAAGAGAGAGGGAGAGAACTGAGGATGAAAGAGAGAGGGAGAGAACTGAGGAGGAAAGAGAGAGGGAGGGAACTGAGGATGAAAGAGAGAGGGAGAGAACTGAAGAGGAAAGAGAGAGGGAGAGAACTGAGGAGGAAACAGAGGAGGAAAGAGGGACAGAACTGAAGAGGAAAGAGAGAGGGAGAGAACTGAGGAGGAAACAGAGGAGGAAAGAGGGACAGAACTGAAGAGGAAAGAGAGAGGGAGAGAACTGAGGAGGAAAGAGAGGGAGAGAACTGAGGAGGAAAGAGAGAGGGAGAGAACTGAGGAGAAAAGAGGGAGAGAACTGAGGAGGAAAGAGAGAGGGAGAGAACTGAGGAGGAAAGAGGGAGAGAACTGAGACAAAGGGTGTACAGCCCAACTAATGGAGGAGGGGGAGATTAGAAGAAGGGTAAAGGTTAGTAACTTCCATGCTGAGGAGCACTTCACAACCATTCAAAGACTGAAGCGTGTAATCGGGAAGGTGGGGAGGCCAGGCCAGTAATGTACACACCTGTCACAAAGAAGCATACCGGGGCAAAGGTTACACAGCAATTTGTTTTGTCATCAGGGTTTTGCTTTGGGGTAAAAACAACAGCATGAAGTGTAGAGGAGCCAAGCGAAAGTGGCAGTTCAATAATTAAACTACTGTACGCTGTACCTGCAACCAAACTGTTTATTAAATAATAACTGATGATGCATGTAATGTGCACTGCTTATTATTAACTATAACAACTAACGTAGTAACATGGGAATATGTGCTGTTCATGTTTTGTCAATGGTTAGTTACTTCTATATTAACATAAAGAAGTTAGTATGCCCTGCTTTCACTCTCAGCTTGGCTTCAACCGAAACAGCCTGCTGTCTCTACAGACCCTGTCATTTGTTCATCCAAACTGTACTGTGTCGTGTTACCACAGAATGTGGAATGAAGGTGAATAGCCTCCAAACTAAAAAGCTATTGAATTTGGCTGCAAAAAAATAAAAGGTGACACCTAGTAATAACCCATCGGCCCCCTCTTATATTTAAAGACACAAATGGAAACTTTTTTTTTCGTTAGAAAGCTAGTCTCCTTGTAGCAGCAAACAGTGTGAGTGTGTCTTAGGATTTACTATACACTAGATACGAGAAATGTAATTCTGCTGAGAATATTTCCTGCACATATTTGAGTAGCTCTTCACTGCTCCCTGGTGTCCAGACTGATGTTCACATTTGAGCCGTCTCGTCAGACAGAATCATTACGATACTAAGAATAACTTTCTGGATCTATTCCTTACTTCGTATAAAACTGGACATTAAAACATTTTGTGAATTAGCCTCCTGTAATCCAGTGTTTTTTTTTTTTTTTTTTTGGCACAAATGAAAGCAGAACGCAGATAAGCTGGGATCCCTGAATAACCTCTAAAGAGATGATTTCCAACCAGCACTGGTTTGTCATTAGTGGGGAATGCCAATGAACCACTTCCACCACTCTAATGTGGGCATATTAAAACATCAGGAGGCTTGCCAGGGGAGCTGGAGGATGTGGGATGCAGTAAATAATGTGTTTCCAGACTGGCCGGTGCACAGCATGTCTCGGAGCTACCTGTGCCACAGGACCATCTGGCCTCTTCAGTGAAAATCACATCACACACAGTGAAGATTAGCATGCTCTGTACCAGAGGAGCGCACTCTGATTCACTTCCTCTTGTGGCCGTTGCCTCCTTTGAAGTGGTCTCTGCTTATACAAAATATGAAATTCCCATGGCCAGCATAGTGTTTTGTACACAGCCACCTGCGCAGTGGTCAGGGAAGCAGTTTTAAGTCTTTTTAAGGCTTTTGCGATACCATCTGAACAAAGCAACGCTTTCCAAATGTAGAGATAAACAGTCTAGACACTGAGTTTCCGAATCCTTTTGGCATGCATGCATATACACACACACACACACACACACACACACACACACACACATATACAGACGTGCTCAAATTTGTTGGTACCCTTACAGCTCATTGAAATAATGCTTCATTCCTCCTGAAAAGTGGTGAAATTAAAAGCTATTTTATCATGTATACTTGCATGCCTTTGGTATGTCATAGAATAAAAGCAAAAGAAGCTGTGAAAAAGAGATGAATTATTGCTTATTCTACAAAGATATTCTAAAATGGCCTGGACACATTTGTTGGTACCCTTAGAAAAGATAATAAATAATTGGATTATAGTGATATTTCAAACTAATTAGTTTCTTTAATTAGTATCACATGTCTCCAATCTTGTAATCAGTCATTCAGCCTATTTAAATGGAGAAAAAAAGTAGTCACTGTGCTGTTTGGTATCATTGTGTGCACCACACTGAACTTGGACCAGAGAAAGCAAAGGAGAGAGTTGTCTGAGGAGATCAGAAAGAAAATAATAGACAAGCATGGTAAAGGTAAAGGCTACAAGACCATCTTCAAGCAGCTTGATGTTCCTGTGACAACAGTTGCAAATATTATTAAGAAGTTTAAGGTCCATGGAACTGTAGCCAACCTCCTGGGTGCGGCCGCAAGAGGAAAATCGACCCCAGATTGAACAGAAGGATAGTGCTGAATGGTAGAAAAAGAACCAAGGATAACTGCCAAAGAGATACAAGCTGAACTCCAAGGTGAAGGTACGTCAGTTTCTGATCGCACCATCCGTCGCTTTTTTTGAGTGAAAGTGGGCTCCATGGGAAGAAGACCCAGGAGGACTCCACTTTGAAAGAAAAAACATAAAAATGCCAGACTGGAATTTGCTCAAATGCATATTGACAAGCCACAGTCCTTCTGGGAGAATGTCCTTTGGACAGATGAGTCAAAACTCTAGCTTTTTGGCAAGTCACATCAGCTCTATGTTCACAGACGAAAAAATGAAGCTTTCAAAGAAAAGAACACCATACCTACAGTGAAACATGGAGGAGGAGGGTTATGTTTTGGGGCTGCTTTTGCGCCTGGCACACAGGGTGCCTTGAATCTGTGCAGGGCACAATGAAATCTCAAGACTATCAAGGCATTCTGGAGCGAAACATTACTGCCCAGTGTCAGAAAGCTCTGTCTCAGTCGCAGGTCATGGGTCCTCCAACAGGATAATGACCCAAAACACACCTAAAAGCACACAAGAATGGATAAGAACAAAACATTGGACAATTCTCAAGTGGCCTTCTATGAGTCCTGATCTGAATCCCTATCGAACATCTATGGAAAGAGCTGAAACTTGCAGTCTGGAGAAGGCACCCATCAAACCTGAGACAGCTGGAGCAGTTTGCTCAGGAAGAGTGGGCCAAACTACCTGTTAACAGGTGCAGAAGTCTCATTGAGAGCTACAGAAAGCGTTTGATTGCAGTGATTGCCTCTAAAGGTTGTGCAACAAAAATATTAGGTTAGCGGTCCCATCATTTTTTGTCCATGCCATTTTCATTTGTTTTCTTATTTACAATATTATGTTGAATAAAAAAATCAAAAGCAAAGTCTGATTTCTATTAAATATGGAATAAACAATGGTGGATGCCAATTACTTTTGTCAGTTTCAAGTTATTTCAGAGAAATTGTGCATTCTTTTTTTTTTTTGTGGAGGGGTACCAACAAATTTGAGCACGTCTGTATATACTGATGCACAATGAAAATGCAACAGTCTAAGTTTTACATCAATAGCTCATTGGGCACATACACAACGTCATTTACATTTTAAATAGTGAGCAGATAGGTTTGTTGATCGTTTGAGTGGTATTGTTCCTTGGGATAACAAAATACTGAGATCAACTCATGTGATTTCATAAAAACGCCAGGTGCTCAGTGTTTGGTATTTGAGTTGAATTAAAATTGCCAAAATGAGTTCATTAAGAATCTGTATAAATAGCCATTTGGATTTTAATTAATGCAAGAACAGCGAAAAATACAACCATGCCCTGCTTGAGTAATGAAGATTGCCTGGTTGCTATCAGCAAGTTGCCTGGAGAATGAGATGTTCTGCTTCAACAATCAGCAGTCTAGTCCAGAGAAACCAGGAAACTGGCTCTGTGAAGGACAGGCCACGTCCTGGAAGGCAGAGGGTCACCACCTGCCCAGGACCATTATGCTGACTGTTACGCTGTTCAAGCCAACCAGCGGGGCGGTGGAAGTGTGATGATGTGGGGAGGAATCTCCTTTAACACAAGAATGGCTTTAGTTCAGATTGAGGTCAACCTTACTGTTCAGCGATACATTGACAAAGTCCTTGAGGCTTGAGGAAGTTTTTCCATTCCTGCAAGCCTATCCGGCTTGCAGGAATGCAAGCCCATTTTCCAGCAGGACAATGCAAAACCACACAGTGCTAGGATCATAATGGCACGACTTCAAGAAAACAATGTCAAGGTCTTGCATGAGTGATCAGTGACTGTAAGGCAGTGGTTCTCAACCACGGTGTCAGCTGGTTTACATTTCAACTGAGCTCTCAATTACTTAACTAGACCCTTCATTGGACTGACAATTTGCTTAATTAGACATTTTTAATTGTTCTGCAGTTTGCTGTTCTGGACTATAGCTGCCTTATTTATCAACGGTCATGGAGTTAAGTGATGATGTCAGACCCTGATGTTTTGCTTACCTTTAAAGCTATAGTGCCCATGTACCACATTAGATTAGTTCTGCTGTGTATTGAACCAAAAATCTCAGGATAATTCTGGTATTCACCACTGAACCGATATAAACTGATCTGGAGTGTGCCAATTAGATCCAGAACGAGTTTGTAAGGTTAGACCAGCCTTGACCGGATGGTAAAAGTTTAGAACATGCAGTCTTTATTTATATACTGCATGAAAAAAAAAATACAAAGATTTCCAGACTTTACTCAAAGGCGAATGAGCTGTTTCTTCAGGAAGCTCAATGTCTTTTTTGACACTGATATAAATACATGAATTCAGTATCCAGCAATCCACATGAGAAAGTTTGATGGTGTATTACATAAACTCTCCTGAAACAATTACTGCTGTGTGCTTTTACAGGTCCTTCTCAGCTTCCTGGTTTATTTAATCCCATTCCTAATGCACTATCTGTGCTCACCTGCATTCCCATATGTCAGTCCCTGCACCAGCATACCATGGAAATCCAGCTCAATTACAGATTGCTTGAATAGTAACGTAACAGCACAACGAGGTAAAAAGATCAGGTTTCATCCAGTCTTACTGCTGGATTCATAATTAAAACATTGCATTTGATGCCCACTTTCACATAACTTTCCCCAGCACCAGTGCAAACTTGTTTCACAAGTGCCTTTATCAGAGTCACAGTCCTATTGGTCTTAGTAGTTTTGCTTTGTGTGTGAATTACTTCATTTGATGAGACACGGAGCACAAAGAAACAGACACGGCATTGTTTGAGACTAGATTTGCATTCTAAAACCAGAAGCCCAATAACCTAGAATGATAACCTGCCAAAAGCTTTGCTTGCTAATATTACTATTATATGGCACGTCTCCACTGCCACGGGTTCCAATAAACCCCCATGCAATGTTAAAACTTATGGAAGTTTCCTGCAGTATAATCTGTCATTTACCTTGCTTTACAATTCTTTTCCCACACTGTGCTGCTGTACATTACACTGACCTCAGTGAATCTGCAGTAAATCTGTTTTGAAATCTCTGGCATGGATTCTGCAATACGCACAAATAATTACAATAAATAAAACAACGCATGTCCCCGATGCAGCCAGACACATTTGCGCATGTTGTATACACCCAGGGCATATGCTGTGTGTGCAAGTTAACTGGGAGGCTATAGTGAAACTCAGACCGTATGTTACTGAATACTGATTCTTCAGGGAAAGCTTAAAAAATAACACCCTGTGTAACAGGTGCAAAATGATTATGCACTGTTCCTTTAAATTTGTTATAAATAAATTTGGGGATTTAATAATTTCTCATTGTTAGTTTTATTGTATTGTTGTTGTTAAATTGCTAATACTGTATGTCATGGCGATTTCTAAAATGAATAATTATTTTGTTAAATTTATAAAAACATTTGGCGTAAAGGTCAAGGTCAACTGCGTGGCAAGTCATTCCAGGCTTGCTATTTTCAGGTGAGGCTGCATATCTGGCTTGTTCTGTATTATTAATATTTTGTTTAGTGACTGCATAATTTCCTTAAAAGTTTAAATAAATGTATTGTACTTGGAAAGATGTAATAGATTCTTAACCGCTGTAGTAATAATTGATTGAGAATGATGAAGCGTGTTTACCACATGTCTGGTTAAATGAAACAGATGGTTATATGAATGCGTTTGTAGTAATTCTCAAGTTATTATTTTTTTGTAATTAATGCTGTTTATTTTAATGACTCTGGGCTTGCTATTTTCAGATCTTGAAGCTGACTTTGTGAGAGCAATAAAACGAAAGACCTGAACCGAGAAACCTGTCTTCAGTCTGCTTTGTATGGGGCCTGCAGTGCAAGAAGGGGGTCACACACACGTAGCTAAGAAAAGAATACAAGTTTAAAGCTTAGTACAGAAAAGAGGGTTACACCTATAAAAAATATTTTAAAAAAACATGAATCCACAATGCAAGTCATCAAAAATTCCTTATGTTATTATTAGCTTCCTTCCAAGTTTTCCCCCTCAGAGGAACCTCCTTAGTATTAAAATGGCTCTTTTAGGACCTACTGGAACAACAAGGTGAACACCCCTTTACAAAGCTTATTAAACCCTCCCAGGTAAGTGTGTACGACACACACTGTGCCTGTAAACCTCTCATCCTTCAAAGCATTTGGCTACATAAAAGCAATGGACACTTTGGATCTGTCTGAAGCCTTGTGTGCAGGATGCTTCATAGAACACAGTGAAGACTGCAGGTCAATTCCAAGCCATGCCAAAAGGGTGGGATCATTTCATTTAGTGTATATAGCATGCACCTTTTTACTGCTTATCTCATGCATGTTATGCAAAGAATGCATGCATTTTAGGCATGTTGTGTGCTTGGGCAGCATCTTAAATAATTACATGCTGTAAATGACGTGTTAAAGAATCAAATATAAATCGTATGCAACCAATTACGAACACCTTTTAGCATTTATGTAATTTACACTTTGATGTTTGTTTTGGTAACCCTTGTGGGTTTTTTTTGTGCTTAAGGATATTTTCTAACAATAAAAAATGTGTTTATAATCTGCTGCATATGCACGTAATTCTTAAAACATTTGGTTTTGCAGCATAGAACCAAGGAAAGTTAGCTTTATGTAATAAAAAATACAGCGCAGGTTTGGAAAACTGAAGTTTTAAAATACTTTCTTAGCATTTTATTTGTCTAGAAATCTGAAACACTTTATATTGGTGTTTGATAGATTTTTTCTGCAAGATAACTGCAAATTGTTAAGAAGCCTGCAGATCTGCATACAGACTGCTCATGTACTGTAGGGAAGATATGGAACATTAACTAGCATTGGATTATATATTTGAATGATGGAGCCACTATTCTTAAAGTGGCTATGAGAAGTACCAAATAATAATAATAATAATAATAATAATAATAATAATAATAATAATAATAATAATGTAATTACTGTGTGTAATTATTTAATGCAGGGATTAAATGGTCCTGGTTTTTGTTCCAACTCTACCCTAAATTACTTAATTGGTCCAATTAAGTGTTTATTAGAAACTTAATTGGTCCAATTAATTCATTTAGGGTAGAGCTGGAACAAAAACCCAGAGGGACCGCAGCCCTTCAGGACCAGGATTGGAGACCCCTGATTTAATGTATAAAATGGCCAAAGCTACTTCTGCTAAAATCACAGCAGAGCCATAAATAAAATTGATTCTAGGCTCACTGCTGAAAGAATGAATGAATTTAACAAATTCAGCCAATCTTTTCCCAAAAGATCCGAAAAAAATATATTGCATTAGGAAAATAATGCTTCAAACGTCTCCAATGCATATAGGCCAGTGGGGGCCCTTCCACTCCTGGTCTTTGTTCCCACCCTGTTCTAAATTATTTAATCGAACCATTTAAACCTCAATCCAGACCTGAAGTAGTTCATTATATAATTGTATCTGTTAGACTTGCAGTGGAATAGCCCTCCGCGACCCTGATTGGACACCCCTGATAGAGCTAACCCGATAGAGCTAACCCGCTGAAATTTTACGTCATGTTCTTAATTAATGTTCCAGCAGATGGCAGTGTTGCCCACTACTCTAAGCTACTGTAATACTAAAGAATTTCTACTACATCTCCGATAGAGATAACTCTTTGTACAGTACACGGGAAGCAAAAGTATACCATACAGCGAATGATTGTATATTTCCTTTAATAAAATGGATTGCTATACTAACCATGTGCCTTAGTCATGTCCATCATGAAAAGGGGGTAAAACTATTTTTTAGTAAAATATGACCATTTTAAGTGTCATATTTTAATAACATCTGCAATACGTGTCTTTTTCTTTCAAAGACGGGAGTGCTTTACTGACGCAATCCAGGACAGAGGAATTGTATAGTTCTGTGTACAACAGATTCTGCAAAAACACACAGAATTATAGATTTACAAATTGTAATTGAATCTTAAATCTAGCAGCATCGATTGTATACGATTATTCATTAGTGTTACATTGATTGTTTTATTTCAATACCGGCAGTGAAAACAGAAAATAAATACAAAAAAGCATTAATTAATTAATTAATTAATTAATTAATTAATTAGTATTATTATTATTATAATACAAAATAAAAAATAAAAATCGGGCAGATTTATCAGTTTAACAAAATCCATCATTTGATGTTGTTTTTTAAGTGTAACTTGAAATGTTCACTTGAAAACGGTTAAGATCATTGAGTTTTTAAGATCAAGTTTTAGTTGAATTAAAAAACTATATTTTATCCAAAGCTATAAAAATAAATAAATAAATAAATAAATAAATAAAAAGCCGGAATATGAAGCCCTACCCTGGGCTGCATTGCGCTTGAAACGCGTTACTTTAAACACACTGTCATCCCCTTAGTAAAATCGGGTCAGGAGCTGTTCGTGATAAATAGCGAGTACATATCCATCTCTTTTGAAAAAAAAAAAGATTTTTATGTAGGTTATCAATATATGTAATTCAACTGTCAATGTTATGGAGTGTTATCCGATTTGTTTTGATACCTTTTCACTAAAACAATACAAAGTAAAAAAGCTAACATGGAATACGGACAGACTCCCCAAACACCTTATTGAAATGCAAACACGCAACAGAATAAAACGCAGGGAAAATATTGACATTTACTGTTTAAGTGCTTGAAATCGACTATTCCATTAATCTCTGAATTACAAAATTAGAAAAACAAAAATGTGAATCGAAGCGGGCTAAATTAGCCGAGACACACAGAGCAATAATTGCGATGCCAAAATTTAAAGTAACGTGATAATAAGACTATGGTATTATTATTATTATTATATGATGTGTACCACGCAGTTCTCATCTTATTATTATTTTGTTTAAATAGCATGGGCAGTTAGATATCAAGCTATTTAGCCAAAATGATGTACAATTTTTGTTTTAAAGTGAAAAGAAAGGAAGACATAGGAGTTCCTTGTGCGCTCTGTACAGAGCTTAAGACTTTGTGTGGGTTCTATCAGAATCGCTCTGCTGCACAATTTATTTATTTCTTAGCAGACGCCCTTATCCAGGGCGACTTGCAATTGTTACAAGATATCACATTATTTTTACATACAGTTACCCATTTATACAGTTGGGTTTTTACTGGAGCAATCTAGGTAAAGTACCTTGCTCAAGGGTACAGCAGCAGTGTCCCCCACCTGAGAATGAACCTACAACCCTCCGGTTAAGAGTCCAGCGCCCCTAGGGCAGCAGTGTGGAGTAGTGGTTAGGGCTCTGGACTCTTGACCGGAGGGTCATGGGTTCAATCCCCGGTCGGGGACACTGCTGTTGTACCCTTGAGCAAGGTACTTTACCTAGATTGCTCCAGTAAAAAACCCAACTGTATAAATGGGTAATTGTATGAAAAAATAATGTGTTATCTTGTAACAATTGTAAGTCGCCCTGGATAAGGGCGTTTGCTAATAAATAAATAATAATAATAACCACTACTCCACACTGCTGCCCACAATCTATGCACATCACATCTCAACCCACTAACTGGGCTCCAAATATGAAGCATTTGAAACTCCAAATTATGGTTAATCGGCAGAAAAAGAAAAAAAAAACTTTTCTAAGAGTGTGTCCTTTCATGGGGCATATAAAAAACAATTACAGTTTTTAAAAAAGTGTGCAAATTGCACATTGGAGTAAACAGCATTGTAACTTTTAACACAGCTACGTGATAAACACGTTTAGTGAATCCACCGCAGCAGTTTCTTATTAGTTTGGGAACATTTTCATGTTTGTTTTGCAGTTAAACAAATGTGTGTTTATGCTTTACTGTATCCTAAAGCAGCATCGTGTTTTACAACAGGTGACACAATATATGTTCCTTAGCTACTGGAAAAGAACAATACATGAATACGTGTTACAGCTAACTTCCCTCCCAAGCTGCGTCTTCACTGCTGGATTCCAGCAAGCCCATCCCATCTGCTATAGCAAATGGCTTGAACTCTGGAGACGGGGGGGTTAGGGGGTAGATTGAAAACAGATCGGGCTGCACATTTCTTTCTCACACCCTCTCCACCTCCATTAAAAAAAACACAAGAAAAAAGAGCGTGTTCGCTGACAAAACACAAAGCAGCACGCATCGTTTTAAAGGGTTCGAGAACTTTGCCTAATCGCAGTGATGCACCGCAGAAGCACCCCGGGACACGCTATAGAGCTGCTGCTCCGCTCGAAACTTTATGAATGAGCCTCCTTCTGAGGAAGCAAACTTACATCGAGCTTTGCTAACCCCCCCCAATCTCTCCTCTTTGTTTTTTAAACAGTGACGTTATCATTTTAGATGGATTTTCTTCGCATATTAAGATGGACATGCATTTTGCTGATTTCTGACTGACAGAGTATTCTGTGAATTTGATCGCATTATTCAGTGTCACATTGTAAAGATCACTCGTGGATCGGACAAAGTGAATATAGTGACGCACTGGGATCCGATTGCAGAGACGCTGTACAGAATCTCTAACATCACCAGGTATAGTTACAGAGTTTCGATTTGATTTCATGATGTGTCTGTTCTTTCGTTGTATGTACTGTTACCTCATTACTGTGTTAGTGTGGGATAGTAGTTGGCCGACGTGCTTTTTGAAGTTAAAATGAATTATTAGGCTGCCTCTTAAAAGTTTTGGAAGATGGTTGCGCTGTCAAAGCTATTGGATCTGTTTTGAAACGTGCAATCCAGCCCGCTTTCATATTAACACAGGTAGCAGGCTTGGGTAGCTCAAATGTACAGCCGCGATTGTTTGAAACACAATTGCAGTAACAGCTATATCGTTGCTTTATTGGTTGTTTTACATTAATAATTTAAACACATGCTTTTGGAACTTGACAACTGCCATTTTCGTTTTGTTTTGGTTTGTTTTGTTTGCGTACAAAAGGGACGTAGTAATATAATATTACTTTCGCAAGTTTACATTTGACTTTACAACTTCCTTGGCACTGGGATCCCAAAAATGCTGCTTTTGCAATTGAATCCATATGTGAAGAGATTGTGATCAATAAAGTCAAGCGCGCCAATCTCATTAGCTACTTGGAAGCCACGAAAGATTCCAAAGTGATCGTCTGGATTAGGAAATCTGACAGCAATTGCTGCAATTAGCTTCTAAATGCTGCATTTCGCCAAATGGAATTTGTTTTATTTCTCGTTTCATCGGGACCTGAAAGATTGTGAAGATCATTTTTGGTGCACATGCATCTTCACCCAGCCACATCTGTTTGAGAGGATATATGTGCCCGAGAGCTACACTTGTGTTTTCTGAATTTTACAATTTTAAAATAAATGTAATTGGTTGTAAACATTTTTAGTTCGAGGGAGTGTTTTTGGCAAAACTGCAGTGAAATGATGTGTTCTTAAAAACACTTATCTCGCCGCTTACGTCTTGGTATGCCTTGTGCAAATGATCTCTCCAGTAGTTGAGTGGATGTGATGAGAATCCTTTTAATTCACCAACTTTGTTTTGCTTAAATATAGTTTATATAATTGAAAAACAATTTTTATTCCTGGTTTTCATCAAAACAAAGCAGCAGCAACAACAACTACATTTTATCCAGTCTGAGTTGATTTGAAGTTTTGCTGTGTAATTTGTTAGGTGGCGTTTGGTTTTTATCTTTATAATGTGTATGGTGTGTGTGTGCGCGCGTTTAAGACGTCTGGTTTTATTTCTCAACATTGTGGTGTTGGTGCAATTTAAAGAACTTTACATTTGCTGAAAACTAAATACTACAGAAGATAAACAGAATAATTATGTCTCAAGTATGGCGAATAAAAACTGCCCACTAAATCTTTTAAGGTCAGAAGCTAGTTCTCTAATTGTTGGAAGCGTGCGGGAATGCCAGTGACTAGCTGTTTATTCACTCTCACAATTACTCAAATTATTTATGCTTTCTGTGCTGCTTAAGCCCTGCCATGTTTACTGTATCTTTTTGTTATCAAAACAACTTAATGCATTGTAATGATCACTGTAAGTTAGACTCAAAGCGTGTTTTTCATCCTTAGCTTGTTACAATATCTACATCCACGGTGCTCCCTTATGCATTGCAAAATAATGTGGAGCTCGCGCGTATATTTTAATATGAATGTTCCATTTACAATGCTGTCAGTTTTTATCTCAGCTCAGTGATATTGTTTATTTCAGGAAGTGCGGAGGGAGTTACATTTTCTTTGCACCAATCATCACAAACCTATTCACTATTATACGTTTTTTTAAATTACAAATATATCTAAGGATATGTAAAAATACATTTTAAAAACATGAAACTACAGCAAAGTTCTTTTCACAAAAAGTTGGTGAGGAGTTTTTTTTTTTTTTTTAAATGTGTGCCTGATCTGAATCATTAGCATAAGAAAAAAAAGTTTAGTGCATTCCTATTGTGCTGAATGAAGAGTTCCAGCAGTCAGGCAGAAGAGACTGAAAAGATGTTAAGAAATGATGGGCTATTCAGATTATTCAGCAGCCCAAAGCTCTGGTCCTGAGACTCTGGGCTGTGTGATCGGGATGCCACTTTCATCTGCCTACCCACCATTCTGCTGCGCTTTTCACACATTCCACTTTTTTGTCAGGTTTTATTGATTGGGTTTTCTTCTCTGGAAATCTGTAGAAAATGTAATGACCCACACTCAGTAAAAAAAAAAAAAAGAAAAGGTGTCAGAAAAACTCCAAAGAAATGAGTCGCGCAGCGGGAGTCTTTAGGAAACTATGAACAGAGGCAGAGTACAAACTCCCCACTGGGTCAATTCAAAAAGTTAGGGGAAGAACTGAACTGCTTTACCATACGTGACTGAGTTCAGTACCAATTAAGCTTTGTCTCGTAAACTGCAAGTGATGGACTCCTCCCAAACATGTCTCCCCCCTTTGCCAAACCCAAATTTGACAAGGCTGTCAAATTAAATACTGAACTAGTCACCCGTTGTTGTAATATGTGCCGCCAAGTTTATAGGCGATTAGCAGTTTGCCTATACAGGTTAGTTATTTTCCAGCGCAACTTCTGGGAAAGATACAGCAATTGCAAGCCAAGCAGTTTAACAAGGACTGACTCTGGTATCAAAGTGCTGTGCTGTGATTCACAGCCGCAGTATTTAAATGCATTTCATTCATTCTCATTCTCTTACACTCATTTCACCACACGGTTCGACTGTTTTTAATGTTAATCACACATGTTTGAAATATGTACACTTACATCTTCAGGGTATGCATTTGATAGTCTCCGGGTCACATGAAACCCTGTAATTAAATCACTTAATTTTTTTTTTTTTATTGTCATTTCTGCTGACATTTACAGTTGTGTTAATCCTTCCTCTGTAATTGAAAGCCTAACTAGAACAGCGTTGGGACCCTTTGCGCCTGATAGCTCGCTCTTGTTAACTATTTGTTTAGCCTCTTCTGGCCTCCATCACTGACAGCCTGTTAAATAACGGCCAGTCCTGCCTTAAACAACCATCAACTAAACGCAGAGCGACAGTCAGTTTAACCAACTAAAAACAACATGTTAGGTTGTAATAAGGGCTACTCAAGTACAGCAAACGCCCCCACCCCCTCGCCCTAATTCACTGCATTATGGGATTTTCTTTAGAATCTGAATAGACCACTTTCTCCATATTGTGGTGACACAGAGATTGTTGAGAAACCGCAAAAGCAGTTTCTTAAATATTGTACCCCCTTTGTGAGAGGAATACCAGACTGCTGTCTGCTGTCCTAATCCTAACACCCCCCACCCCGTCATTGTTTGGATCGTATTCTAAATGGGAACATGTCTTTGAAGTCAAAAGACAGGCATTCTGGAAAGACACAGAGCTAACAGTTACTATATTGTTAACCTAAAAAACACAGGTACACAAATCATAGTATTGGAACATGTTGAAGGGGCAGCACTTCCCATAAAGAAAAGGAAATACTAGTCTAGATAGGGTCCCTGTTTAACAGCTTCTTTTTAAATAAATCTGTTCTGTGAGCACGTTTTATGAGAGAGCCCGCGTGCCGATAACTACTGTAGTGTGAAAAAAGCATCATTCTTCAAGTGTGCGATAACATCTCTCTGCGCCACTGACAATACAATATGTCAAGACAGGACCTTTAATCCCCTGTAGATGAAGAACTGTAATGGCAGCTGAAGTACACTTGGGTTGGGTTGAATTGATTGGGACTGAATGGCTATTAGGGGGATTTAAAAAGGCAGCGCTGTCCGAGCTTGTCTTGAGCGCACTAGAAACATGCTCAGGGAGATGAGAAGCGGGGTCCGCATTCATTTCAAGGGGTGCTCTTTAAAACTGGCCTCCTGTTGTTTGCCATGCTAGTCAGAAACAATCTCCTCATTTCCACTCTGCATCCTGTCCGTTCTGTCTGAAGTGTCTGAGGTGAAGTAGAAGTGCTTCGCATCCGCTTTGCAGCTTCTTTCTGGATAATAACAATTTACATTTCTTTACTGTGAACAAAACGATAAAGTGAAAATAAAATCCAGTGTGCAATGCATGGGCTCAGTGCAAATGGGAAGGAAGAGAAATGGTTTCTCCCCTAAACTTTGTGAATCACAGTATAGAAATGGCACAAATGCAGTGAAATGGTCAAAAGCTGCTGATCAGTCACCACCAATTTGAACTGTAACTAATTAAAAATGCCACTGGTACTCAGATTGCATTCCAGCTGTAACATTATAGGAGTAGGGGCTGGCAGATATTTATTTAAACGAAGTACATTCCAGTCCCATCAAGCCTGTGCATTGCTGCCTGCCCACAAAGTAATAAGAGTTCTAATTACATGAGTGCCTCACAGAGCTCTAGTGTTTATGCTTTTTCACCCCTTCCAGCTACCACCCTGATCATATTTTCCTAAACTGCACTTCCTAAATAAACAAGATGCACTGTTCGGTGTCAGTACGCCAGCACTCAACATACTGTATTGATTGCACAATTCAGAGGGTGGGAACCTTACGAATTCTGAACAACTGATTAAAAAATATGTAGAATCCCCTTGTTTAAATAAGCAATGAACTTATTTTACAGTCGCTACATTCACTGCACTGCTTATAGTTTACATTTTAAAACAAAATTGGAATCATTTGTATTTTATACGCAGTAGTGCATACCTCAAACCTGGCATGAGCCTGGTTATATACATTTGAGAAGCAAGCAGATTTCTGTGCGTTCAATCTCAAGTGCTGTAAGTCACCTTTGTGACGACTGAAGTCTCCATTTTTATTTTTGATCACATGATGTCCTTTTAAAGTTATTGTGAGCCGTCTCCGTTTCTTAATCGCACTCTAGGATAAATGTTGATTGTAACACACGCTCTCTTTTATTATTTCTCTAGTAACTGGAATGCAACTCTGATTTTGTTTCACTGATAACAATGTACAAAAAGAAGCAGCTCTTTGTTTTTCATTCACACCGAACACAAAAAGTGAGTGAAGTTAAATGTATTTAATTAAATCGTACTTAAGAGAAAACTGTTATTTGCAAAACAGGTAATCACATTTTTGCAACGAGTCATTAAGATTTTAAAATCGGGGACAATCTATTTAAATTTAATTAACTTTTAAGGGACATCACATGATCAAAAACTAAAAAACTAAAATGAAGAGCCCCAGTTACACTTGGGCACTGTGCCTTTACAGCAGGGCTCTCCAACCCCGGATCTGGAGAGCCCCAATCCTGCAGGTTTTCTAGGTGTCATCAATGGAACATGTTAATCTTGACTAATTAAGCCAATAATTGGTTCAATTAAGTAACTGAGAGCTCAGTTGAAATGAAAACCAGCAGACCCTGTATCTCTCCAGGACCAGGGTTGGAGAGCCCTGCTTTGCAGTGTTCGGACAGCAGACTGTGCAGGGGACCAGGTTAATCGGACGTTTGCACTGCACATTCCTGGTGCGTAGTGGGGCCAAACATTTTGGCAAACGCTGAGGATCCAGAGCGTTAATCGCTCATCAGCTTTTCACACTTAAATAAACTGTTCACACTGCTAGCTGAATCTGAAATGCTCTGGTTCAGGTTGGCTGTGAAGATAATATCAGAGACACATAGTTGCTGTGCATTGATATATAACTGTGCCGACATGGCAATCAGTCCAGACTTCTGTGTGACTGGTATGTGTGTATCAATTAGTGTTTAAATAGAGAATAATGACATATATGAGTGGCAGTGGAAAGTTATCTAAGCAAAAAACCAAGCAGTCATGGCAACATTACAATTGTACAGTATAATCTTGTCAAAGGCAGTTTGATCAACAATTGCTATAATCCTACTTTTCTGTTTATTTAATAAAGTGGTAGCGTTCTGCCAGTGTCACTTTATAATTACTTAGCGGCCACTCAAGTATATGACTAATAATATTCATATATAGATAGATAGATAGACAGATACACACATGCACACACGTTTTATTCTCATAACCATTGCATAACCGGCGTCACAGATTAGTCAGAAATCTGAAATGTCTTAGTGGTGGCTGTTAACCATCAGGCCATCTTCTTTTCAACCACAATTGGAAAATCTCTGGAAGATTTCAGATGTGGGTGGCATGCTCTCTATTTCAGTGCAAACCCAAATAGTGATGCTCAATTTTTTAATCTCCTGTTTTCATTTCTCCTAGCAGTGAACTTTCGTAGAGTAGGTGGGTGGGTTTTTTCTGTTTGTGTTTAGTAGAATTACACAGGAGTGCCCATTCGCACAGTCACGTTTAGCTGGCTTCTTATTTCTATTTACAGAACGACGTTGGTGCTACAGGTGCGTACGTTTACATTTTAGTTTGATACCAAGTGACGTGTGTTATTCTTCCCAAGGGGCTGCTTTTTAAAAGGGAAATTCGGATTGTCTGACAGGCTAGTGTAACCATGGCAACCTTTTTAAAAGATATACTGAGGAAGTACTGCAACATAAATTAATTTTACTTTGGGGGGGGGGGATGGCGGGGGGGGGTGGTTAATTCAAACCATAACAGCTGTACTCAAAATTACACTGAAATCAGAAAAAATAAATATGTTTGCCTTTGTGAAAGTTAATTATCGGTGGGGCAAACCACAGTAACATAAACCTGTTTTGACTATATTGAACTGTACTTTGTGGGTGGGGGTATGTTACTCATTATGTTCATACATTATGATGAAATTGAAAAGCAGGGAGCTGTAGCCAGACCACAGACTCCTTACTGACAGACTTGAAGACGAGCCTAACATGTGGTACTCAAGCTCCATGTGTTAGTGTTTGGCACGCAGCCCCTCAATCCATCTGAAGGGCTGCCTACGTAGACAATGCTACGGGTCAGTTCTCAGACAAAACCCCTTCTAGTTCTTCCACTCCTCCTTGCAATGAAGCAGATCATACAAGCTGGGATTGCAGTCTTCATTCTCCAATGGATCAGTTTCTCCTGCTTAGAACTCAAACTGAAAACGTCCGCTTCTATGAGTCTTCTTTTAAAGTAAATGAAAGTCAGCTGCTAGTTGACACTTTAGAGTGGAAAACATGAGTTAAGGATGAGGAAATTAAAGCAATAACTTTTGTGACACACGTTTAGATGCAAATAGAAAGTACTGGAAAAAAGTGTTTAATTAAAAGGAGGGGTTTAGCGTTTAAAAAAAAAAGTAAATAAAAAATCAGTACCCTTTGTCATGAAGCTGTGAGTCTAATTACAATTTGTTGGTGAATTGCTAAACACCCATGTGCGTTGTGTCTCTCGGGGGCTATCAATTACTTAAGACCCCAAATGGTGTTGTTTAGGCAGACCCTCCCCCACTGATCTATACCAAGCTTCACACTGTCCAGATCACTAGACCTTCATTAACGCGATCTTGCATGCTGATCTGATTTCACAGGAAACAATGGAGAAGGAGGTGACTCACTGGTACACTTCATTACAGGTATACAGATGCTACGAATCAGCCTTACTCTAGCCAGACAGTGTCAAGGGCTCTCGGTAAATAAAAACCTTTTCATTTAACAGACAGACAGCTCTTTCCATTTGGGTGGAACATACCGCTGTTGCTAGTTGCCAAGAAAGTACTAAGACCATATTTATAAGTTTGAGTCTTGGTTCTTCCTACATATAAATCAGTTATATAGCCCAGACCTTAACTTGGCTATATGCACTGGGATGTGTGAGACAGTAACACAGATTACTTCACCTCCGGCAGCTTCAATACTACAATTCCAGAATGCCAGTCATCCATTGGTTTCAAATCTGACAATAAATAAACCAGTCTGTCCCATTTTAGACCATAAAGTGTCTTACTAAGTCAGACATTGGTTCAATAACCTATAAATAAATGTATATTATAAGTTGTATAATTATTTTTGGCCACCGATTTAGGGTATGTCCACTGTTTAATAACAGTATGGACTGTGTGTTAGTACACACTATATATATATTGGTGAGCTCTGAAGACAATTATTGCACAGGTTTATTCAGAGACAGGCTAAATCCAACTGCGAAATTTCTTTCCACCCCTTTGGGGGAGACTGTGAACTTAACATCTGTTTGACATTCACAGTGCAGCCCAAGGAGATCACCCACAGGGTATTGCAGTTACTTACATGGGGTGCGCTCAGAACCAAAGGACTGCCTCCTGCCTCGTGGAAGCCAACCAGACACAGCCTGCAAGCTTCTCCTGCCTGCCTGCTCATCTGGAAAGTCTCTCGTCCCATGTTCTCTCTTACTCTCTCATTTGGGGGGAGGGTGGTGTCTAAGCTGCACACTTTCTTCAAGTCTGGATATACTGTACCGCTCTGCGTTTATTTTTGGTATCACGTTTTCTCTTTTTATAACAACAACCAGCAACAACCAACCAAACAAAACAAACAGAAAGTATCAATCTTTGTTAAACAAACAATCAAACAAAACCAGAACGGTATTGTGCGTTACAGCCCCTCGGTATAGCCGGGTCATAACCATTTGGAAACTAATGCTGCAGAAACTTAAAAACTAAGAAAATAAATAATAAAAGAAATATATTCTGCAAAATGAAAGGTTTTCATAAACCTTCAAGAAGAGAGGAAGTCTGCATTGGTCTAGCCGCAGTGGAGGCCCCAGTTATTTCAGAGCAGCTGTATTTTGCCTGTATTAACGGGTTGCTTTAACACAGGAAATGGGTTGGCCTGTGGGCTTGCTGAATAACTCTGCTCTCCCACAGTCATAGCATCCTGAGGGGACAGTGATGGGGAATATCATACACAGACAGCTGTCCTCCTGCAAATAAAACAGCAACGACCCCATCCATTTCCTTTGTGTGGAGTGAGTAATGCTTATTAACCAGAACCCCCTCCAAGTTATTCCATTTAGCACCTAATAAAGGGTCCGATTATTGGCTGAAACACACGCAATGCTTTGGGTGTCTCATATATAATGGATTTTAACAACAAGTCCAGTTGGTACCTTTTAGGCACAGCTCCAGTACCCCATTGATCTGCGGTGTGTAACTGCGTCCTTGAAGCCTAATCTCCAGTACCCCATTGATCTGCGGTGTGTAACTGCGTCCTTGAAGCCTAATCTCCAGTACCCCATTGATCTGCGGTGTGTAACTGCGTCTTTGAAGCCTAATCTCCAGTACCCCATTGATCTGAGGTGTGTAACTGCGTCCTTGAAGCCTAATCTCCAGTGCCCCATTGATCTGAGGTGTGTAACTGCGTCCTTGAAGCCTAATCTCCAGTACCCCATTGATCTGAGGTGTGTAACTGCGTCCTTGAAGCCTAATCTCCAGTGCCCCATTGATCTGAGGTGTGTAACTGCGTCCTTGAAGCCTAATCTCCAGTACCCCATTGATCTGCGGTGTGTAACTGCATCCTTGAAGCCTAATCTCCAGTACCCCATTGATCTGCGGTGTGTAACTGCGTCCTTGAAGCCTAATCTCCAGTACCCCATTGATCTGCGGTGTGTAACTGCGTCCTTGAAGCCTAATCTCCAGTACCCCATTGATCTGAGGTGTGTAACTGCGTCCTTGAAGCCTAATCTCCAGTGCCCCATTGATCTGAGGTGTGTAACTGCGTCCTTGAAGCCTAATCTCCAGTACCCCATTGATCTGAGGTGTGTAACTGCGTCCTTGAAGCCTAATCTCCAGTACCCCATTGATCTGAGGTGTGTAACTGCGTCCTTGAAGCCTAATCTCCAGTACCCCATTGATCTGAGGTGTGTAACTGCGTCCTTGAAGCCTAATCTCCAGTACCCCATTGATCTGAGGTGTGTAACTGCATCCTTGAAGCCCTAATCTCCAGTACCCCATTGATCTGCGGTGTGTAACTGCGTCCTTGAAGCCTAATCTCCAGTACCCCATTGATCTGCGGTGTGTAACTGCGTCCTTGAAGCCTAATCTCCAGTACCCCATTGATCTGCGGTGTGTAACTGCGTCCTTGAAGCCTAATCTCCAGTACCCCATTGATCTGCGGTGTGTAACTGCGTCCTTGAAGCCTAATCTCCAGTACCCCATTGATCTGCAGTGTGTAACTGCATCCTTGAAGCCTAATCTCCAGTACCCCATTGATCTGCGGTGTGTAACTGCGTCCTTGAAGCCTAATCTCCAGTACCCCATTGATCTGCGGTGTGTAACTGCGTCCTTGAAGCCTAATCTCCAGTACCCCATTGATCTGCGGTGCGTAACTGCATACTTGAAGCCTAATCTCCACTACCCCATTGATCTGCGGTGCGTAACTGCGTCCTTGAAGCCTAATCTCCAGTACCCCATTGATCTGCGGGGCGTAACTATTTTTTAGGCTCAGCCTACCGCTACCACCCCTGCGCTGACTCGGGAGGGCAAAGACGAACACACGCTGTCCTCCGAAAGTGTGTGCTGTCAGCCGACCGCTTCTTTTACACACTGCAGACTCACCGTGCAGCCACCTCAGAGCTACAGCATCGGAGGACAACGCAGCTCTGGGCAGCTTACAAGGAAGCCGACAGGTGCCTGGCCACACTACAGGGATCGCTGGTGCGCGGAGAGCTGAGGACACCCTGGCCAACCTAAACCCTCCCCCCTCCGGGCAGCGCTCGGCCAATTGTGCGCCGCCCCCTGGGAGCTCCCGTCCAAGGTTTACAGTGGAATAGCCTGCACTCAAACCGATGATGTCCAGACTGCACTCCACGCGGAGCGCCTTTTACCAGATGCGCCACTCTGGAGCCCCTGACAGAGGCTTCTTTTGCTGTTGGTTCACTGACAGGATAATAAATAGATTCTGCCAACGACAACGCTGGAGCAGAATAAACAGATCCCTACCTATCTGGGGAATTGTTAAGTGTTCAGCGCACTCTTGCACCCAGTCCTGTGTCTGATAACTGTTCTAGTCTGTTCACACTACCTTTCTAATGCGCGACCGCCACGTGTGAAACTCGCGATTATGAATAGAGTGAATGGTGGCCACGTGGTTTAAACACACATTATTCATGCGGTATGAATAGGGTATTATTTTTTTTTTTTTGATGCTCCAAAAATTAGGTACAAAATCTGGGATTTTCATAAATTGCCGTCATTGTTTTATAATGCTTAATCCCTGGAGACTTGAGCTGAATTTTAAATTAACTTTGTGTCTTTTTATTTTTTTGGAATGCTAATAAAAGAACATAAAACACAGAGCAGAATTCCAGTGGAAGTAATAATGATAGGGCACAGGGATATGTGAGGTTTCTTCAATTTACATCTACATTCACATGGGTTGAACAGACCGCATTGTCTTTGCAAAGATCTTGTACAACTATTACACGTGGGTGTTTAGACTTGGGCCGGGGTGCCAACAAGGCAGACTCGAAAGGTAAGATTTTGCTTGTTATCCTCAACAGTCAATGATCCAAAACTCTGGGTTTCTTGGCCTTTCGTTGTATTTTAAAGTGATTTACTGCAATCAGCTGCCTGTTTCTTTCTGCGTTAACATTTTGGCCGCTGCGTGAGAGAATGAGCTCATCCCCGCACCATCCAAATCTTTGAAATGCGAGCTGGTTTAATAATAAAGAGGAAGAATGTCCTATGATGGTACAGCGATTGTGACGTGTGTGTTTGGGGGGGTGTGGTGGTGGTAAGACGATCCTGATTGGTGGCTAGTAGGTGAAACCTCACCTGTGCGTGGAGCTGCACTGACTTAAGAAAATGCCCCCGGATCACAAAGATCTTCAAAGCTCCTTTGATATCTCTGTTTGCATTGTTCAGTGCCACTGCAAGGTCAGCTATGGAACAGCAGTGGAGGAAGCAGCCTGGTAACACAGCTCAGAGGAAAGGTAAACATGCACTGGTGTTTCCATACACTACAGGTCTGTAAGGAAGGGGTATCAGGAGAGCCAGAGATGGATTACTGTTTTACGTTTGGAGTTCAGCATCTTAATGCAGGGAGGGGAGGCGGTATGGATATAAGGCATTGTGTCTTCAGCTAAATTGTACTGGTTAAAAGTGTTTTTACAACAAAGGTTAATTGTACTTTAGAACACTAGATAACAAAACTATAAACCCTTTTTTCGGACACAACTTCCTTATAATATCTAGATCTTGCTCCATCAAAACTACCAGGACAGGGATATTATAAAAAGATTATTATTGCTTTGAAAAAAAGAAACCTTCTCTAAAACAATTGAAATGGGTTTCATAAACTACAGATTTTATTAAACAAAATGTGCTTAGCAAAACAGTCCTTGAAGAGGTTCTTCAAGTGTTGTGCATACAGCCCTGTATGTGTTGTGAATAGAGCCCTGTATGTGTTGTGAATACAGCCCTGTATGTGTTGTGCATACAGCCCTGTATGTGTTGTGAATAGAGCCCTGTATGTGTTGTGAATACAGCCCTGTATGTGTTGTGCATACAGCCCTGTATGTGTTGTGAATACAGGCCTGTATGTGTTGTGAATACAGCCCTGTATGTGTTGTGAATACAGGCCTGTATGTGTTGTGAATAGAGCCCTGTATGTGTTGTGAATACAGCCCTGTATGTGTTGTGAATACAGGCCTGTATGTGTTGTGAATAGAGCCCTGTATGTGTTGTGAATACAGGCCTGTATGTGTTGTGCATACAGCCCTGTATGTGTTATGAATACAGCCCTGTATGTGTTGTGAATACAGGCCTGTATGTGTTGTGAATACAGCGCTGTATGTGTTGTGAATACAGCCCTGTATGTGTTGTGAATACAGGCCTGTATGTGTTGTGAATAGAGCCCTGTATGTGTTGTGAATACAGGCCTGTATGTGTTGTGCATACAGCCCTGTATGTGTTATGAATACAGCCCTGTATGTGTTGTGAATACAGGCCTGTATGTGTTGTGAATACAGGCCTGTATGTGTTGTGAATACAGCCCTGTATGTGTTGTGAATACAGGCCTGTATGTGTTGTGAATACAGCCCTGTATGTGTTGTGCATACAGCCCTGTATGTGTTGTGCCTATAGCCCTGTATGTGTTGTGCATACAGCCCTGTATGTGTTGTGAATACAGGCCTGTATGTGTTGTGAATAGAGCCCTGTATGTGTTGTGCATACAGCCCTGTATGTGTTGTGAATACAGCCCTGTATGTGTTGTGAATACAGCCCTGTATGTGTTGTGAATACAGGCCTGTATGTGTTGTGAATAGAGCCCTGTATGTGTTGTGAATACAGGCCTGTATGTGTTGTGCATACAGCCCTGTATGTGTTATGAATACAGCCCTGTATGTGTTGTGAATACAGGCCTGTATGTGTTGTGAATACAGGCCTGTATGTGTTGTGAATACAGCCCTGTATGTGTTGTGAATACAGGCCTGTATGTGTTGTGAGTAGAGCCCTGTATGTGTTGTGAATAGAGCCCTGTATGTGTTATGAATACAGGCCTGTATGTGTTGTGCATACAGCCCTGTATGTGTTGTGCCTATAGCCCTGTATGTGTTGTGAATACAGCCCTGTATGTGTTGTGAATACAGGCCTGTATGTGTTGTGAGTAGAGCCCTGTATGTGTTGTGAATACAGCCCTGTATGTGTTGTGAATAGAGCCCTGTATGTGTTGTGAATAGAGCCCTGTATGTGTTGTGAATACAGGCCTGTATGTGTTGTGAATACAGCCCTGTATGTGTTGTGAATACAGCCCTGTATGTGTTGTGAATACAGCCCTGTATGTGTTGTGAATACAGGCCTGTATGTGTTGTGAATAGAGCCCTGTATGTGTTGTGAATAGAGCCCTGTATGTGTTGTGAATACAGCCCTGTATGTGTTGTGAATACAGCCCTGTATGTGTTGTGAATACAGCCCTGTATGTGTTGTGAATACAGCCCTGTATGTGTTGTGAATAGAGCCCTGTATGTGTTGTGAATAGAGCCCTGTATGTGTTGTGAATAGAGCCCTGTATGTGTTGTGAATACAGCCCTGTATGTGTTGTGCATACAGCCCTGTATGTGTTGTGAATACAGCCCTGTATGTGTTGTGAATACAGCCCTGTATGTGTTGTGAATAGAGCCCTGTATGTGTTGTGAGTAGAGCCCTGTATGTGTTGAGTTTCCCACTTGTTTAGCAGCAGTACAGATAATTCCTCCTGCACCTGTTCCGTCACTCTCTCTGGTGTGATTACTGCAATAAAGATGAGCACTAAGGCTGTCATGCATGCTCGCGCTAACCCTGCTCATACAGCAGTGGAATAACTAAAAAGAACCGAAGCTAATACTTCAGAAACTCATATCCTTGGTGATTTCACGCCGTCTTTATGACTTAACACTCCAAAACGTAATCATATTTAATCATCCAGAAATGCCAAAGAAAACGATTGTAAAACTTGTAGAGATTTTTGAAAGTATTTATGAAATGTATGGCCCTAATGTGTGGTTAGCATGAAAACACCTGACTCTGATTTCATCAACGTTTTGGTATCTCAGTTTGAGAAACACAAGTGTAGGATGACTGCTGGGAGAGAAAGGCTTAATTTATGTGCCCATGTGCACGCGGAGCTGATTCTTATCATCACAATGAGACCTGGCTGGCTTCATCCCCACTTTTGTGTCTGATCCTGTGTTTCAAGATGTGTTTTCAGTCTACTGTACTGTGCAAAAGCTTATTTATTTGTGATGCTGGAGGGAGAGACAAAGATATGCATTTTTCAGTCTAAACATACAGTGAAACACTTTGGGGGGAAAAAAACCAAGATACCCAAACCATTTTTACAGAGTAGTGTCACGATAGCTGAGATTTAATCCTGCTAATTGTTTAGTTACCAGATCCACCATGATTCATTGTTACAATCAGCAACTTTGGCCTACAATGCTTTGGTCTGTATGTGTGTGTGTGGATTGTTAATCATAATTGCTTTTTAATTACAATATCTGTAAAAACAATGGAGGACATACATAGATTATTAAACTGAATATTTCCTCATGAGCACCTGGGGGGGCATCGTGACTCAGTATACAGGGTGTGTCCCAAACAGCACATTATTTAGCTTAAGGATCTGTGGGGTATTTGTTTTTCCAGAGTGAAGTGAATCAGCTTATTTGCTTGCTCTGCTGCTCTTCATCACGTGAGACTCGAGTCTCATTTGCGGACACTGCACGCTTGGCAGCTGCTTTTGACTTGTGTGCAGGAGTCCCCTTTTGTTGATTATTTGCTTTCGCCGCTGCCATCTGTTTATTTAGTTCCGACACCTGTACTGTCCCATCAGTCCCCAGCCTCCCTGTCAAAGTGCGGGCACTGAAGGAACAGCCTGCGAGATCAGCACCTGTGTCCTCTCCTTATACTCAGAACAAGGGGGTGTTGTTGGGTATGAGGGAGTCCCGTTACTCTGCTTGCACTTCTTAGAAGTCAAATCTAAGAGACATGTGACCCTCCCTTAACTGCCTCTTTATGTTCACATACCTATTTGCTCAATGTCAGATATATTGGACAATAGGCAGCAAAAGGTTAAGATATTAAGATTGTCTTTATAAAGAAGTTACAAAGTGGCTCTTTCTGGTAAACGTAACCCTCTCATTTGAAGAAATTACCTGTGTGTAATGTATTGTACTTATTTTCAAATCAATGAATTCCACTGGTAACAGGAGGTTTGGTGGTTTTAGCTGGGGGGGTGCAGTCCTGTGATCAGTGTGATTTCTGGAGTTCTGTTGGTGGTTTTAGCTGGGGGATGCAGTCCTCTGATCAGTGTGATTTCTGGAGTTCTGTTGGTGGTTTTAGCTGGGGGGGTGCAGTCCTGTGATCAGTGTGATTTCTGGAGTTCTGTTGGTGGTTTTAGCTGGGGATGCAGTCCTCTGATCAGTGTGATTTCTGGAGTTCTGTTGGTGGTTTTAGCTGGGGGTGCAGTCCTGTGATCAGTGTGATTTCTGAAGTTCTGTTGGTGGTTTTAGCTGGGGGATGCAGTCCTGTGATCAGTGTGATTTCTGAAGTTCTGTTGGTGGTTTTAGCTGGGGGGATGCAGTCCTGTGATCAGTGTGATTTCTGGAGTTCTGTTGGTGGTTTTAGCTGGGGGTGCAGTCCTGTGATCAGTGTGATTTCTGAAGTTCTGTTGGTGGTTTTAGCTGGGGGGATGCAGTCCTGTGATCAGTGTGATTTCTGGAGTTCTGTTGGTGGTTTTAGCTGGGGGGATGCAGTCCTCTGATCAGTGTGATTTCTGGAGTTCTGTTGGTGGTTTTAGCTGGGGGGTGCAGTCCTCTGATCAGTGTGATTTCTGGAGTTCTGTTGGTGGTTTTAGCTGGGGGTGCAGTCCTGTGATCAGTGTGATTTCTGTAGTTCTGTTGGTGGTTTTAGCTGGGGGGTGCAGTCCTGTGATCAGTGTGATTTCTGGAGTTCTGTTGGTGGTTTTAGCTGGGAGGGTGCAGTCCTCTGATCAGTGTGATTTCTGGAGTTCTGTTGGTGGTTTTAGCTGGGGGATGCAGTCCTGTGATCAGTGTGATTTCTGGAGTTCTGTTGGTGGTTTTAGCTGGGGGGGATGCAGTCCTGTGATCAGTGTGATTTCTGGAGTTCTGTTGGTGGTTTTAGCTGGGGGGATGCAGTCCTGTGATCAGTGTGATTTCTGGAGTTCTGTTGGTGGTTTTAGCTGTGGGGGGTGCAGTCCTGTGATCAGTGTGATTTCTGAAGTTCTGTTGGTGCTTTTAGCTGGGGGGTGCAGTCCTGTGATCAGTGTGATTTCTGGAGTTCTGTTGGTGGTTTTAGCTGGGGGGGTGCAGTCCTGTGATCAGTGTGATTTCTGGAGTTCTGTTGGTGGTTTTAGCTGGGGGTGCAGTCCTGTGATCAGTGTGATTTCTGAAGTTCTGTTGGTGGTTTTAGCTGGGGGGGTGCAGTCCTGTGATCAGTGTGATTTCTGAAGTTCTGTTGGTGGTTTTAGCTGGGGGGATGCAGTCCTCTGATCAGTGTGATTTCTGGAGTTCTGTTGGTGCTTTTTTAGCTGGGGGGTGCAGTCCTGTGATCAGTGTGATTTCTGAAGTTCTGTTGGTGGTTTTAGCTGGGGGTGCAGTCCTGTGATCAGTGTGATTTCTGTAGTTCTGTTGGTGGTTTTAGCTGGGGGTGCAGTCCTGTGATCAGTGTGATTTCTGGAGCTCTGTTGGTGGTTTTAGCTGGGGGTGCAGTCCTGTGATCAGTGTGATTTCTGGAGTTCTGTTGGTGGTTTTAGCTGGGGGGTGCAGTCCTCTGATCAGTGTGATTTCTGGAGTTCTGTTGGTGGTTTTAGCTGGGGGTGCAGTCCTGTGATCAGTGTGATTTCTGAAGTTCTGTTGGTGGTTTTAGCTGGGGGGTGCAGTCCTCTGATCAGTGTGATTTTGAAGTTCTGTTGGTGGTTTTAGCTGGGGGTGCAGTCCTGTGATCAGTGTGATTTCTGTAGTTCTGTTGGTGGTTTTAGCTGGGGGTGCAGTCCTGTGATCAGTGTGATTTCTGGAGTTCTGTTGGTGGTTTTAGCTGGGGGGATGCAGTCCTGTGATCAGTGTGATTTCTGAAGTTCTGTTGGTGGTTTTAGCTGGGGGGGTGCAGTCCTGTGATCAGTGTGATTTCTGGAGTTCTGTTGGTGGTTTTAGCTGGGGGGGTGCAGTCCTGTGATCAGTGTGATTTCTGGAGTTCTGTTGGTGGTTTTAGCTGGGGGGATGCAGTCCTGTGATCAGTGTGATTTCTGGAGTTCTGTTGGTGCTTTTAGCTGTGGGGGGTGCAGTCCTCTGATCAGTGTGATTTCTGGAGTTCTGTTGGTGGTTTTAGCTGGGGGGGGTGCAGTCCTCTGATCAGTGTGATTTCTGGAGTTCTGTTGGTGGTTTTAGCTGGGGGGGTGCAGTCCTGTGATCAGTGTGATTTCTGGAGTTCTGTTGGTGGTTTTAGCTGGGGGTGCAGTCCTCTGATCAGTGTGATTTCTGTAGTTCTGTTGGTGGTTTTAGCTGGGGGGGTGCAGTCCTGTGATCAGTGTGATTTCTGTAGTTCTGTTGGTGGTTTTAGCTGGGGGTGCAGTCCTGTGATCAGTGTGATTTCTGGAGTTCTGTTGGTGGTTTTAGCTGGGGGTGCAGTCCTGTGATCAGTGTGATTTCTGGAGTTCTGTTGGTGGTTTTAGCTGGGGGTGCAGTCCTGTGATCAGTGTGATTTCTGAAGTTCTGTTGGTGGTTTTAGCTGGGGGTGCAGTCCTCTGATCAGTGTGATTTCTGAAGTTCTGTTGGTGGTTTTAGCTGGGGGGGTGCAGTCCTGTGATCAGTGTGATTTCTGTAGTTCTGTTGGTGGTCTTAGCTGGGGGGTGCAGTCCTGTGATCAGTGTGATTTCTGAAGTTCTGTTGGTGGTTTTAGCTGGGGGGGTGCAGTCCTGTGATCAGTGTGATTTCTGGAGTTCTGTTGGTGGTTTTAGCTGGGGGTGCAGTCCTCTGATCAGTGTGATTTCTGGAGTTCTGTTGGTGGTTTTAGCTGGGGGTGCAGTCCTGTGATCAGTGTGATTTCTGGAGTTCTGTTGGTGGTTTTAGCTGGGGGGATGCAGTCCTGTGATCAGTGTGATTTCTGAAGTTCTGTTGGTGGTTTTAGCTGGGGGGTGCAGTCCTGTGATCAGTGTGATTTCTGGAGTTCTGTTGGTGGTTTTAGCTGGGGGTGCAGTCCTGTGATCAGTGTGATTTCTGGAGTTCTGTTGGTGGTTTTAGCTGGGGGGATGCAGTCCTGTGATCAGTGTGATTTCTGGAGTTCTGTTGGTGGTTTTAGCTGGGGGGGGGTGCAGTCCTCTGATCAGTGTGATTTCTGGAGTTCTGTTGGTGGTTTTAGCTGGGGGGTGCAGTCCTCTGATCAGTGTGATTTCTGGAGTTCTGTTGGTGGTTTTAGCTGGGGGGTGCAGTCCTGTGATCAGTGTGATTTCTGGAGTTCTGTTGGTGGTTTTAGCTGGGGGTGCAGTCCTCTGATCAGTGTGATTTCTGTAGTTCTGTTGGTGGTTTTAGCTGGGGGGGTGCAGTCCTGTGATCAGTGTGATTTCTGTAGTTCTGTTGGTGGTTTTAGCTGGGGGGGGTGCAGTCCTGTGATCAGTGTGATTTCTGGAGTTCTGTTGGTGGTTTTAGCTGGGGGGTGCAGTCCTGTGATCAGTGTGATTTCTGGAGTTCTGTTGGTGGTTTTAGCTGGGGGTGCAGTCCTGTGATCAGTGTGATTTCTGTAGTTCTGTTGGTGGTTTTAGCTGGGGGATGCAGTCCTGTGATCAGTGTGATTTCTGGAGTTCTGTTGGTGGTTTTAGCTGGGGGGTTGCAGTCCTGTGATCAGTGTGATTTCTGAAGTTCTGTTGGTGGTTTTAGCTGGGGGTGCAGTCCTGTGATCAGTGTGATTTCTGGAGTTCTGTTGGTGGTTTTAGCTGGGGGTGCAGTCCTGTGATCAGTGTGATTTCTGAAGTTCTGTTGGTGGTTTTAGCTGGGGGGGTGCAGTCCTGTGATCAGTGTGATTTCTGGAGTTCTGTTGGTGGTTTTAGCTGGGGGGTGCAGTCCTGTGATCAGTGTGATTTCTGGAGTTCTGTTGGTGCTTTTAGCTGGGGGGGTGCAGTCCTGTGATCAGTGTGATTTCTGGAGTTCTGTTGGTGGTTTTAGCTGGGGGGGTGCAGTCCTCTGATCAGTGTGATTTCTGGAGTTCTGTTGGTGGTTTTAGCTGGGGGGGTGCAGTCCTGTGATCAGTGTGATTTCTGAAGTTCTGTTGGTGGTTTTAGCTGGGGGGGGTGCAGTCCTCTGATCAGTGTGATTTCTGAAGTTCTGTTGGTGGTTTTAGCTGGGGGGGGTGCAGTCCTGTGATCAGTGTGATTTCTGGAGTTCTGTTGGTGGTTTTAGCTGGGGGTGCAGTCCTGTGATCAGTGTGATTTCTGGAGTTCTGTTGGTGGTTTTAGCTGGGGGATGCAGTCCTCTGATCAGTGTGATTTCTGGAGTTCTGAATCACTCGCACAAGGTGAACCAAACCGTTTTCATACGCCTCAACCTTACAAGACACATCTTTTGTGAGGCAAATGTGTACAACTCCCATTCATTGCATAGCAGTTTCACCCATTCCAGGTTTTACTATGACTCAGTGTATAGGTAACAAGCTGAGTGTGTCTTATTAAACTCATAGCACTGCCAGGATTAGATCAAACCGCTATGCAATGGGAGTCATATTTCCATTCCTGCCACTATTAAATAGTGGATACAGACCATGTCTCCAACCCAATTTCTTTGCATCAGTTTATCACAAAACCTCCAGTTAGGAACCAGCGACATAATGGTGAGACCTTCACTCTTGGCTGAGGAGATCCAAACAGATGCCTTCTAACCCTGCTAGCTACTCACGTCTAATCGGCTTACCCTGGCATAGATACGGACAACTGGCATCACGGGCAGGGCATCAAGATTGTGCCTCATCTGCACTTCTTCTACAGACAGCCATTCTGTATGAAATATAATTGCTTTTATCATTTTTTTAAATATTGTTTTTATGTAAAAAAAAAAAAAAAGTGAAAAATACAAAACAAATTCAGATAGATAAAATGGTAATATACCAAAGCAGTTTTCTTAGAAAATAAAGCTTATTTTATATATTACACACAACTAGAGAAGGTGTTGTAACAAATCGGTGACATGCTTGATAGAGTTGTCATTAAATCTGTGAAAGCCTGTTAGTACAAACACGTGAGCTAAACACTGATTTGGCGTATTGGTACAGACTAATGTAACTGGCAAAAACAAAGACCTGTACTCCGGATATAATCCTGACAATTATATGAATGTAGGCACTTACATAAAAATAACAATTCACGTTCTGGTATTATTTTTTGAGAACAATTAAAATCTTAAAACCATACTTGTATTATAATCACTGGTAAACTGGCCACGTGTAAACAAATCACACCGTGTTTCATTTTGTTTTTATGAATGATTTATATACCCCAAAACTAAACGTTTTATTGAACACAAGTTACCTGCGCAGAGTTTGATACAGTCACGTGTACAAAAGAACGTTTAAAACTATTAGCAAAGCCAACGAAGCGGTTACAGGTATATAATAACTACATTTAAACTGCCAATTTTATACGCAAGAAAACAAATCTTCTGCTTGACGCTCAAAAAGGTTTTTTGTTTGTTTTGGTTTTACCTCGTCGAAATAATCCCATCTGATAAAATTATGAGGGAGAAAAAACTGCCGTGCAACGTGTAAGCACACTGCTTATTGGATTGACCGGTACGACAGCATGCAAAGGAATAAATACGTGTCTTCTTAAATCGAAATCCACGCGTGCAGTGATGAGTTGTGGATAAAGCGGGCCTGAGCTTAATGCTGGTAATGATGCGCGTCGCAGACCTTCGCATTCCAGATGAAGTGAGTGATCTCTTCGTGGTGCGGGTTCCTCCCCCAGGTATAGACAGCACATCAAAGGAAGCGGGGGAGCGCCAGCGCTGGACGATATCAAACAGCCTCAACTCTTCTTCATGTGCGTGCATGCTGCGTTTCATTAATATATATATATATATATATATATATATATATATATATATATATATATATGTATATAAACCCCGAGAAAGTGAAGTACATATGTCAATATTTACCTCAACTGTTAGTACTGTAATAACATATATGCGTCCATTTACTGTATTATTTGCATACTATATTACTTGCATTTTGGTCAAGCTGTTTTATTAAATTAGTATCTCATCTGGACTTCTTCACTGGTACCCCTACAGTATGATACAATGACTGTGAGCTCCACCCTCTCTTGTGGTAACATTGAAATACACGTTTCAAGCTCAGTACACAGAAGAACACATGTAGCGCATTACACTCTCAGCAGAGTTTACAGGTTCAAGTCCAGTTCCTTCTTTCATTCAGTCTTTTAAGCTGCACCCAGGCATCTGTTTATTTAGTCTTGCGAGAGAACTGTTTATTTTTCTTTGTTGGTACATTGAGAAGCTGAAGAGAAAGGGGGCTGCAGAATGCCACTGCAGTTGATTGGGTATGTTCACTGAAGCACGGCAGCTGGTAAAGTTTTTTAAAGTGGGGCCTTTGCTGTTGCAACAGTTGGGCTCCGATAACATCACCACTCTGATCACATCGTTTCTGATTGCTGGGGTGCTGCAGCACATTGAAAAATTAAAGGAAGAAAAGGGAAAAGCGCAGCGCCTGCATTTAAAACTCTGCTTAAAACAGATATACACGGCTAAGCCCTTTCTAAATGAAAAGTAAACTGAGCCACCAACAGAGGGACAACAGCATGAAAGAGCCTGGAATGATGTTTTCTTTCAAGCAAAAACCGCCACTTGTTTGCACTGCACTGAGGCTAATCTTGTAGGCTCCACAAAGTTAAACAGACGGACTGCTTCCAACCAATTATCCATTTCGAGTAGTATATAAACATGCTGACAGCTACACATGGATCGAGAGACATGGCCTTACTGGGCTATTTCCATAGGGCTGGGTTCCCAGTTTCTTGTATTTCCTCCTCTTCCTCCTCCTCCTTCTTCTTCTTCGCTGGGTTAGGGCGGTGCATTTCATTGGCTGTTCTCACCCAATGGCATATATAGAGGTATTGACAATGGCATTTCATTTATAGATGTATTGACAATGGCATTTCATGTATAGATGTATTGGCAATGGCATTTCATTTATAGATGGTATTGACAATGGCATTTCATGTATAGATGTATTGACAATGGCATTTCATTTATAGAGGTATTGACAATGGCATTTCATTTATAGAGGTACTGGCAATGGCATTTCATTTATAGATGTATTGGCAATGGCATTTCATTTATAGATGTATTGACAATGGCATTTCATGCATTTATAGATGTATTGGCAATGGCATTTCATTTATAGAGGTATTGACAATGGCATTTCATGTATAGGGGTATTGACAATGGCATTTCATTTATAGATGTATTGACAATGGCATTTCATTTATAGATGTATTGGCAATGGCATTTCATTTATAGATGTATTGGCAATGGCATTTCATTTATAGATGTATTGACAATGGCATTTCATTTTATATGGCATTTCATTTATGTAGCAATGGCATTTCATTTGGCATTTTATAGGGGCATTTATTGACAATGGCATTTCATTTATAGATGTATTGACAATGGCATTTCATTTATAGAGGTATTGACAATGGCATTTCATTTATATGTATTGCATGGCATTTCATTTATAGATGTATTGGCAATGGCATTTTCATTTATAGATATTGACAATGGCATTTCATTTATAAATGTATTGACAATGGCATTTCATGTATAGATGTATTGACAATGGCATTTCATTTATAGATGTATTGACAATGACATTTCAATGACAATGGCATTTCATTTTCATTGACAATTAGATGTATTGACAATGGCATTTCATTTATAGTATGGCATTTAGATGTATTGACAATGGCATTTCATTTATATTGAGGTATTGACAATGGCATTTCAATGGCATTTCATTTTATATTTCATTTATAGATGTATTGGCAATGGCATTTTCATTTATAGAGGTATTGACAATGGCATTTCATGTTATAGATGTATTGGCAATGGCATTTCATTTTAGATGCACAGTGGCATTTCATATGACAATGGCATTTCATACTGTAGTGGCATTTATATGGATGTATTGACAATGGCATTTCATTTATAGATGTATTGACAATGGCATTTCATTTTATAGATGTATTTGGCATTTCATTTATGAATGTATTGACATTTTCATTTATGGCATATTGACAATGGCATTTCATTTATATTGGCAATGGCATTTCATTTATTGACAATGGCATTTCATTTATAGATGTATTGGCAATGGCATTTCATTTATAGATGTATTTGCATTTCATTTATAGAGGTATTGACAATGGCATTTCATTTTAGATGTATTGACAATGGCATTTCATTTATAGATGTATTGACAATGGCATTTCAATGGCAATGGCATTTCATTTATAGATGTATTGGCATTTCAATGGCATTTCATTTATAGATGGGCATTTCATTGACAATGGCATTTCATTTATAGTGGAATGTATTTTGACTGGCAAATGGCATTTCAATGGCATTTCATTTATAGATGTATTTGACATTTCAATATTGACATGGCATTTCATTTATAGAGGTATTGACAGTGGCATTTCATTTTATGGTATTGCAATGGCATTTCATTTATAGATGTATTGACAATGGCATTTCATTTATAGATGTATTGACAATGGCATTTCATTTATATTTCATGTATTGACAATGGCATTTCATTTATATTTCATTTATAGTATTGACAATGGCATTTCATTTATAGTATTGACAATGACATTTATTGATGGCATTTCATTTATAGATGTATTGACAATGGCATTTCATTTATAGATGGCATTTCATTATTGACAATGACATTTCAATGGCATTTCATTTATAGATGTATTGACAATGGCATTTCATTTATAGATGTATTGACAATGGCATTTCATTTATAGATGTATTGACAATGGCATGACATTTCATTTATAGGGGCATTGACAATGCATTTCATTTATAGGGGTATTGACAATGGCATTTCATTTTTTATGGATTTATGTATTGACAATGACATTTCATATTATAGATGTAGATGTATTGGCAATGGCATTTCATGTATTGACAATGGCATTTCATTTATAGAGGTATTGGCAATGGCATTTCATTTATAGATGTATTGACAATGGCATTTCATTTATAGGGGCATTGACAATAGCATTTCATTTATAGAGGTATTGACAATGACATTTCATTTATTTTATTGTGCTCAAGCAATTCATTGAATGTTATTGTCAGTTCACAGCATGTCCTCTTTTGTCTGTTTTTTCAATAATCAGGTTCTTGCAACGTTTAGAGTCTAACCGAAGCTGTAATTAAATACACACGAAGTGTGTAGGCAATATATTGTGCACAAATCTCTTCCACCTTCCTGCACCTATATAGCCTGCAGGCTGAGTCATACCCTCAGGAAGGAATTTTTTTATTGTATGAATGTTCAGATGGTTAGGGGAGGTGCTCTTGCAGTAACTATTTACCCTTTATTCTGCATCAGTATTCTGATGAAATCTCCCTCTACTGGTGCCAATGAGCAGTTCCACTTCAGGAAGTCAAGTCTGGAACCAACTCCCCAGTAATGTTGTTGAAGCTGACACCCTGGGATCCTTCAAGAAGCTGCTTGATGAGATTCTGGGATCAATAAGCTACTAACAACCAAATGAGCAAGATGGGCCAAATGGCTTCCTCTCATTTGTAACCTTTCTTATGTTCTTATGTTCTTAACCCTGTGCTGTTTCAGTGGTACTCCAATACACAAAGGACTTCTCTTTAAAACACATTCAGCTCTCAATGCATTAAGCACAAAACCCAGGGGGCTTTTGTCTGAGATCATCTCTTAACCACATTCTTTAGGATGTTAAAAGCAGTTTTTTTTTTTTTTATTAAAAACATAAAACAGCTATCCTGAATGCAATACAGCAATGAAAAAGTGCATCACTTTGTAATAAGGCTGTATTTTTATGTTGTTTTTTTGTGTGTCTTGTTTAGGTTTGATCTACTGAATCACCACCATCTGAAGATGGAGACTTCGGCTCAAACCGCTAATGAGACAAAGGAGACCAAGGGCTCAATCATAGAGGGGAACGGCTTCACGGACACGGGCAAGAAATCATCATCCTCAGCGATAGCACAAGGTACAAATCCCTCCGTTAGGAGCAGGGAATCATCATCCTCAGTGATAGCACAAGGTGCAAATCTCCTGTTAGGAGCAGGGAATCATCATCCTCAGTGATAGCACGAGGTGCAAGCACCCTGTTAGGAGCAGGGAATCATCATCCTCAGTGATAGCACGAGGTGTAAATCTCCTGTTAGGAGCAGGGAATCATCATCCTCATTGATAGCACGAGGTGTAAATCTCCTGTTAGGAGCAGGGAATCATCATCCTCAGTGATAGCACAAGGTGCAAGCACCCTTTTAGGAGCAGGGAATCATCATCCTCAGTGATAGCACAAGGTACAAATCCCTCCGTTAGGAGCAGGGAATCATCATCCTCAGTGACAGCACGAGGTGCAAATCTCCTGTTAGGAGCAGGGAATCATCATCCTCAGTGATAGCACGAGGTGCAAGCCCCTGTTAGGAGCAGGGAATCATCATCCTCAGTGATAGCACGAGGTGCAAATCTCCTGTTAGGAGCAGGGAATCATCATCCTCAGTGATAGCACGAGGTGCAAATCTCCTGTTAGGAGCAGGGAATCATCATCCTCAGTGATAGCACGAGGTGCACACCCCCTGTTAGGAGCAGGGAATCATCATCCTCAGTGATAGCACGAGGTGCAAATCTGTTAGGAGCAGGGAATCATCATCCTCAGTGATAGCACGAGGTGCAAGCCCCTGTTAGGAGCAGGGAATCATCATCCTCAGTGATAGCACGAGGTGCACACCCCCTGTTAGGAGCAGGGAATCATCATCCTCAGTGATAGCACGAGGTGCAAATCTCCTGTTAGGAGCAGGGAATCATCATCCTCAGTGATAGCACGAGGTGCAAGCCCCCTGTTAGGAGCAGGGAATCATCATCCTCAGTGATAGCACGAGTTAGGAGCAGGGAATGCGACTCTGCCTGGCCGTCAACTCCGGGGAGACATTCATGGGCTTTAAACATATTTAAAGCTGGTCCTAAATCTTACCAATCACTTACTTTGTTTCCAGACACATCCTGCATGGCAGAGACTTAATGAGTTGTGTTCAGTGACTCCTGTTTGTATGTAAATCATCAACACAAAACATACAATACAATGTTCAGCAGTAAAAGTTAAATAAGGAGTGCTTTAACTGTCTCCTGCAGGGGAACTTGTTGAGAGGATCGGCAATTACTAGTAAATACAGCCCTTCTAACTAAGTTGCAATTCTACTGCTGTCAAGCAGTTATTTAGTCTACATTTAAAGCTTGGCAACTTATTTAAGATACAAAACACACGTGCGTCGGTACTGTATTACATTTGTGGACAACCTTTTTATAAATCAGTGTCAAATTAGCTAGCAGGTGCAAACAGTATTTTTAAGGTGTAGGGGTCATATATAATCAAATGAATGAAGAGCTGCTAAAAGATAACAATGAACCCTTCTTTTTAATATGTTATTCTCAGTAATATTTGCTTCTTGTTTGCCCAGTGTAGGAATGGCAAGCTCAGAGTGCGAGTGTGAAAGATGTCAGTGAATGCATGATGAAAGCAGCACATAATGAGCTTTAAAGACCTGGCTCTTACCTCCAGTGTATAGAAGTCATAAATTACTTAAACTAGCTAGCAGTGGAATAGACTCTGCATCAGAGACGACACATAGTCCTTCTGAAATCGACAAAGATGCTGATTGAAGGCTGCCTTTGAAATGGTAATCCGAGTTCTGACATGATGGTGTCTTTGTGCTTTAATGAAGAGCTTGGTGGCCTCCACAATAAAGTAATAGTCATTAATTGTTTATTAAAGCAACGAGTGGAAAGGGGACAGCTGTTATTGACAGTGACTGCATTTTACTGGCACATATTCACTGGA
>CM072672.1:0-127434 GCA_036884735.1 Huso huso
ATCTGTTAATAATGAGATAGTTTGACATGCTTTTGAAGGTCGTTCCATGACCAGTGTTTGCTCTGCAGTTGATAGAATGTCATTCGCTTGGTCGTTATTGTTGTCTTTAACAGATTCCTGGAGTGTGTGGCTGTGTGCCTGAGTGACATCCAGAACTTAAGAGAAGTCGTTTCAATTCTGGTTCTTTCTTGAGGAGATGTGACTTGTAGTGGTGAGTGTCAGGGTCAGTGTGGCTCGCTCCTGTGACTCTGAGCCCTGGAGCCGCTTTTAAGGGACAGTGTCCTGCAGAGTCTGCCTGTCTGCCCTCGACATTGTGTGTGAGGGTTTGTATCTGAGAATCAGGACTAGCTTCTCATGACGAATGGGATGCTGGCTGGAGCATTTTTTTATGTAGTTCAGCATGTTAGTTCACATGTAGCTGACAGTGTGGACGTGCTCATCTTGCATTGCGAGTGTCAGCTGGTTAATTCATGACTACAGTAACCTGCAGGTCACAGCTTGCACAGGTTCATCATTGTCAGTTATTGTCTGTACTTGTATCCTCATGTATCCAGTGTGCGCAGTGCTGTAGCAGACAGTGAGGAGTAGTGGAGCAACAATCAATCCATTTATCGATCCTCTGCCCTTAAATTTCCCGAGCTGCGATTACATATTGTTGAATCGATGCATGAGATGAGAGCCCAGTTTGGAGTCTGCTGTTGCCGTTGTCCCAGGAAATAAGTTGATCAAGCTCTAGAATTTAAAGGGGAGGTTCCATTGTTTCTAATGTAACCGAGCCTAGGCTAGGAAATAAGTAGATCGAGCCCAGGAAATAAGTTGATCGGATATGTTAATGAAAAATAAATAATTTAAAATTAATTTTGTAGGTATAATTTATATCAATTAGTAGATCGGATTTATTCGTCAGTATGCTGCTAGATAAGATGATGTGAATATCGCTTTAGATCCGATATATTAGCCTAACAAAAATGCATAATTTAAAATGACTTTTGTACGTATAATTTACATTAACATGTAGATCGGATATTCGACAGTATTACGCTAGATAAGGGAATGTGAATATCGCTGTAATATATATTAGCAGCAAATAAATCATTTAAAAATGAATTGTACGATTGTACATTTCTGATTGTGTATTTCTGTTTGTGTAACAAACGTTAACTAGCAAAATGTGTTATGTATTGATGTTATTTTGCATTTCTGGAGGTGTTTTGTTTTGGAAGCACTACAGTATGGACAGCAGGTATGCGAAAGCGACAACCAAAAAAAGTTAAAGCATGAGTTTCAATCATGGAAAACATTAAGCTCCATGCTGCGACATCACTTACTAGGCCACGGTGCACATCAATCACAGGATGTACTTGAAAACGTTGCTAATAGAGTATTATTATTTTATATTTGTTCTTTCATTTATTTTACATACAGTATTTTGTATAATAAAGGACAGAAAATGAACAGGAAACTGGTTATCATAGTGCATGTATTTCAATTACAAGTTTGGGAAGAAACAATACATTAATTAATTAAAATCTAAAGAGTTAACGTCTTTGCTAAACCGTGGTAAATACCTGTAGTTCAATACCAACCATGATTTTGGGTTGTGAGAGAGATACAGTATATGCAGGCTACTATATATCAGCATCATTTTAAAATGGTAAATCCCTGTAGTGCAGCAACCAATAAGACATGTAACGAGAAAGAGATACAGTATATTTAATTGAAGTGAATTATCACGATTTAAATTATTAGCTATACTAATATTAAAATGTATAAAATATGACTTGCCCTGCTAATGATATTATAGATGCAGCATGTCATTATATTACTGAAATATTTTAATTTCGATTAAAGATTGACAACATTTTGACATGTAAAATCATTTAATATATAAATAAATCTCTGTGATCATTAACATAAACTACATCAGATTGACATCGATGTTATAGAAACATAAAAAGACAGAGGTTTAAAACAGTTTACCATTGAAACAGTCGCTCGATCACACATTTTAAAGTTCATATTTAAAAGATAGTGGCACGTAACACGCACCAACATAATACACGGGCAGATCAAAATAAAAAGCCATGCAGTGAACCTCCCTTTAATCAAACTGTAGCCCTGCCTTACTTTTTTTGTCTACTTTTAGAACATATGAACATAAGAAAGTTTACAAACGAGAGGAGGCCATTCAGCCCATCTTGCTCGTTTGGTTGTTAGTAGCTTATTGATCCCAGAATCTCATCAAGCAGCTTCTTGAAGGATACCAGGGTTTCAGCTTCAACAACATTACTGGGGAGTTGGTTCCAGATCCTCACAATTCTCTGTGTAAAAAAGTGCCTCCTATTTTCTGTTCTGAATGCCCCTTTATCTAATCTCCATTTGTGACCCCTGGTCCTTGTTTCTTTTTTCAGGTCAAAGAAGTCCCCTGGGTCGACATTGTCTATACCTTTTAGGATTTTGAATGTTTGAATCAGATCGCCGCCTAGTCATCTTTGTTCAAGACTGAATAGATTCAATTATTTTAGCCTGTCTGCATATGACATGCCTTTTAAACCGGGATAATTCTGGTTGCTCTTCTTTGCACTCTTTCTAGAGCAGCAATATCCTTTTTTTAACAAGGTGACCAGAACTGAACACAATATTCTAGGTGAGGTCTTACTAATGCATTGTAAAATTTTAACATTACTTCCCTTGATTTAAATTCAACCTCCTCACAATATATCCGAGCATCTTGTTGGCATTTTTTTTTTATAGCTTCCCACATTGTCTAGAGGAAGACATTTCTGAGTCAACATAAACTCCTAGGTCTTTTTCATAGTTCCTTCTTCAATTTCAGTATCTCCCATATGATATTTGTAATGCACATTTTATTGCCTGCATGAAATACTTTTACACTTTTCTCTATTAAATTTCATTTGCCATGTGTCTGCCCAATTCTGAATGCTGTCTAGATCATTTTGAATGACCTTTGCTGCTGCAACAGTGTTTGCCACTCCTCCTATTTTTGTGTCGTCTGCAGATTTAACAAGTTTGCTTACTATACCAGAATCTAAATCATTAATGTAGATTAGGAATATCGCGGACCTAATTACTGATCCCTGTGGTACACCACTGGTTACCTCGCTCCATTTTGAGGTTTCTCCTCTAATCAGTACTTTCTGTTTTCTACATGTTAACCACTCCCTAATCCATGTGCATGCATTTGCATCCATGTGCATCCCTGGTCAGCTGTCCAGCTCACTGCTGCAGAAGTTTGTTTGGGGCTGGGACAATGGACTTGTGTGTTTTAGCCATTTGTTAATCTTTGAAGAGGATCTGCAAGTTTGTCTTGCAGTCTTCCTGCAATAATGATGGACTTTATTTATTTGAGAATCTGTGTTGGAAAATGTGCTTTTTGACGGTGAAGTTGTTTTTAAAAAAACAAGTAAAGAAAATGTACATGATCTCTAACTCGCTATTTGACAAATAACAATTAAAAAATGAAAGCCTGTGTGATGCTTATTTCCTGCAAGCCCTTTTCTTTTGCCCACTGGAGCACACAGCCTCTTATGGGGGTTTGGAACCGCAAATCACTGCATCTTAAACACACAGCTCTAGAGTCCGTAACTCACAGCATGTACTGTACCGTTTATTGTGTGTGTTTTAATGAAGTCTGCTGCTGTACTTGTCTGGCTGTGAGCTTTTGCTTTACCAACAAACAAGGAATTAAACAAAACAAAAGCAGCTCCGTTCTCAGCCTGGCGTGAGATTGTTTTTTTTTATCTACAATTGAAGTGCTTTAGACTGAACAACCTCAAGCTCCCCTTCATCTTGTCACAGCTCCGCACTGTGATATAAAGTCTATTTCCTGTACATTGTCATTATTTTTTGTGTTTTATTTATTGTGATTATTATTATTATTATTATTTTAAGAATGTATCGGGAATGTCTTTGTTTTTGCACAGTGGTAAGGTTAATCCGAGTCATTACAGTGGGCAACTGAGCTGTGTTAAGATAAAACTTTTTTTTTTTTTTAAATTAAAGAAAATTATCTTTATTAAAATCAACAGTTATACTAAATGGCCACACAATGGCAGCATTGGATAAGGAATAGCAAGAGCTTTGTTCTGCCTGTCTTCATAAAGTTCACTGCCTGCTTGACAAAGCCACGCTGAATTAATCAGCTCACCTGGGGGTCTGTTTATTATTATTTGTTTCTTAGCAGGTGCCCTTATCCAGCGCGACTTACAATTGTTATAAGATATCACATTATTTTTTACATACAATTCCCCATTTATATAGTTGAGTTTTACTGGAGCAATCTAGGTAAAGTACCTTTGCGGGTACAGCAGCAGTGTCCCCCACCTAGGATTGAACCCACAACCTTCCGGTCAAGAGTCCAGAGCCCTAACCACTACTCCACACTGCTGCCCATCTTTGTTTGACTCTGTCAAAGATACAATAGAAGTGACTCTTTTATTTTAGATATTTTCAAAGCAGTAATCACCTCCATGTTGTACAAATCATTAGTCCAGTTCAAGTCACAAATGAGTGCAGTGATACAGCTGGCAGAATGGCTCAGTTGGTAGAGCACTGGACTCTGATTTCCAGGGTTGTTGGTTAATCTGTCGATTTAAAAAATATTGTTAAATTTACCTTCTTATCAGGTTTATAAGGTTTGGCTTTGAATCCAGTTTAAGTCACAAATGAAACAAAGCTGAGAATCACCTTAGCCCCCAGGTCCACACCACACAATGTAATAATGTGTTTCACGCAGCAGGAGAGCCAGTCGGCTAGATAGCTGTGTTGGTAGAGCAGGGGACTGTGATTCCCATGGTAGTGGGTTCAAACCCTTGTCAAGGGTATGTGTTTCTTTTTCATTTTCAAACACTATGCCCATTTTGATAGACGTGGATTCATACAAATAATATAAAGAGGGTGATATAAGGGCTTCTGTGCAATGGAGGCTTGTCACAAGCAGACAGGTGGTGCAGTGGGCTAGTTCACTGGTATGCTGTGTTGTTTGCTGTGGGGGACTGGGTTCAAATCCAGGTGCGTTTCTCCTTTATTTTCAAAGACTTGGTTAATTTCTTATATAAGGCAATGAAAAAGCAGACTCCTCCATGGAAGTGAGATGGGTTGGAATCCATTTCAAGTCACAAATGAACCGAAGCGGAATCACATTAGCCCCAGGTTCACACCACACAATGTAATAATGTGTTTCACGCAGCAGGAGAACCAGTCAGCTGGATAGCTCTGTCAGTAAAGCAGAGGACTGTGATTCCCACTGGTAGTGGGTTCAAGTCCCACATGTATGTTCTTCTTCATATTAATTCATTTTGACCTTTTGTGAGCTTGGTTTTAAATCCATTTCAAGTCACAAGTCTCAAGCTGGTGTTTATGGCTCCCCAGGTCTACATCACAACATGTAATAATGCTTTGACGTGGGCACTTCGTAAGCAGGCTGGATAGCTCACCTGTAGAGTGTGGCATTCTGTTTCCCCAAATTCAGGCTTCAAACCCACCAGGTGTTGATTGCATGTGTACATTCCTCTTTTTCTCTTCAAAAATGTTCTCCTTATTGATAAAGCAAGTGCCACGAAAGCGGGCAAGGTGGTCCAGTTGTCTGATCTGGTGTCCTCAAATGCAGTAAATGAGCCCCAATGTATTTATTGTACACAGAATGGATTGAAGCCGTGCTGTGCAGCTCAGAGTGGTGTTCAGCAGCTCTCTGGCTGGCTCCGCCTGTATATGAATTGAAGCCTGCTGTGCAGCTCAGTGTGGTGTTCGGCAGCTCTCTGGCTGGCTGTGGTATATGAATTGAAGCCGTGCTGTGCAGCTCAGCGTGGCTGGCAGCTCTGGCTGGCTGCCTCGGTATATGAACCAGCCGTGCTGTGCAGCTCAGCGTGGTGTGGCAGCCTCTGGCTGTATATGAATTGAAGCCTGGCTGGCTCAGCGTGCCGCAGGTTCGGCAGCTCTCTGGCTGGCTGCAGTATATGAATTGAAGCCGTGCTGTGCAGCTCAGTGTGGTGTTCGGCAGCCTCTGGCTGGCTCCGGCCCGGCTGTGCAGCAGCTCAGTGCAGGTTCTGGCATGGTATATGAATGACCAGCCGTGCTGTGCAGCTCAGTGTGGTGTTCGGCAGCTCTCTGGCTGGCTGGCCGCCTGTGGGCATATGAAGCCCTCTGGCTGGCTCGCCCCGTGCTGTGCAGCCCAGTGTGGTGTTCGCAGCAGCTCTGGCTGGCTCGCCGCTGTGCATATGAATTCGGTATATGAATTCAGCCGTGCTGTGCAGCCCAGTGTGGTGTTCGGTATATGCAGCCGTGCTGTGCAGCTCAGTGTGGTGCTGGCAGCTCTCTGGCTGGCTCGCTCGGTATATGAATTGAAGCCGTGCTGTGCAGCTCAGTGTGGTGTTCAGCAGCCTCTGGCTGGCTCACTCGGTATATGAATGGAAGCCGCTGTGCAGCTCAGTGTGGTGTTCAGCAGCTCTGGCTGGCTCACTCGGTATGGTTTGGATTCAGGCACCCCGCCTGGGCCTTTGAGCGCGTCTGGTTTTTGTGTGATTCTCAGCACTCTGGCTGGCTCACTATGGTTGTTGGACGTGCATTACCTCTTTCCGTCGCTGGGTGGAGTCTTGAGCATACATTCATCAGTAGGAGGTCATGAGATTTCAGAATCCATAACCTCCTACTGCTGCAAGTATGCCAAGTCGTTTTTCATTCATTTCACACTGATTTTATTATTTTGTATTATTAAATGTTCGAGTTATTGGTTTATTAGTCCACTGTTTACATCCTAGTGCGTTTCAATGTTGTATTTTTTTTTGTCAAAAAACAAAGTGATATTTTCATGAAAAACATTTACATTTAAAAAAAAGTTAAAAACACCCGACCAGTGGAATAACGAGGAATTGCATGCTTCTCTTTGTGTGGGTTACACTTGGTGCACTGAGTTCACTGTGCTGTAGTCTTTCATTTTTAAAGAATGAACCTTATAGACAATGTTACACACTATCCCACCTTAAGCCGATAGATAGCACAGGAGTCTGGTTGGCTAGGTTTGCATCAATGTGATTATTGGTGGACAGGGTTCAAACCTTGGCAGAAAAATTCAATGTGATGTTAAATGCCTTATTTTTTACATTTATTGTTCCAGAATCTTTGATGTAATGTTAAAGGTGAACTCAGCAGGGGGTCTGAGCTGCTGGTCTATTTCAGCATCCTTGCAACCCCTCAGCTGCACTCATGAAGAATTCAAATACTGGGGAGCATCTGAGGTGCTTTGAGAGCTTTCTGATTGGTGTAGTTGGTAGCGTATCGGCTTCAGATTCTCTTAACAGCTGTTTCAAGTCCCACATGAGACACAAGTTATGTTTTTTTCCCCTCATTTTCAGAAATATTGTTTCATTTACCTTATAGAGCTACTGTATAATAGGGTTGGGTTTGATAATCCCTCCTCTCTTCAGTGGCATGCAACTCTGCGTGCGTGTGGTGTCTCTGACAAGGGAAGTGAATCTCATATACCAGGTTAGAGTGCTGGTCTGTCACAAGCAGCCAGGTGGTGGAGTGGGCTAGTTCCCTAGCTTTGCCTGCCTTTCACCTTGGAGGTCTGGGTTCAAAGCCAGCTCATAGGACAAATGAACTGAGTTTAAAACCAGACCCACAATTCAATGGCACAGCATGACTGGTGTTCTCTGATTAAGAGACTTAAAAAAATAATTGATAAATAAACACCAGAGTTGTGTTTGAAGGCTTGTTTTGTTTCTCCACGGCGTCTGTTTGTTTGAATCTGTCAGATACAACAGAAGTGACTCTTTTATTGGATATTTTCAAGGCAGTAATCACCTCCATGTTGTACAGATCATTAGTCCAGTTCAAGTCACAAATGAGTGCAGCAGTATAGCTGGTAGGATGGCTCAGTTGGTAGAGCACAGGGCCCTGATTCCCAGGGTTGATGGTTCAAACCCCATGCAACGTGCATGTTTTTCTTGTTTTTTTTTCAAGTTGGTTATTTTACCTTGTAGGCAATGTAAATCTAACTTCAGGGACAGCTGCTAGGTGGTGCAGTGGGGTCAGTCCCTGTGCTTAAATGCTCTTTCCATTGAGAGACTGGGATCATATCCAGGCTACAGATTGAAATCTTCTGTTTTCACAGCACCTTGTAGTTTGAATCTGTCAAAGACATGATAGAAGTGACTCTTTTATTGGATATTTCCAATGGAGTGATATACATTTTGTACAAATCATTAGTTAATGTACTGGAGGTCATTTGACAGCAGGAGAGAGCAGCTGTCTGGCTGGCTCAGTTGGTAGAGCACTGGCCTCTGGCTTCCAAGGTTGTTGGTTCAAGTCACATGTAAAGCGCAAGTGTTAATCCATCGATTTCAAAAATATTGTTAAACTTACCTGTTTATAAGGTTTGGTTTTGAATCCAGTTCATCACAAATTAAACAAAGCTGAGAATCACCTCTTAGCCCCCAGGTCCTCACCACACAATGTAATGTGTTTCAAACAACATCAGCACCAGTCGGCTGGATAGCTCTGTTGGTAGAGCAGGGACCCGTGATTCCCTGGGCAGCGGGTTCAAACCCGGGGCAGGTGTTTCCTTTTCATTTTCAAACACTTTACCCATTTTGATAGACTTGTGTTTACGTAACAGGACAAGGGGTCAGTGGTTCAAGCATACAAATAATATAAAGAGGATGATATAAGGGCTTCTGTGCAAAGCTGGATTGTCACGAGCAGACAGGTGGTGCAGTGGGCTAGTTCACTAGCATGCTGTGCTGTTCACCTTCACCTGGGGGTTCAAATCCAGGTGCGTTCCTCCATTGTTTTCAAAGACTTGGTTAATTTCTTATATAAGGCAATGAAAAAGCAGACTCTTCCGTGGAAGTGAGATGGACTGGGTTCAAATCCAGGCGAAGTTCTTTGCTTGTTTCAAAGAATGTGTTAATTGAGCTTTATATAGTGTGAACCAAAGCTTTCCTGTGGGAGCTGGTGGCGCAGTGGCTATGCTGATAGCCTCCTCTCCCTGAAGACAGTGGTTCTATCCTGGTCCCGAGGTGAGTTCCTGAGGTGGCAATGCTGTTGGTTGTGAGTTGTGGTGGTGGTTGTAAATCTGGGTGTTGACTGTAAGTAATGATGCAGGTTGTAACTAATGATGTTGGTTGTGTCTCCACAGATGGAGGAGGGCAGTGTGCCCTGAAGAGGAGCTGGAAGAGGATGAAGAGGGGGCTTGGGCCCCCGGCCGTGGGGGGAGTGGAAGATGGGGGTGTTGATACCAGGGCAGAGGCAGAGTAGGAGGTGTTAAAATGTTGGGCAACATTATTTTTTTTTTTTTCTTTTTTGCCCACATGCCCATCAAGAAGCTTTGTCTGCATACAAAAGATGTCTTTGTCTCAGAGACCAAGCTGTTTGATGGGTGTGCAGGCAAAAAAGAAGGGCAACATTCCCCAACCTCCTACTCTGCCCTGGTATTAACACCCCCATCTTCCACTCCCCCCACGGCCGGGGGCCCAAGCCCCCTCTTCATCCTCTTCCGGCTCCTCTTCAGGGCACACTGCCCTCCTCTATCTGTGGAGACACAACCAACATCATTAGTTACAACCTGCATCATTACTTACAGTCAACACCCAGATTTACAACCACCACCATGACTCACAACCAACAGCATTACTTACCTCCGGGACCAGGATTCGAACCACCATCTTCAGGGAGAGAAGGCTATCAGCATAGCCACTGCGCCACCAGCTCCCACAGGAAAGCTTTGGTTCACACTATATATAAGCTCAATTAACACATTCTTTGAAACAAGCAAAGAACTCGCCTGGATTTGAACCCAGTCCATCTCACTTCCACGGAGTAGTCTGCTTTTTCATTGTCTTATATAAGAAATTAACCAAGTCTTTGAAAACAAAGGAGGAACTCACCTGGATTTGAACCCAGTCCCCCAAGGTGAGCAGCACAGCATGCTAGTGAACTAGCCCACTGCACCACCTGTCTGCTTGTCACTACCTTGCCCTCTAACCTTGTATATGAGGTTCACTTCCCTTGTCAGAGGTCGCACTGCAGGAGTTGAGAATCCTGGCGCTGGCTGCACAGTTGCAGTCTTTCATGCCACTGAAGAGAGGAGGGATTATGAAACACCCCTGTTACACAGCAGTGCTCGGAGGTAAATACCAGGGATACCAGGTCAATGCTATGAGTGTTAACACTAATTATATATATAATAACTGTGTGGCTTCCAGAGGAACATGTGTTTTATATTGTGTTCCTCGTCGTTGTGGAATCTGAAGCTGCGCAGCAGAAATGATTCCACTTCCAGCAGGTTGACTTTGTGCAAAGTTTCTATTCTGATGTAAACTTTCATCCCCCGAGCACTGTACTGTCTCCACTAATTCATTATTACTGATGAACCAACGGAGCGCCAAGCCTTCCTCAATAGGCAAAGCTAGCGCTGCTGTTCAGGGTGAGCGCCTCAGCACTGCCAGCAAGCACTCGGGCGCTGGGGAGCAAAGCAGCACAAGAGCCTGGATGTCTTGGCTTTGCGGGAGTGAAGGAGCTCTGTGAACACTGTCCTGTCCTTTCTGCAGAGGAAACGGAAGATTAGCATGGAAAGTGACCCCTTAGAGGAAGGACAGCGTTCTGATCAAGGACAGGTGGAGGGCCATGAAAAGGCTTCAGAGGCTTCTAGTCGTAGTTTAAAGTTTCAGCCAATAAAAGTGACACGTTGTGTGTCCGTATTGTAGCTGCGATTACTGCCTGGTGATTGAGAATAAATATGTATAGATCCCTTTCAGGGCTTGTTGTGTGACAGGATGCTGCATGGAGCCATGAAGAAGGGAAACGTCCACACAGTATGTATTTCCAAACGTCCGATTTATTAAAGAAAAAAGGCTTGAAAGTAAAACAATCTCCCTCTACGAGCAATGGTAATGGAAGGGCTGCAGTCCCCAGCAAAAACACACTCTGTTACCCACAAGCCTCCTGCACCAAACTGGGCTCCTTTTAAAATAGCAGAAAGTAGAAAATGTGGTTTGTCTTACCAAACACACACAATGCGAACAGTCAGTCAATATGTAGCGGTATTGTGAAGCGGGATGTGGGGCTGCTCAATGCCTTGCTCACTGGGTGTGCTTCTATTCTTTTAAACAAAGTAAGGAGAGGAGAGGAGAGGGGGAGGAGAGAGGAGAGAGGGGAGGAGAGAGGGGAGGGGTGGAGAGGGCAGCAGCAGTATTCCTCAGTCTAGGAAGGACAGCTCCATGCACTCCACAGCTTCAGGGTGAAGCATGCGAGTCGCCAGCCGCTCCATATCATCCAGGCTCAACAAGCGCAGCCTCCGCTCGTAATCCTGAGAGAGAGGCAGAGGGAGAGACACAGAGTCACAACTACACGCTGCTCTACACCTGCATTTCAGAGTGTGTGTGCTGCAGCTGTGATTGTGTGTGCATCTCTGTCACTGTACAGCTGTGTCTGTATAACATTGTGCATGTGCTGCAGCTAGAATTGTGTGTGTAGCAGTGTTTATTGTGTTCAATTTATCTTGTGTAGCTGCTCCAGCCTCTCACTGTGTGTGTGTGTGTTTATTGTGTTCAGGTTACCTTGTGTAGCTGCTCCAGCCTCTCACTGTGTGTCTGTGTGTGTGTGTGTGTATATAGCAGTGTGTGTGTTTATTGTGTTCAGGTTACCTTGTATAGCTGCTCCAGACTCTCACTGTGTGTCTGTGTGTGTGTGTGTGTGTATATAGCAGTGTGTGTGTTTATTGTGTTCAGGTTACCTTGTGTTGCTGCTCCAGACTCTCACTGCGTCGGCAGGGCTGAAGTGTTTGTTCAGAAGAGCAGGCAGGCTGTGCCACACTGACCCGGGGTGAGGCGAGGAGTGAGAGGAGGGGTTAGGCGAGGGGTGAGAGGAGGGGCGAGGGGTGACAGGAGGGGTGAGGCGAGGGGTGAGAGGAGGGGTGAGGTGTGAGAGGAGGGGTGTGGCGAGGGGTGAGGTGTGATAGGAGGGGTGAGGCGAGGGTGAGGGGTGAGGTCTGAGAGGAGGGGTGACACGGAGTGCTGTTCTTGCTCGGGTGACACTTTCTCTGTTGGGGGCGTCACAACGAGTTCAGCTTGGAATCGGGAGCGATGGAGTCGTGTGACAGTCTGTGCTCATTTGAGAGAGAGAGAGGGAGGGGGAGAAACAGGAGAGATTCAAGACCAGGTAGATTAACCCTTAGCTGCTGACTCGGTGTAATTTCATAACTTTTGTTACGATGACAAAACACGTCATATCTCAGCCGTCCAATCAGCAATTTTGTTTTTTTAAAGTATGAGTCATAGCCATGACTACGGGGCTTGTCATGATACCATTGGTTTAGGGCTAGGGTGGGCGGGACATAATATTTTGATTACAAGGGCGAGTCTCTGCCGGCGCCATTGTGACTGAGTGCACAGCAGAGTCGAAGCTCTGTATCTCCAGTTTTACAATCCCAAGAGTGCTAATCTACATATCATCTAAACGGGAGGTACTTGGGCTAATTAACCATATTGTTGTTGTTGTTTTTTCAACTTGATATTGTTTTTTTGTGCTGAGTACATCTGCAGTGTTTATTTTTGTTTTGTTTTGTTTTCGCTGTGTGTCTCTTGTGTAAGGCTTGTTTGCTGGGCAGGGCTAACTTCATGACTGCTGTAGACAAGAGGAACTACTGTACCAACACCACGTTTTGTTTCATTTGTTTGTTTTTTTAAACATCTTTCTTATAGTTAGTTTCACATACGTTTTTATTTTAGACTTGTTTCTCCTCAGGAGAGAAGGCAAAACTAACAGGTCTATCGCATGTGATGCAAAGTTAGGCGTTTGTGTACGTCTGTGTTTTACTTTTTCTAGTCGATTCATTATTTCTCTGTAGTCGTTATTATTATTTAATTATGCATCTATTATTTTTTAACTTTTTTTATTCGATGTGTAAAAGAATGAGGAAAACACCTTGTTTAGTTTTTATTTTTACATTGTGTATGTAGCCTATGTAAAAAACAAAGACATTTAGCTGCAGTTATTATTTAGCCATGTATTTTATTACTCGTTTGCTGTGTGTAAAGAACAGAAAACATTATTTAGCTGTTGTCACTATTATTATTTAGCCATGTATTTTATTACTCGTTTACTTTTTTATGAGTGTGAAAAAGGATGGAGCAGAATATTAATTATTATTATTATTATTATTAATTGGTATTTATTTTAATGTTTTATGTGGGTGTGTGTAAGCCAGAAAATGGATGGAGACAATCAGCTCTAGCATGTGGTTCAGTCACTGAAGAGGAGGAGGGCCCTGACTGAGGAAGAGATCGAGGGCATGTACGCCATGGAGGAGGACCTCCCTGATGAAGAGCTGCTTTTTGCTAAGTTTTAACCCTGGTCTGCCTTTGCCATTTCGGAGGTTGATTTTTGTAAAATACTAGGCATTGCAAAACCTTATCTAGCTCTGCAACTGTTCAAGATATTTCAATTCTGATTTCAGATTTGAATTCCTTGGAAAATTGTGCAGCTACAATATACTCTAAGTTTTTTTATATAACTCTTGGAAAGAGGTTGAAATTGACCATTTTTAAAAATATTATTTATTATTTTTCATATTTCGATAATTTTTTGGGAGGTGTAGCTCATATGAAAATAAAAATAAAATCACCCCACAACAAAATAAATTACATCAATGGAAAGATCTACTTAATGCCTTTCTGTAGGTGTATTGGGTTTTCATTTCTGATTTAAGGTTCCAAAACTACAAGTGTTTAAACAGAAAGTGTTCATATTTATGACCGGATATGGTTATTCCCCGTAGGCAGCATAGGGTTAAAACACTTCATGCAACTCAAAGATGATAAAAGATTGAAAACACTTTGTTTGCAGGTGTTACTGTTAATAGATATATGTAGAATAACATGCATGCTTTTTAACTGAGTGCTGAGCTGTGCTGTTCTGTGCTGTGCTGTGCTGTTCAGCCTACCTGCCAGCGCCTTGCCTTTGTAGAGGAGTCCCTGTTGATTGACAAGTATGTTGAGCCTGTCAGAGACCAGACTCCAGACTGTGGAGACCTTCTCATCCTCACAGACCTGTCAAGAGACAAGAACATACAGACACACACTGAGGGGATGAGCATTAAACACTGAAACTACATCTTCATCCTCACAGGACAGGCGAGAGACAAGAACACACACAGACACACAGTGAGGGGATAAGAATTAAACACTGAAACTACATCTTCATCCTCACAGGACAGGCGAGAGACAAGAACACACACAGACACACAGTGAGGGGATAAGCATTAAACACTGAAACTACATCTTCATCAGTACGCAAGCCTCGAGTGAAGTGACATCCCTCATCTGCCACCATGCAAATGCACTTAGTGTCATTTCAAACGGGATTGAGATTATTATGCTCAAGAGCTAAAAGGCAGTAACAACGTACGCTTAGAAATAATAAAACAATGTTTTTAAGAAAGCCCTCAGGACACGTGACGACATCCCCTCCTTGACAACGTCCTGTCCTCCTGTAGGAAGTGTCTCTTTACCTCAGCAATACCTGAGCTGGGAAGGTACACATTTTAAAGGGCCTTGATCTGCAGCAACGCAGTTCAACCCACTCTGTGATGTTTTATGTTCTGTTATCAAACAACCGCTGACTTGCCCAATCGTAGAAAGTAGAAAATGTGGTTTGTCTTACCAAACACACACAATGCGAACAGTCAGTCAATATGTAGCGGTATTGTGAAGCGGGATGTGGGGTTGCTCAATGCCTTGCTCACTGGGTGTGCTTCTATTCTTTTAAACAAAGTAAGGAGAGGAGAGGAGAGGGGGAGGAGAGAGTAAAGAGGAGAGGAGAGAGGGGAGAGGAGAGAGGGGAGAGGGCAGCAGCACTATTCCTCAGTCTAGGAAGGACAGCTCCATGCACTCCACAGCCTCAGGGTGAAGCATGCGGGTCGCCAGCCGCTCCATATCTTCCAGGCTCAACAAGCGCAGCCTCCGCTCGTAATCCTGAGAGAGAGGCAGAAGGAGAGACACAGAGTCACAACTACATGCTGCTCTACACCTGCATTTCAGAGTGTGTGTGCGTCTCTGTGTCACTGTACAGCTGTGTTTGTGTGTGTCTATATAACATTGTGCATGTGCTGCAGCTAGGATTGTGTGTGTAGCAGTGTTTATTGTGTTCAATTTATCTTGTGTAGCTGCTCCAGCCTCTCACTGTGTGTGTGTGTGTGTGTGTGTGTGTCTGTGTGCCTGTGTGTCTGTGTATAGCAGTGTGTGTGTTTATTGTGTTCAGGTTACCTCGTGTAGCTGCTCCAGACTCTCACTGCGTCGGCAGGGCTGAAGTGTTTGTTCAGAAGAGCAGGCAGGCTGTGCCACACTGATCCGGGGTGAGGCGAGGAGTGAGAGGAGGGGTGAGGCGAGGGGTGAGCTGTGCTGTGCTGTGCTGTGCTGTGCTGTGCTGTTCAGCCTACCTGCCAGCGCCTTGCCTTTGTAGAGGAGTCCCTGTTGATTGACAGGTATGTTGAGCCTGTCAGAGACCAGACTCCAGACTGTGGAGACCTTCTCATCCTCACAGACCTGTCAAGAGACAAGAACACACACAGACACACAGTGAGGGGATGAGCATTAAACACTGAAACTACATCTTCATCCTCACAGGACAGGCGAGAGACAAGAACACACACAGTCACACAGTGAGGGGATAAGCATTAAACACTGAAACTACATCTTCATCAGTACGCACGCCTCGAGTGAAGTGACATCCCTCATCTGCCACCATGCAAATGCACTTAGTGTCATTTCAAACGGGATTGAGATTATTATGCTCAAGAGCTAAAAGGCAATAACAACGTACGATTATAAACAATAAAGATGACCCCAGTCAATATAGCCGGGAAATCACACCCCGTCAAACCGCACCCTGCTGATCAGAGCTCACAAAGACAAACACATTATTAAAAGCCACTCAGCAAACAGTCACAAGCGGGTCCGGACGGCCATTTGTTATTAAAAATGCGGGATTCAAAAACAACCGCTGCACTGAACAATAAACAAAGTAAACGAGATGTACTCACCTGGTTTAACGAGCGCTGTCCCTCGTAGTCTGTGTAAAACAAGCGCAAACGCCTCCTCACATGGCGTTCATCTTCCACAAACTTATCACATGAAATAAAGTCGTTTCACACAGACACGCCTCCGGCTGAGCTGTCCTCTGCTCTTTACAATTGGTAGTGAACTTCAGGAGACAGACGAGGCTTTAGCTTTCATTTCCTATCCAATGCTGCGTGTGGACATTTGGTAGAACTGCTGTCGAGGGGTTGATTTGAGTGTTAACTAATTCTGCTTCATAAAATCAAATGAAACCTGCTGAAAAACGTCACGTTAGCATACTGAAATACACAGCGCTTGTAGTTTTCCATATACTTAACTAAAAACTGACACAAATATAAAATGTGACATTTCCAAAACTGACGCTTCTCTTTTATTTAAACACCTGCTCTATCAATACAATGGTCGTCGTGAATCTTGGTTATATTTCTACGTCTGAGATTAAATTATTGCAAACACCCGTATACTTTTTAGATACATTTTAAACCGCTATAAAAGAGAACTACAATTGATTCCTTCAGGCACCTTCCGGTTTAGAACCGTTGTTTTCTTTGGTTATTTCGAAACTGCCCGTTTTAAAATATGACTGATAGTAAAACAATTCTTCACTAAAAGCATGAAAATATAATATTATTAAAATACTGACGTGGACACGTGTACTAAAAAAATGTTTTATTAATAATAAATGTATCTTTTTAAACAGGTGCGCACGTTGGACAGCCATAGGGTCTATACAAATTAGGTAACGCATTTCTAACTTTTGATTCGCTAACTGCGTTCGCCAATCAGATGTCATTTAATTTGTGACTTGTCTTTTATCCAATCAGATTGTTTAGGACAAGACGTAACCGTTCCACTTTCTCTCCACGAGATAACCGCAATGGTAAGGAATTCATCAAATAATCTTCCAGCGACTCCCGACTGCAGTACCGGTGCGTGTCCACTGGAGGGAGCCGAGCGCCTCCGTGGCGGTGTCATGGCAAATTTCGCCCCCCTGCCAAATTTGTCCCCCCCTGAGTCATGTGACATGTTAGCGTACGAGTCACGTGACGATTAAGTTTCGCGATGCGATGACAGGATAGGGTAAAACATCTCGGCATTTTACTTACTGAAAATTACGTTTGCGTGTTTTTTTTTTACATTTATTCGTATTATTATTATATTTATTTTTAATATTTAACAATGTTTTTGTATCATAAATGGTTGTATTTTATTTGATTGCTCTTTACGTGATTACATAATAGCTTTTACAGTAAATATAAAATACATTAAATATTGTTTAATTACATATATGCTAATAAATAATAATAATAAAGTAGAACAGCTTAAATGATCACAACTGTAACGCAAACGTTATATTAAAATTGTAACTTTTCAAATAAACAAAATGTTTATAACAAACAATAAGTTAGAAGTATAGTTTGGTAATAATTTCTACACATATTTGTGGGTAGTCATGTTGATGTTTAGTCTTGCTATACTTATGGATCACAATCAGGGAGTTGTCATGATTACATACAGTTGCAGACAAAATTATTGACACCCTTAACTAAAGATCATTCAAGACGCTTTTTTTTTTTTTTATTTGAATTGTTGTCAAATGTGGTTACCATTAAGGTCGCGTATAAGCCTTTTGTATTTAGATGACTGTATAGTTATTTCATACACTGCTATACCAGATGTTTCTTTAAATCCTTGGCTGTTAATGGTGGATTTTTTGCGAGCTGCTCGAACAATTCTTTATGCTATAGTCGTAATTTTCCTGGGACGTCCACTTCTTTCCATCGTTTCAGTTGAATTAGTCTTCAAATACTTCTTGATTATTGTGGATTTTTGTATTGCGATTTTTTTTTTATCCACAACGCTCTTTATCGATTCCCCTTCTGCTGTAGTAGTTACTGTAACAAGTGCTTTTCTCACATCTAGATCCAGCTCCTTTGTTTTGACCATGCTGTGCTAAGTGCACAAACTATTTTGCTTCAGTTTCTGTGCGTGTTTTACAGCTAATGGTTTTTTTTTTTTTTTATAATATTGCTAAATTGATAAGTAGTGGTTTCTAATTGATTAATAGTGACTAACTCAATTAAGACTAACCTTAACTTACACAGACTTTAATTGAAAATGTGCCAATAAGTTTGTGATCAACAAATATTGTTATTTACTCCAATAAGGCAGTATGATTAATATAGGTTATACAGTAGCTTCAGTGTATATTGTGAGAAATATTTAGGGAATGTCAAAAATTAAAGGAATGAACAGGTCAAAAGATTTAATATTTAGCATTATTCATGCATGGTCTTGCACTAAATCTGCAAACAAATTTCTCTTAGTTTAACCATATAACTTGTCATAAAAAAAATGAAGTAATACACCCTCATGGTATGTGTTGCCACTTCCTACTCTGTTTGTCAGATCATTGGCATCATCCTGGAATGGAGCCTGTCATTTCTCAAAGCAGGTCTGCAGATTGGTTGTTGTTCCTTTGTTATCAGTAATATTGTATATGCATTTGTTAAATATGTATGAAGCCAAATTATATCATATGCTATAAAATAAGAATGTTTCTTCCATAACTTCGAACACTCAAAAGTACAAATTTGGAACTAGAAGCAATGTGATTGTTAACCACTACATATTGTCCCTGACTTTAGTGTCTATAATTCAGGCTCTTAACTAATGAAGCATAGAGGATGTCAGATTTGTGTAAATGTTAGAGTAGAAGTCAATCTAGATCCGAGCTGGCCAGCTTTAGTGCTGGTGAACCCTTAACAGAGCACTGCATGGCGAGCAGAAATCTGAACTCAATCATTTTAGTGAGTTGTGTATCAGGTGTAGTGGTCAGAAACCAGAAAGACATTCACAAAAAAGGCACAACATGTTGAAAAATGTAACAAACTTTATTTTCTGTATTCTTCACAATAAAACATGATCAGTACATGATCAGATTGCATATTTCCATTGTAAAGTGCTATCCAGGACTTAATGTGTAAGCAGTGGTGAAAAAAAAAAAAAAAAAAAGCTATACTGTAGGTCAGCTTTGGTAAAAGCCCACTCACCACGTCAAGGTCCTGACCTATGGAGTGGGGTGTTAGTAGTAGGTTTAACAGAACCTTAAAATGCCTTCTCACATAACCCACAAAAAAAGAAGGACTTTAAAGAGGCTGCCTGTCTAAAAATGACATTACCAATTATTTATAGTGACATATGTTATCAGTAAATCATATGGACATTTCGTACTCTTAACTTGTATAGTATGTAATTGTCTAATATCTAATAGGAATGGAAATCGAATTTGAAATTGAAGCATTACATGTACTGTCTGAAACATGTACACGTAAAATGTGAAGTTGTTTATTACTTCAGAATTACATTTACTGTACTTTTATATCATGTTACACCCACCTTATTTGGCACAATCTCACTTAAATACAGTGAATCAACCCCTCCCCCAGCTGGTTCACAATAACTACATTAAACAAGGTGGGTGTTAGAACTGACATCCAGTTTACTTTGGATATCTCTGCCCCGGAAATACTCAAGTCAGGCAATAATTCAGTAGCTCAGAAACTAAGACTACCATACCAATTAAAAATGAAAGTGCAAAAGCATCTGCAATATTTCTCCAAATAAAAACGTCTCAATACAGAATCAAGGTCTCCTGAAAAAAAAAAAAGTCTTCAAAATAAGTAGTTTGTGTGCTCATGAAAAATAAACACTGAAGACAATGAGCCTTATTAACAATGCCCTACTGTACATATGTAAATAGCTATAAATTATGGTAAAGTTGTTTGACAGGCATTACCAAATTTTAGTGTTAGTATAATATACTAAGCTGGAATGCTTAGTATAAAATGTTCAGAAAAACACACAGTAAAAAACAAAATAATAAATCTGTTTCACCTTTACTTACCATACTTACCCATGTGTGTAACTCTGCAAATGGAGCACATACACTCCTCCATACTTATGAGGTCATCTGGCTGTAGATCTTCACACTGGCCATGGAACCATTCGCCACACCTCCCGCATTCCACCATCAGCTCCAGTGCAATCCTGTATGGTCTCCACATCACAGAAATGTACCTCTGGGAGGGGAGTTCTCTCACAGCTCGGGAAAGGACTAAGAGATCCAGCTACAAAACAAGAAAAAAGATGATCACGCATTTGCTTTTGATCATAACATAACTTACCTGGATCTCCACCCATGCAGAGTGTGAGGCTGTTTGCAATGGTAAACAGTCCACAGTCACTACATCCCTGCTGCTGCTGTACATGTGGCCACACGATCCGAACTGTCTTTCCACTGTACTGCAGCAGTGATACGACCTGGGAACGGAAATCATGGTTATTATTAATTCCCAAAGAGTCATACACATTTAAAGTACCTTCCTCACAGCCTATGTTACTTACCGTGACCCAGTGATTGCCAGACACATTAAGAATCTGTACAAATCCCTGAGCCGGTGAGCTGAAGGAAGTCAGCTGTGTCAGGCTGGTGACAGCATACAAACCTCCAACCTGTGGGTACTGTCTACGTAGCAGATCCTGGCTGTGGTCCATCACCTCATCATCCAGCCACGTGTTTTGTCCCAGCACAATGTTCTGGATGCTTCCAAGGTTCCCCAGCAGTACCGGTGGTGCTGGCTGTCCCTGCTGAACCCCCATCAGCACAGTGTCATCCATCTGGCAAGTCACCTGTGTGGAATCATAAGATTTATTTATGGACTACAAGTGAAATACTGTAAAACTTTCAAGTGCATATTCTATTAATATAAACAGTAAAAACGTATGGTTTCTAATGTCTACAACACTATGTCACCATGAACCATCCAATTGCGGGCTACAATGTTTGTTTATTTTTGCTTAATGCTCATCCGTGAACAATCAAATGAGTATTTAGTATCTTGGTGTTACCTGGCAGGTGTTTTCTTTCAGTCCATGTGACACCACCTCTGCCTCTTCCTGATGGGATGACATGTCCATCAGGCACGTGTCCTCTGGGTGGTTAGTCTCCACAGACTGACTGGACACCTTTAGGTGGGTGTTGTTTCTTGCTGTAAGCAAAAATAAGAGAAATTATATAATGTTGCAGCTGGCAGGGGCTACATTATTTTGCTTGTTTTCTTTTTGATGGTGTGGGGCACTAGGCACTCGGCTCATGGGTGTGTGGACAAGGGGGTTGCCCCAGAATTAGGAGTTATTTGTTTTATTGTTGTGTTTTGGAGTGGATCGCTCTGTTGGCCTGTGAGAAAGAAATAAAAAAAATGTCACTTCTTTTGAGCGCCCCTTCATTCTCCAAACCTGCAACAATATGTATATGCAAAGGCTAATAAACATAGGAATAATTGCCAAGTTGTAGCATGGTTAAAGGTAACATACAGACCCGTTCTGAATGGCTTGACACTCGCGTAGGGGGTCTGCATTTTTAGCTTCTTGCCATCTAGGGACTCCAGCTTCACAAGGTTGTTCATGACTTCAGTTACCCTTCATTGAAAAATTACATTTTTACACATAAACACATACATATTTAGCTAGTTAAGAAACAGTATATATTCACACCCTGCTAAACTTGCATCTTGAATGTTTAAAAAAAATAGAGAGAAATGTAAACTTAATCTTTCCAGAGTACCTGTAAGGACCAAGCCAGTTCTGTTCCAGCTTAGAGCCTAGGCGTCCAGTCTTCCGCTCATTCTTCTTCAGGACCTCCATGCCCACTTTGATCCTGAAGCACTTCGTTCCTATCTTGATCCGGCTCCGATACTGCTTCTTCTGTCTCTCCTGCGCCTTCTCCACTTGCATCTTTACCTGTTATTAAAATGATAAAGGAATAGAAATGTAAAGGTGCATTACTAAGTCATTAAATAACAAAGTATGAAGCAGACAAAAAACAACAACAACAAAAAATAAACCCTACCGTCTGGAATACCTCTTCATCCTTTGCAGCCCTGGCCTCCAGATACCCTGTATCTGTTCTTCAGTTGGGGGAAGTGGTGCCACTGAGTCTATGTCATCAGGGTTGATCTGCAAAGACATATGAATACCTAAAATTATCAACAATAAAACGACCACAAAAAAACATTGCTTAAGGTTCATTTAAACTGTGTACCTCACATGCCAGCCTTGCTTGTCTGCCGTACATCAGGAAGAATGGGGTCTGTATTGTTGAAGCCTGAACGCTGGTGTTGTGGGCAAACACAATAGCCTCTAGGCTGTCCTCCCACCTCTCTTGCTTTCCGGACAGAGTTTTCCCAATAGCTCTCTTAATGGTCTGGTTGGTCCTCTCATCAAGACCATTCGTCTGGGGATGGTATGCAGAGCTAATTCGATGCGGATGCCCCAATTCTGGAAAAGAGTCTGGTTAACCTGATAATGGTAGAAATAGTTAGAAATCAAGAAATGTACAAAACACTGAAAATAAATCATTTTAAATTGCAAATATTAGTAAACAAGGAACTGTACTTAATTAACTAATTTATAAAAGGCAGAAAATTACTTAAAATCAAGTAAAAAATTTTATGGAAGAAAATATGTATTTAAAAAAAAAACTACAACTGAACACTTACCAGCTGTTTGACTTAACCAGTTTTTACCTATAGACTTTGATATTTTCATCTCACCTTGTTCCAAAATTCCCCACCCTGGTCTGTCAAGACAATCTCTGGTGCTCCATGGCGGTAGAACAGGGTTGCAAGAGCTGATGCAGTGCAAGCAGCTGACTTGTCTTTAATGGGGATGGCCTCCGTCCACTTCGTGAAGAAATCAGTAGCCGTCAAGCAGTAGTGGTTTCCTCCCTTCGATGGCTGGAATGGTCCAATGAGATCAACACCTAAAACAAATTAAAATGATATAAACAATTAAGGAGGATTTGGTTAATAGTATATATAATAAAGCTCTGTATCAATGCACTACATTAGCAAGTTCAATTATACAAATAGGAATGAGACCACATTTTTTCCTCTATACACTATTTACTTGTAAGACAGCAGTATATGGACCTAAACAGTGCCCCAATAAAGCCACTTAACATGCTGTATTCTCCATGTTTTCTTCTGTACCGCTACCTAAATGTAGTTCTATCATCCAGATAAGTAACAGCATTTGAAAATGTCATTAGATAACAACTTTATGGCATTTTTTTAGATTAATTGCCAGGGATGGGGCACCCTTTTTTTTTTTTTTTGGGCAGTCATTGTTGTCAATGGGTGTTGCATCTTTTTGTACTGGAAATTGTCCTGATGCACCTATCTGTACAAAACATAGCAGATTTCCACCCCCTGTGGACAACACATTAATCACATTACAGATGGATGTCATGTGACAATGTGACACTTGCTCTAATTAGTCTGTAAACTGCAACCTGTTGTCAAATGATGTTTTGTGAGCACATGCTTACAATCTGTTTAACTGGCTATCAAGAAAGTTTGTTACCAGACTAAGCTCTTAGTTTTCTACATATTACAGACTACATTTAAATTACGTATGTTCTTCCATTCTTTGTCTGACCTCACTATAAAAGTTTAATGATGTAATACTCACCGATCATGTACCATGGAGAAACAACTTTGATTGGCTTCAGTTCTGGGGCAACAGTCTTCACCCTCTCAAATCTCTGGCATGCTTCACAATTCAGGATCTTAAGGGAAACAGTAATGATGAAACAAGTAATACTTAAATCATGAATGGAAAAGACAAGCAGCAAAAAAAATTAGGTTTTAAAAAATAAAAAAGTACCCATTGCTCCACGCCCTTTACAATCCCTTTCCAGTAAAATCGTTGATTGATTTTCCCCATCATTCTCTTGATCCCAAAGTGTCCTCGTGAACTTCATTGAGAATGGCAGTCTTCTCCTCTTCATCGGTCACAACCCCACGGAGACACTCTCCATTCTTCTCAGGGACATACAAGTACTTACCTGACAGATAAAACAAAAGTAAAGATAATACTACAGTAAATACTTCAATGAGTGGAGGTTTTAAATGAATGTTTTTTAAAAAGAATAAGCTAAAACCTATTCAAAAGAATCAGAACCACTGACAATACTGACATGTGGAAAACTGTCTCTGCCCTTTATAATGGTCATTTCTTAGACTCTTAAGTTACATAATTTATATATATATTTATATATTCTTCTTTAATACAAATTCTGTTTTCTGGTACTCACATTTCTGCTATTAGTTATATATAGAGAGATGTTTTAATCTTTTAAACCTTTTCTTTCATATTATATATATATATATATATATATATATATATATATATATATATATATATATATATATATATATATACACACACACGTTTATCATTTATTTAAATGTCTATGTTCATCTTCAAAAATACAGGACGGCTTCAAAGACTTATAATGTATTAATATTAATTTTCGATATTTATTTATTTTTTTACCTTTCAAAACGAATGTACTGGCTTTCTTTCTGATACCCCTCTTCTCTTCTTTGGTGGCTTTTTCAGGATACTCACCTGTGCTGAGGTAGCGATATACCGCTCTCAAGTGATCCATATCGATTGATAAATGTAGTTTTCTGAGGGGGAAAAAACACAGTATTTCAAATTTGTACTGTAAAAAGAGAAATGATTTGATTACAATTGTACGACGGCGCCAACGAACTCCAACTGTCAGTGTCAAGATCTGTGGAGCAAAAGCAGTGACGCGCATAGCAACAGAACGCTGACATGTCACATGACTCAGGGGGGGACAAATTTGGCAGGGGGGCAAAATTTGCCATGACAGCGGCGGCTCCGCATGACTCGAGCGCGTTTGTGACGTCCCCGCCCCAATTGGCCCGTCTGTCGCTGTTTGTGAAGATAGCGTTCGCAGTTTTCACTGTAAACCTCTGGAGCTTGGGAAGGGAAACTGCCCGTGAAAGCTGAACGACCAAAACTGTGAAAAATGACATCGCTCTGATAAAAATACGAGACGCCCTACACAGCATGAGTCATAAATCACAGAAATCGTGATTCCTACAAAAATCATCATCATCATCATCATCATAATAATAATAATAATTATAATAATACACGTCATTAATTTGGCTGCAGTGTTGCTAGGACTCCCAGCGTCACATTCCCCTCTGGCTGTAGTACCGGTGTGTGTCCACGGGAGGGGGCAGTGTGCCTCACTGCCTGCTTGCCTGCTCTTTGGCTCCGCACCCACTCAAAAACCTTTTTTAAAATGTATTTTGAAATCTGAATTTGGACGCATGTATTATTATTTATTTCTTAGCAGACGCCCTTATCCAGGGCGACTTACAATTGTTACAAGATATCACATTATTTCACATTATAAAGATAACACATTATTTTTACATACAATTACCCATTTATACAGTTGGGTTTTTTTTTTTTTTTTTTTTTTTTTACTGGAGCAATCTAGATAAAGTACCTTGCTCAAGGGTACAACAGCAGTGTCCCCCACTGGGGATTGAACCCACAACCCTCCGGTCAAGAGTCCAGAGCCCTAACCACTACTCCACACTGCACTGTATTGTTTTGAAGTCAGCAAACATTTGAATTGCAGATGAACGAGTGTAGCTGATGGAATTGCATTAAGTTTAACACAAAGAAACGTTCGTGTCAGTGCTTCACAGAGGGTTGTTTTAAAATAACAGCTTTTTAATTTGCAAACAGTTTGTGTGAACTCAATGGCATTGGAGACAGGACGCTTCACGTGCTCCAGTTTACACGCAGTGACTGAAGAGGAGATGCGATGTACCGTTGCTTGTTTTAGACAATGGGGATGGGAATGAGCGCTTACAGAGACGAGGGACTAACATGAACACACAAAGGCACACGCAATTTCACAGTCACGATGTTAACTCGGGGGGAAAGACGCCCTGCATGGCCGATTGGCTGAAAAGCAGAACAGAAGCAGCCTATCACATGAGGGGAGGTGGGTGGCTTTCTTATGACGTCACCGCTGCCAGGTCTATAAAGAGACCCGTTGTGCGCTTTCACGTCAGATGAAGAAAACGAGTCGTTAGGTTTGTGTGGATCAGCGAGCACGCTGGAAACTGGAGACCAAGTGAAGCATTGGAAATCCTGCGAGCTCCTCGGGTCGCTGCTGGGGGCGGTCAGCCGCCGGGCTTGTCCAGTAATGTTGCGGTTAAGAGTGTTTATTTAGTGGAGGAGTTTCATGGTAGTTTCGTATTCACTTTCTCATTGCCCTCACAGTGATTTGTGAAAGAGCCTCATGTTTTAAATGATTGTTGAACACACTTCAATAATAAAGGTTATTTTAAAGCCGGTTTGAAACACCAAGCATTTGAAAAGCAGATTCAATCAATAATAATGGAATTGTATTAACACAAGATGTCTCTGCTTCACAAAGCTCGTTAACAATGCAGAGGTGCCAGCTTATAAAAGCAGAACCGAGGAGAACAGCAGCAGCATTTCTTTTTTTCAAGGCCAGGGTCTGCTAGCCTGAGAAATGAAAAGGCTCTTGGGTCTGGCAAGCCAGTAACATTATTTCTGCTGTTTAATGTAGAACTGGTAACTGTAAACACATGGCATTTAAAATGAACAACCCCAATACAAAGACTTCAACACAGATTTTTATTTATTTTGTGTTTCTTCCGGATTTAAATATCAGTAAGGAAGAGTGAGTGCTTCAAACCTGGACTGAAATATTCAACATCAAAACTAAATCAAAATAACAACACCTGAAGAAAGATTTGATCGCCTCCTCAGAGCTGCAGGTTCCTCTCTCTCCTCTCCTCAGAGCTGCAGCTCCCTCAGTAGCAGGTTCCTCTCTCTTCCCTCTCCTCAGAGCTGCAGCTCCCTAAGTAGCAGGTTCCTCTCTCTTCCCTCTCCTCAGAGCTGCAGCTCCCTCAGTAGCAGGTTCCTCTCTCTCCTCACCTCCCCTCCCTGGGGAGGAGAGAGGGGAGAGGTGGAGAGGAGAGGGGGAGGAGAGAGGGGAGAGGGGGAGGAGAGAGGGGAGGGGTGGAGAGGGCAGCAGCAGTATTCCTCAGTTCAGGAAGGACAGCTCCATGCACTCCACAGCCTCAGGGTGAAGCATGCGGGTCGCCAGCCGCTCCATATCATCCAGGCTCAACAAGCGCAGCCTCCGCTCGTAATCCTGAGAGAGAGGCAGAGGGAGAGACACAGAGTCACAACTACACGCTGCTCTACACCTGCATTTCAGAGTGTGTGTGCTGCAGCTGTGATTGTGTGTGCGTCTCTGTGTCACTGTACAGCTGTGTCTGTGTGTGTTTGTATAACAGTGTGCATGTGTTGCAGCTAGGATTGTGTGTGTAGCAGTGTTTATTGTGTTCAATTTATCTTGTGTAGCTGCTCCAGACTCACTGTGTGTGTGTGTGTGTGTAGCAGTGTCTGTGTTTATTGTGTTCAATTTACCTTGTGTAGCTGCTCCAGCCTCTCACTGTGTGTGTGTGTGTGTGTGTGTGTTTGTGTTCAGGTTATTATTATTATTATTATTATTATTATTATTATTATTATTATTATTATTATTATTTATTTCTTAGCAGACGCCCTTATCCAGGGCGACTTACAATCGTAAGCAAATACATTTCAAGTGTTACAATACAAGTAATACAGTAAGAGCAAGAAATACAATATCTTTTGTTCAAGCAAAGTACAAGTGTGACAAACCACAATTCAATAATACAGCAGATAATAGTGATAGTTACATCAGGATATGATTAAATAGTGATAGTTACATCAGGATATGATTAAATACAAAGTACTAAAGGTTAAACACTTGGCAGATTACAGTATTCTGAAGTACAGGATTAAATGCAGTAAAATAGGGGGCAGATAAGAGCAAAATAAAGCATATTTACATGAAGGGTGATAGTGTCCCAGGATACAAAAGAGGAGTTCTACAGGTGCTGTGTTACCTCGTGTAGCTGCTCCAGACTCTCACTGCGTCAGCAGGGCTGAAGTGTTTGTTCAGAAGAGCAGGCAGGCTGTGCCACACTGACCCGGGGTGAGGCGAGGAGTGAGAGGAGGGGTGAGCTGTGCTGTGCTGTGCTGTGCTGTTCAGCCTACCTGCCAGCGCCTTGCCTTTGTAGAGGAGTCCCTGTTGATTGACAGGTACGTTGAGCCTGTCAGAGACCAGACTCCAGACTGTGGAGACCTTCTCATCCTCACAGACCTGTCAAGAGACAAGAACACACAGACACACACTGAGGGGATGAGCATTAAACACTGAAACTACATCTTCATCCTCACAGGACAGGCGAGAGACAAGAACACACACAGTCACACAGTGAGGGGATGAGCATTAAACACTGAAACTACATCTTCATCAGTACGCAAGCCTCGAGTGAAGTGACATCCCTCATCTGCCACCATGCAAATGCACTTAGTGTCATTTCAAACGGGATTGAGATTATTATGCTCAAGAGCTAAAAGGCAATAACAACGTACGATTATAAACAATAAAGATGAACCCCAGTCAATATAGCCGGGGAAATCACACCCCCGTCAAACCGCACCCTGCTGATCAGAGCTCACAAAGACAAACACATTATTAAAAGCCACTCAGCAAACAGTCACAAGCGGGTCCGGACGGCCATTTGTTATTAAAAATGCGGGATTCAAAAACAACCGCTGCACTGAATAATAAACAAAGTAAACGAGATGCACTCACCTGGTTTAACGAGCGCTGTCCCTCGTAGTCTGTGTAAAACAAGCGCAAACGCCTCCTCACATGGCGTTCATCTTCCACAAACTTATCACATGAAATAAAGTCGTTTCACACAGACACACGCCTCCGGCTGAGCTGTCCTCTGCTCTTTACAATTGGTAGTGAACTTCAGGGAGACAGACGAGGCTTTAGCTTTCATTTCCTATCCAATGCTGCGTGTGGACATTTGGTAGAACTGCTGTCGAGGGGTTGATTTGAGTGTTAACTAATTCTGCTTCATAAAATCAAATGAAACCTGCTGAAAAACGTCACGTTAGCATACTGAAATACACACCGCTTGTAGTTTTCCATATACTTAACTAAAAACTGACACAAATATAAAATGTGACATTTCCAAAACTGACGCTTCTCTTTTATTTAAACACCTGCTCTATCAATACAATGGTCGTCGTGAATCTTGGTTATATTTCTACGTCTGAGATTAAATTATTGCAAACACCCGTATATACTTTTAGATACATTTTAAACCGCTATAAAAGAGAACTACAATTGATTCCTTCAGGCACGTTCCGGTTTAGAATCGTTGTTTTCTTTGGTTATTTCGAAACTGCCCGTTTTAAATTATGACTGATAGTAAAACAATTCTTCACTAAAAGCATGAAAATATAATATTATTAAAATACTGACGTGGACACGTGTACTAAAAAATGTTTTATTAATAATAAATGTATATTTTTAAACAGGTGCGCACGTTGGACAGCCATAGGGTCTATACAAATTAGGTAACGCAGTTCTAACTTTTGATTCGCTAACTCCGTTCGCCAATCAGATGTCATTTAATTTGTGACTTGTCTTTTATCCAATCAGATTGTTTAGGACAAGACGTAACCGGTCCACTTTCTCTCCACGAGATAGCCGCATCGGTAAGGAATTCATCAAATAATCTTCCAGTGCCTCCCGACTGCAGTACCGGTGCGTGTCCACTGGAGGGAGCCGAGCGCCTCCGTGGCGGCGGCTCCGCATGACTCGAGCGCGTTTGTGACGTCCCCGCCCCGATTGGCCCGTCTGTCGCTGTTTGTGAAGATAGCGTTCGCAGTTTTCACTGTAAACCTCTGGAGCTTGGGAAGGGAAACTGCCCGTGAAAGCTGAACGACCAAAACTGAGAAAAATGACATCGCTCTGATAAAAATACGAGACGCCCTACACAGCATGAGTCATAAATCACAGAAATCGTGATTCCTACAAACATCATCATCATCATAATAATAATGATAATAATAATAATAATAATAATAATAATAATAATAATACACGTCATTAATTCGGCTGCAGTGTTGCTAGGACTCCCAGCGTCACATTCCCCTCTGGCTGTAGTACCGGTGTGTGTCCACGGGAGGGGGCAGTGTGCCTCACTGCCTGCTTGCCTGCGCTTTGCCTCCGCACCCACTCAAAAACCTTTTTTAAAATGTATTTTGAAATCTGAATTTGGACGCGTGTATTGTTTTGAAGTCAGCAAACATTTGAATTGCAGATGAATGAGTGTAGCTGATGGAATTGCATTAAGTTTAACACAAAGAAACGTTCGTGTCAGTGCTTCACAGAGGGTTGTTTTAATATAACAGCTTTTTTAATTTGCAGACAGTTTGTGTGAACTCAATGGCGTTGGAGACAGGACGCTTCACGTGCTCCAGTTTACATGCAGTGACTGAAGATTGATTAGGGCTTGAGGTAACAGTTCCACTTTCTCGCCACGAGGTGGCAGCATTAGTAAGGAATGCATCAAATAATCTTCAGTGACTCCCGACCACAGTACTGGTGCATATCCACTGGAGGGACCCGTGTGCCTCAGTGGCTGCTTGCCTGCGTTTTGGCTGCGCAGTTACATCTAAACACTACCGACTGAGGCTGTCTGTCTAAAGCTGTCATTGCACCTTGGTAACCATTACATGACTCAAACCCTTATTTTAAAACGTATTGTAGCATGCACAGTGGAAGGCAGCAGCAGGGCTAGTAGGTGACGTAATTACACACAGAGACATAAGCCCGATATACGCTCCTTGCAAAGGAGCCAAATCTTTTATACAGCGGCTGTCGGTGCTATGTTTCAGTGCGAGAGGTCCTGGGTTCGCGCCCGCCCTCCGCCTCTGTGTGGATTGCCTCTCCTTGTGTGATGCGCCAGCCTGTGTTTACCGAGATCGCTACAGTATTTTGAAATCTGAATTTAGACGCGTGTATTGTTTTGAAGTCACTAAACATTAAACGTTCCTGTCAGTATTCAGAGAGAGATTTTTTTTAAATAACATTTTTGTAATTTTAAAACAGTTTGCGTGAACTCTATGGAGTTCGAGATAGGACACTGATCATGCTCCAGCTTACACACTGTGACTGAAGAGGATATACAATGTAGAAGAGGTGACTAAAACTTTTTAAAGCTAATTTCATGTCTTTATACTTAAAAACATAACAATAAGAAGTAACAGAAATGTATATTTTTAACAATATCTCGCTATAAAACTATAGGCTATTAAATAGACCATGCCAATAATAATTAAATGCATGGAAGGCCCTGGCAGCATTTCCTAAGAAGAGCTACAGTATACTTTTAGAAAAAATAAATCTACAGCAGAATCTGCAAACGGAGTCTCAATGTCCCTGGACTCTACAGCAGAATCTACAAACAGAGTCTCAGTGTCCCTGGACTCTACAGCAGAATCTACAAACAGAGTCTCAGTGTCCCTGGACTCTACAGCAGAATCTACAAACAGAGTCTCAGTGTCCCTGGACTCTACAGCAGAATCTACAAACAGAGTCTCAGTGTCCCTGGACTCTACAGCAGAATCTACAAACAGAGTCTCAGTGTCCCTGGACTCTACAGCAGAATCTACAAACAGAGTCTCAGTGTCCCTGGACTCTACAGCAGAATCTACAAACAGAGTCTCAGTGTCCCTGGACTCTACTGCAGAATCTACAAACAGAGTCTCAGTGTCCCTGGCCTCTACTGCAGAATCTGTAAACATAGTCTCAATGTCCCTGGACTCTACTGCAGAATCTGCAAACAGTCTGAATGTCCCTGGACTCTACTGCATAATCTGCAAACAGTCTCAATGTCCCTGGACTCTCCTCATATGCAGGGTGCATAGCTGTTTATCTTTAAACAATAAACACATAAATACTGCAGAGTCGCTAAAGGGAAGACTCCTTCACTGTACAGCATTGTGTTTGTGCTCTGTATCTCAACCATGCAATACCATTCTCTTGTGTTTAGATGATGCTGCTGCAATCTAGGTCACAGCAGCGGGTGTGTCTGCCAGCCAGCCAGCCAGTCAGTGTGATTGATTTAGAGTAATCAAAGTGCTTATCAAGATGGGCAAGCTTTCTTTATTTATTATTATTATTATTATTATTATTATTATTATTATTATTATTATTATTATTTATTTCTTAGCAGACACCCTTATCAGGGGCGACTTACAGTCGTAAACAAAAATACATTTCAAGAATCACAGTACAAGTATTAATACAATTAAGAGCAAGATAAAATACAATCACTTCGGTTCTAGCAAGTACAAGTATATGACAAAATACGATTCAATAACGGAGCAGATAACAGTGTCAGTGATAGTTACATCAGGATATTATTAAATACAAAATACTACAGAGTAAATGACACTTGACAGATTACAGTACTCTAAAGTACAGGGTTAAATGCAGTAAAATAGGGAGCAGATAAGAGCAAGTAAAGTGCATTTAAGTGTCCAGATGGAAAAGAGGAGTTTCTACAGGTGCTGTCTGAAGAGGTGAGTCTTGAGGAGGCGCCGGAAGATGGTCAGGGACTGGGCAGTCCTGACATCTGTAGGAAGGTCATTCCACCACTGCGGGGCGAGGGTGGAGAAGGAGCGGGCTCTGGAGGCAAGGGAGTGTAGAGGAGGTAGAGCCAGTCTTCTAGTGCAGGAGGAGCGGAGAGGTCGAGTGGGGGTGTAGGGAGAGATGAGGGTCTGGAGGTAGCTGGGTGCAGTCTGGTCAAGGCATCTGTAGGCTAGTACAAGAGTCTTGAACTGGATGCGAGCGGTGATCGGGAGCCAGTGGAGCGAGCGGAGTAGTGGAGAAGCGCATGAAGCGAGGCAGAGAGAACACCAGGCGGGCAGCAGAGTTCTGGATGAGCTGGAGCGGACTGGGTGGTGGACGCAGGGAGGCCAGCCAGGAGGGAGTTGCAGTAGTCAAGGCGGGAGAGTACCAGGGCCTGGACCAGGAGCTGGGTAGCATAGTTGGTGAGGAAGGGTCGGATTCTTCGGATGTTGCTCAGGAAGAATCGGCAAGTGCGTGCCAGAGTGGAGATGTGCTGGGAATAAGAGAGGCAGGGGTCCAGGGTGACTCCAAGGTTCTTAGCTGAGGAGGAGGGAGAGACTGTGGTAGATTCCAGAGGAACAGAGATAGAGAGATCAGAGGAGGGGGAGGAGGAGGAGGGAAAGAAAAGGAGGTCAAATTTAGAGAGGTTAAGTTTGAGGTGATGCGAGTGCATCCAGGAGGAAATAGCAGACAGACAAGTAGAGATACTGAAGGGGATGGTGGAGTCAGAGGTGGGGAAGGAAAGGAAAATCTGAGCATCATCAGCATAGAAATGGTATATGAAACCATAAGATGCGATGAGGAGGCCCAGGGAGCTTGTGTAGAGAGAGAACAGGAGATGACCCAAGACTGACCCTTGGGGGACTCCTGTTGAGAGAGGGCGAGGTGTGGAGGTTGCTCCATGCCAGGTTAAGAGTGTCCTCTATCATTTCTGCGATCAGCGACCGTGCTTTAGACACACCTAGTCTAACACCATATGTTCCAGGTTAAATCTACGACTGGGTAAATGCATATCACACACTGGAGATTTGTATATAATGCACTGGAAATTTGTATGTCACACACTGGAGATTTGTATATCACACACTGGAGATTTGTATATCACACACTGGAGATTTGTATATCACACACTGGAGATTTGTATATAATGCACTGGAGATTTGTATATAATGCACTGGAGATTTGTATATCACGCACTGGAGATTTGTATATAATGCACTGGAGATTTGTATAACACACACTGGAGATTTCTATATAACGCACTGGAGATTTGCATATCACACACTGGAGATTTGCATATCACACACTGGAGATTTGTATATCACACACTGGAGATTTCTATATAACGCACTAGAGATTTGTATATAATGCACTGGAGGTTTTGTTGCAGTGAATGTTAATATACACAGTAATGGCTGCTCTTTCCTTTTTTGATAGTAAAAGAAATGGAATGATAAAAAATTATAAAAATAACAATGGGCCCTGTATTTAAAAAAATATATATAGGTATGTGTGTCTGTGTCTGTATGTGTTTGTGTGGGTGTGTGTGTGCGTGTGTATGTGTGTATGCATGTGTGTGTGTGTGTCAGTGTGTATGTGTGCCAGTGTGTGTCAGTGTGTGCGTGCGTGTGTGCGTGTGTATGTGTGTGCGTGTGTGTCAGTGTGTGTCAGCTACTGTAATGATTGTGACAGTGAGTACCACCTATTTTTCCTCTTTCTGTTTATGTAAACATGTGTATGACTTGTCAAAGCCCTGCTTACATTCTGATTGAGGGGACTTGCACCAGGGAAGGTGTAAATTGGTAATTATGTAGGACATAGAGGGAGCAGATGAGCAAGTAGCAGGATGTAGAGCTAGGTTATGAGGAAGAAGAGCTGAGTGCAGAGAAGCGTATGCATATAAACTGCGTAAATAAATAGAGGAATACAGACAGCTCTTATTAGGAAGGGAATGTTATCAGCAGCTATGATCAAAGAACCCCTTCAGACTCCCTGCTGTGCAGCAGCACTGAAACCCTGTGAACCCCTTCAGACTCCCTGCTGTGCAGCAGCACTGAACCCCCGAGAACCCCTTCAGACTCCCTGCTGTGCAGCAGCACTGAACCCCCGAGAACTCCTTCAGACTCCCTGCTGTCTAGGCATCACATTTGTTTTTAAGTTCCCTTGTTTGGTGCATTAGGCAAGCTGACTCAGGCCCTAGCTCTCCAATATTAGGTTGGATTGGGTTTGTTTTAACAGAATAAATAAAAGTTATATTTTATATAAAGGGATGCCCAGTATTGGACCCCAGCACATGGTGGATAGACAAGACCACAACATAACTGCACTTTCTGTGATTATTCATGGTGTCCAGTGTGTTGCATGTTTCCTATATGGCTGCTATCCTATATTAATTACCAAAGGAGTGCGACAGATCCAGTTGGGGTTTCTAATGGTGTGTGTGTGTGTGTGTGTGTGTGTGTGTATATACCCTGTTCAATATAATGGAGTGGCTCAATGTTAATAAAGTGAGGGGGTCTATTTACATCTATTGGTTCAAATCAAGGGATTGTCTTCTATTTCATAAACCCAGTAAGAGGCAAATGCTTTTTCACTGTCATCATAAATCATGTAAAGGCTTCACTGGAAATGTCCTGATGGAAAAGCCTTCATAAAGGTAGACATGGAGGTTGAATAATTCAAAGGTCCACTCCCACAAAATGTCAAACTGATTATGTAATGCTATAGCGGTAGACCTGCATATGGGCCCTTTCATATGAGTGCTGTACTGTTTCAGTGTTCTGACAGTCAATGTTGTTACAAATATCACCTGCATGATGAATGAAAAATACAGTTTTAAGTCCAAGAGGATCTTCTATCAGTGAAGGAAAAGTGAAGCGGATTGTAAACGCATTGGCTGTCTGCCCAGGCAGCTGTTTGATATTTTCTTTTTTTGGTACTTCTGGAGACAGACCACAGGCAGTGGGACCAGGTCTAATCGAGGGACCAGGGACCAGTGGGACCAGGTCTAATCGAGGGACCAGGGACCAGTGGGACCAGGTCTAATCGAGGCCCTGCATGCTTGCTGCTGTTGTACTTATTGTCTCTTGTTGAATAGGCCTACAGAAGTGTTAGGATCTGTATATTATTATTATTATTATTATTATTTATTTCTTAGCAGACGCCCTTATCCAGGGGGACTTACAATTGTTACAAGATATCACATTTTATAGATATCACATTATTTGTTTACATACAGTTACCCATTTATACAGTTGGGTTTTTACTGGAGCAATCTAGGTAAAGTAGCTTGCTCAAGGGTACAGCAGCAGTGTCCCCCCACCTGGGATTGAACCCACAACCCAGAGCCCTAACCAATACACCACACTGCTGCCCCATAGTTACTGACCTGTTGAATAGGCTGGCAGAAGTGTTAGGATCTGTATAGTTATTGTCTCTTGTTGAATAGGCTGGCAGAAGTGTTAGGATCTGTATAGTTATTGTCTCTTGTTGAATAGGCTGGCAGAAGTGTTAGGATCTGTATAGTTATTGTCTCTTGTTGAATAGGCTGGCAGAAGTGTTAGGATCTGTATAGTTATTGTCTCTTGTTGAATAGGCTGGCAGAAGTGTTAGGATCTGTTTACTGAACCTCTTTGTATTATCATACTGAGACAAACCCAGTTCATGCTTTTAATATATACAAGAAACCTCACCGGTACAATAATGCAGTAACTCATTTAAGAAGGTTATCTCTTACAATATAGTACACTTGTCAAACCCATTCTTTGCACATCATCGTTTATTTCATCTCAGTACCTTTAGCACATGCAGGGCTCAGATGAAATGACCCAGCGAGTGCAAGTAGACTAAGATGTAGACTAACAGAAGTAAACAGAAGTAAAGGTGGGCATCTTTCACAAGTGCACATGTGACTCATACATAGTGAATAGCTGGTTAAAAATAAAGTTGTAACCCTTCTAGCCTCAATCTATGGACTGATCAATAAAACCAGTAAGAGCTAGTGCAGCTCTGTGATTTAAATAGATGTATAATATTATGTTTAATTACTCTATTATAGCTTGATTATATTATGTTTAATTACTCTATTTGGCTAAAGGGCATAACATTTATTCATTTGTGCTTTTCTTTCTCAGAATAAATCAAATATACCTTCTTGTGGTTAAAGAATACTGCTCCTACATGCTTGAGGTTTTGAAATGTCTTTGTTAACAAAACATAGATGGAACTGATCTGTAATGTTGACATTATTCACCTTTGATACATTGCGAAACAACGGGGAGATACAGTGGAGGCACACACACACACACGCACACACACGCACACACACACGCACACACATGCACACACACACACACACACATAGACAGAGACACACACATGCACACACACACGCACGCACACACACACATGCACACACACACACACACACACATAGACAGAGACACACACATGCACACACACACACGCACACACACACACACACACACACACACACATAGACAGAGACACACACACACACACACACACACACACACACACACACACACACACACGCACACACACGCACACACATAGACAGAGACACACACACGCACGCATGCACACACATGTCCCAGCTATGACCCATACACCTGGAGAATCACTTTCCAGGGGTGAGCTAGCTATGTCACCCTTTAGAGGTTTACATAGACCCATACACCTGGGGAATCACTTTCCAGGGGTGACGAGACTTTTTGTTTGATTTCAATACCCATGGCAACTTTCACAGTCAATGTATAATAATGACGGGGTCACTTTTGCAAAGGTATTTTTTTAACAATATATGATTCCATGATATATTTGTGAAAGTGTTTCTTGTTACCTGGTCCTGCTCCAGTTATTCAGAATGGATCAAGACTGGTGATGTGTCCTGCTTCATCTCAGTGTTCAGATCTTCAACTCCTCTTCCATTCATCTCCTATACAAAGGACTGCTAACAAACACATCTTCTGAATACTAATCTTTGTAAACAGGCTTTGAAGGAGATGAATACAAGCATGGCTTAATATGGCTCAAAGAGGACACAAGACTACCTCTTGATATGGAAGTCCTTTCACAAGACATCATTTCAAGAAGAGTGCTAGAAATAGGAAGACTCAAACTGCTTGCATTGCATAGTCATTCAATGGCATTTCTTCTTCCTGAGTTAATGCAGGTGTTTTTAATTCAGTCCCAAGAACTGTGTGATGTCATCTTGGGCGTGGTAACCCTCACATTTATTATTATTATTATTATTATTATTATTATTATTATTATTATTATCCATCCATCCATCATCATTAACCGCTTACTCCTTTACAGGGTCGCAGCGAGCCGGAGCCTAACCCGGCATACACAGGGCGCAAGGAGAGACTACACCCTGGACGGGACGCCAGTCCATCGCAGGGCACCACACACACACTCACACAGAGGGCAATTTAGAGTGACCAATCAACCTGGACAGCATGTCTTTGGACTGTGGGAGGAAACTGGAGTACCCGGAGAAAACCCTCGCGAACACGGGGAGAACATGCAAACTCCACACAGACAGTACCCTATGCTGGATTCGAACCTAGGACCCTGGCATTGTGAGGCAGCAGCACTAACCACTACGCCACGCCACAGTATTATTATTATTATTATTATTATTATTATTATTATTATTATTATTATTATTATTATTATTATTATTATAATAATAATAATAATAATAATAATAATAATAATAATAATAAACACACACTGTATTCTGAATGCATCCTTATTTATAACTGTGAGAGCAGACCTTTCATTGCTTGAATTCACACGATCGTGGAAATTTGACACATTTTTTTCTTGACCAAAAGATAATAAAGAATTATTAAAGATAAATAAATTGAATTAATTTACCAAAATGATGGACACTCTTACAAAAATATTTCAGCTTGGTTTTGGGAAGCATATTCAGATAAAATCCTCCATAAGCATACCTATCAAAATTATATTATATAAATGACTGGTCTAAAATCAATAATTCAATAAATAAATAAACAAGAATAGCACAATGTGAGCAAAAGTGACTTGAACATTTAAAATGTCATGCTGGAATTTTAGCGAGGCTCCATTAACAGTATTAACTAAGTCTAATTCCAAAATGTAACTTTTAAAGTTCACTTTTTATTTTCAGAATGCAAACATGAACATTCCTTGTTGTCAAACAGCAGACTTTTGCATAAAATGTAAATTCAAGTCCTGATTTCAAATATTTCTTTTTCTTTTTTTCTTCTCTAAAATGGTGCATAGGCCAGGGGGTTCAGTCCTTGTTTAGTTTTTTTCACCAATGCTCTGGGGAGGGGGTTGTGAATGCTGGCCCATTCCAGTGCTCTGGGGAGGGGTTTGTGAAGATCCTGTTATGTCGAGTCTTGATTGGCCACTTTGCCTCCATTCATGGTTGGAGTCCCTGAACTTTTTCTCGAGCCTCCCTTTTTCTCTTCAATTTCATGCAGTGATGGCTCTCTATACATGCACACTGTGGAGAAGGACACAGAAAGGGATGTGAACATCATAATAAATAATACTTGCCATTTTACAAATCCTAGTTGATGAAGCAAAGTGCTTTCAGACAGTACATGATATACAGTAAAACAAACTGCCGCACACTTTGCAGGACCATGGAGCTCACAGAGCATGCTGGACGCAGGGCTTCTTTAAAGAGCGCTTGGCTTCAGCTGTCATTTGAACAGTAGTTTCACTCTCACCTGTGATGGTTACAATCACTCACAGTGGGTTTGCATGTTATTTATTCCTCACATGTTTTGTGTTATTTATACCTTGTGTTTTTATCAATGCTGCTTTCTCACAGCACACATTATCGATGCTGCTTTCTCACAGCACACATTTTGTTTTGCATGTTTTTCTCAGGCAGTAGCCTATTTAAAGAATATTACCTGCTTTAAAAAGGCAATCAAATGTAAAATATTCATACGTTTTTGTTTAAAAGAGGCTAATATTTCTGCCATTTTATAACTACTCATAAATTAGTTATATATGTTTTATATAGTAAATGCATAAAAGTTTAAAGAAGGAATGGAGAAAAAGCAGAGTCAGTAGAATAACTTGGACTGCCTTGATACTGTTCTGTATCCATTAACTACTCCTTGGGATGTGGGAAAGTAAACAGACAACTAAAAGCCTCCAGCAGTGGCAATAGAGAATGCTTGTTAAGAAGCTTGCTTCATGCATGAGGAAGTTCCATTCCACTCATTTCCAGTGTTCTAGAACTGAAATGACCGTGTTTCACATTGCAGGTCTGCAGCTCACTTTATACAGCAATCGTAAGAACAGAAAGTGCACAAGGGGTTTGTAGCTCCCTTAATGCTGTTCTCATTTTTAGGAAGTACGCTCGCTGCTCTTAACCTTGATTTACAAAGAACAGAAGTTAATACAATATTCTGACCAGACTACATGACATACTTTAACCACTCAGGCAAGAATAATGTGCTTCGAATGACCTTGGGAGACCTGCAATAGATTTGGAAAATAGTGACTATCAAACCCGAGACTGTGATGGTGTTGCAAATAAAGGATGCAGAGAATGCTTGTACATTATAATGCAGCATTGAGTGACTCAAGAAACAGAATGGTGCTGGTACTTAGGGACATATCTAGGAGCCAGTGCAGACAGAATCAGGCTTAACAATGCCTCTCTCCCACTCCCTCTCCCTCTCCCTCTCCCTCTCCTGCTCCCTCTCCCTTTCCCTACCTCTCCCACTCCCTCTCCCTCTCCCTCCTCCCTCTCCCTCTCCCTCTCACTCTCCCTCTCCTGCTCCCTCTCCCTCTCCCTCCCTCTCCCGCTCCTCTCCCTCTCCCTCTCCCTCCCCTCCCTCCCCTCTCCCTTTCTCCTCTCCCTCTCCCTCCCTTCCCCTCCTCTCCCTCCCCTCTCCCTCCCTCTCCCTCTAGTTGCAAGAGACTTGCAACTAGAATCTCAGGATATTGTGGACAAATGAATTTCCTTTTGCTTTTTTTGCTTTTTGTGCTATTAATGGAAATTGGGGTGTAGGGTACCGTTACATACATTTTTTAATTACAAGGACTGGCAATGCGCTGCACAGTCTCATGTCTACAGCAGGTCCTTGGTAGCTGCTGCACAATCTCATGTCTACAATCTCATGTCTACAATCTTATGTCTCTCTCTCTCTCTGCTCACTCTTATCTGAAATCTAGATGTTTTAAGATACCTTGATTGGTCTTGGTTAAAATGTGATGAGGGTTTGATTTTCTTCAAACCCGGTTTCCTTTCAAAACCTGCCCTTCCTTGTTGAGAGCCAAGGAACCAGGAATCTCAGGACTCAGCTGTGGAAAATGCGTTGAGGAGTTTTACTTTTTTAGCTTTTTTCAAACACTGATTCCTTAAATTTGCACTTTTTGTGAAGGACGTCCTGTCAAGACAAAATAAGTGGAACAGGAAATGACAAAAACTGCACATATATAACTACATGCAATATCAATGAACTTATGTATAGAACTGCATGCAATATCTGAAACTATGTTTTAAGATACCATGCATTGGTCTTGGTACAAAGTGTGATGAGGGTTTTGCAATATCAATGGTTTCCTTTCATGACCGCCATGCAATATCAATGAACTATGTATATAACGGCCAGCAATATCAGCGTTGAACTGATGATATAGTAACGGCAAACAATTATCAATGAACCGGTATGAACTGCGTCCTATCAAGAACTGCGTTTAAACTGCAACAAATCAACAAAACTACATATATAACGGCATGCAATATCAATGAACTATGTATAGAACTGCATGCAATATCAATTAACTGCATATATAACGGCATGCAATATCAATTAACTATGTATATAACTGCCTGCAATATCAATGAACTATGTATATAACTGCCTGCAATATCAATGAACTGCATATATATAACTGCATGCAATATCAATGGACTACGTATAGAACGGCATGCAATATCAATGAACTATGTATAGAACTGCATGCAATATCAATGAACTGCATATATATAACGGCATGCAATATCAATGAACTACGTATAGAACTGCATGCAATATCAATGAACTGCGTTTATAACTGCATGCAATATCAACAGACTACGTATAGAACGGCATGCAATATCAATGAACTATGTATATAACTGCATGCAATATCAATGAACTATGTATATAACTGCATGCAATATCAATGAACTATGTATATAACTACATGCAATATCAATGAACTGCATATATATAACGGCATGCAATATCAATGAACTATGTATATAACTGCATGCAATATCAATGAACTACGTATATAACTGCATGCAATATCACGACCAGCACATCATCAGTTATGTCAACTGCATGCATTTATTTTGTACCTAATATTTTGTATTCTAAATTATAATGTTGAACGCAGCAAGTTAGCAATATAATAGTCAATAAAATATTCTACTGTCAGTTTAAAGAATGAAATATCAACTTATCACTTACCTTTGTTAGAAAATACTGTACATACTGTCTATAAACAAACCTTAATGTGTAACATTTTAGTAATTACATTTTTGAAGGAGGAAAAACTCCTACCCATCACGTGATTTAAAACAAACAGAAACATTAATAAGCAAGTAACTCATCCCTTGCGTTTGATTTGCACCCCTCTGCTTTCCCATCTCTGCCCTTGTAACTAACCTGAAGGCTGTCTAATCTATTATGATCTAGGTGTCTTAAACCCTTAAACCAAGAGGCACTGAGGTAATGACTATTTATGCTTTGATGTACCGTAGTCGACAATAAGAATGAATCAATTCAAATGTCTGTGTTGTGGGAGTTTGTCCTAAACTACTGACCCTGATTTTCAAGTAGTGAGAGATAAAATGCTTAACAAATAGTAGCAGGCAGCCTTCACTTGCCCAATGGTGTGTTAACTGCATGTATAGTAGCAGGTAGCCTTCACTTGCCCAGCAGAGTGATACCTGCTTGTATATTAGCAGGTAGCCTTCACTTGCCCAGCAGTGTGATACCTGCATGTATAGTAGCAGGCAGCCTTCACTTGCCCAATGGTGTGTTAACTGCATGTAATTAATCTGCCCCGCTCCTTGCCTTCTTGTTTTTTGTGTCATACATTTTGACCAAAGCTCTCCTCAGACTGCAGAACAATGCTGATCCCAGTTTAATATATACCATTTCTCACATTTAAGGCACTTTCCTGACAAATCAGTAATACTTGGTGTGGCAGGATGGCTCGCAGTGGTGAGGTGTGGTGATGTCACGGACCAGGAAGTAACTGAATCACAACAATGGATGGGCGGGTGAAACTGAACGCAACGGCGTTCAGCTGATTTTATTAATAAACAAAACAAAAGATTTAAACAAAACAACAAAACAGAAACCAAAGGGCACGAGGGCCAAACGAATAAACAGACAAACAAGTAAGTGTCGTGCTGGCTAATCCAGCACGTTTTAGCAATTGTTATATTCTGTCTCCTCTCTATCTCCCATTACCTCCTCTCTGTACCTCAACCCTGCAGCATGGACAGCTGCAGGTTCTTATCTCTGGCCGAGGGGTTAACTAGCTGTTAATTATCTTATTACCCCTCGGCCACAGTCTGCATCCAGCGTTTGGTAAGGATCTTGCGACTGTCAGCTAGTTAAATAATCAGTAGCTGATCAGCCACGCATCCTCACAGGGTTTTAAATTATAAATGATAACAAAAGACGCAGCGCTTTTAACTGTGCCGCAAACAAAAATACAAATAATAATAAATAGGGGCGGGACACTCCACCACACTTGGCCAGTTAACAAGAGACTGTGTGGCTTAAACAGTCAGACGGGTGAGTGGTTTCTTTAGTCCATCCAAAGAGCGAGCCAGGGAATTAATTCAGAAATGGAAATATGGCCAGAAATCGCAAACATTTTCCACTGTCCTTATCACTCCCTTAGCTACAGCTTGTCTGTATCAGAATAGACAGGCCTAAGGGTGTGGCTGTCCTATTTTCTCCTTGCTGCTAATATTTATAATCACCTTGAAAGCATCGTTTAGAAAGCTGCAGCCCCTGCTAGGATTTGAGTGTGTCTAGAGTGTAGCTGTGATCTGGGTTTTAAAAGTAATATAGAACAGAGGTCCGAACCCCTAAACCACCTGCTGTTCTGAGCTTTGCGGTGCATATTATAAAGCATGCTTTGTTCATAGGGCTCTTTTCTTTGAGCAGTGTGATCCAGGGGTGTTTTCTAGGTGTGCCATGAGAGTTCAGTGTCATCATGGTCCTCTGCATTAGAAATGTTACCCATGGTTTAGGAAATCTAGCTCTATAAAAGCTCAGTGCTATACAAACGTATTTCTTATAAATAACAAATCAAGTCCTCTTTACTATCCAATAGGTTGTGGATTTATGTGTGTGCTCCTCTGAGTTTAGAGTCCAGAGTGGAAACTAAAATGCCAAAACAGCATCAACATATATACAGAACATTTCAAAATAGAGATCAACTTGTATTTATTCTACAATGGCAGAAGACATTTCCAAGATGAAATCCCAGATTAGTGGTAATCCGGGTCTGTGAAACTATCAATGTATGGAGGATCCTTTTTCTGTACCTTGCCATTTTCGTTAGATATAACATCAGCTAACTGGAATGAGTCCAATGATTGCAAAGTGTTTATAGAATGCAAGCACACTAATGCAAGCATTTAGAGATAAAAGGAGCATTTGCTGGTATTCATATGTGCAGTACTTGTGTTCAAACAGAACCATTAAGTCAAAAGAGACCTAAAGGGAGATTAATGTCTTCCATTAGGTGTTCTCATGCACGAAATCCAGAATCAAAGACCAAAACAAACAAGACTTTCTTCCTCAAGCTAAAACTCTTCAAAGGCTGCATTAACCTTCAGGAGTTTGTAACTTTCCCCACTAATGGTAACCCAGACAACATTAGAGGATAGGCCAGTGTGTAAGCAAACATACTGTAATAACTGGCATTCATAATATAGACATTGAAGCAGGATTCCAATCAACCTGTATCCACTTGTAAACTATTGGAAAGAACACTTTATTTGACAGTTTATTTGCATTTGTTCAGTCTTCATTGTTAGTTTATAAACAGTTTACTAACAAATTAAATAATGTTGCATACATTGTAACATTTCAATAAACTAATACAAAGGGTCTGATAAAAATGCTCAGCAAACATCAGACTCCTAGGGAGGTCAATACATTTCCTCTAGATGTATTCCACTGATACAAAATAGACAAAACTCTTTTCTTTTGACTTTCACCTAATTTAATTAGGTGAAAGTGAAACTGGGTCAGCTCCTCTTTGTTCTTAATGTAATTTACAAACTTAGGAAATATGCTTTATAGTCAATAATGAAAACCGAGATAAAAGTGAGAGTCAATAGACAGTCAATAAAGTGATTATTTCAATAAGTCGGCTTGTTGCTTGCAATCAACCTGGGTGCAAGGAAAGTCCATATCTATGTTCCAAGCTTGTGGGCATTTGCTGAATTATTTCTGTGATAAAAACTTTATTTTTCAATTAGCAGTTTGTAGTGTTTGTACCGTCATGCCTGTAAATAAGCCTCAAACCTGTGAGCATAGTTTATCTTCACAATGTTTGATTGCAAAGTTCATGTTTTGCATGTTGGCCACACATGCAGACAGAACCTATGTGATGAGGACCATTCAATGTGATGAGGACCATGCAAACTCAAACCATTCAATGTGATGAGGACCATGCAAACTCAAACCATTCAATGTGATGAGGACCATGCAAACTCAAACCATTCAATGTGATGAGGACCATGCAAACTCAAACCATTCAATGTGATGAGGACCATGCAAACTCAAACCATTCAATGTGATGAGGACCGTGCAAACTCAAACCATTCAATGTGAAGTGCACCATGCAAACTCCAGTCCCCCACAGAACGGGCCAGGGAGCCTCTTTCTGTGGCTTGTCTTGTTAGAATCAAAGAGTATTAAAGAGCTGGTGAGGCCAGTAGGGTAGAACGGATGCAAAGACAATGTATTCCAGAGAAAGCCAGGCAGCTGCAGTAAAACTAGATTGACATCTCCATTGTGGAGCAACCTCTCTAAATAATTACAAAATTAACACAATTACATTTATACTACTATAATATTAAGACTACTGCTACTACTACTATTACTATTAATAATAATCCCAACTGCACTGCTGGAGAACAGTGCTTCAACATGGCTTTTATTAAAAGAACAGCTGCAGTTACACAAAAGCAGGATCCCCAGGGCACTAGTGGGGTTATTTCCAACACAAACTTTGTGGATGAAAGCTGCTGATTTGTTCTGCTGCAACTTCACATGTTGATATTGTTAATACTCTACAGATAGTAATTCCCTAACCCTAACCCTAACCTTAACCCTAACACTGTCTTCTTTGCATTGGTTTCTTTTCTCTTCACACACTCCCACAGTATGGAATTACTTCATTAACCTTCAACAGAACAGCCCGTGGAAGATAATCACTACAAAAAATAATGCCCCAGGTGTTCTTTTAAAGGTTTCAATGATTTTTCATAAACTAGGTTGATTTTTATAAACTAGAAGACATTTCTGAGTGTGCACTGTTATGAACTTGAATAGCAATCATGGATGTTAACCTCTCAATGACAGTGATAGTTCATCTAGCTTATTAACACATTAGCACATGTTCATTTTTAATGGTAAGTTAATGTATAGTAACACATTTATAAACCAGTACAAAAGGGCAGCTAAATCTGTTCACCAAACATCCGATTCCTACTGCAAGCTGCTTGTATCATTGGAATGTTACATTAGTCTACAGGCACGCTGAAACATGTTACTGTAGTAGTACAGTAGTACAGTTCCATTTTATTATACTTATTAGTTTATAAATAGGTTTGTTTATTAACTAGCCATTAAAACGAAATAAACAGTTATTATATTAGTAAACTAGCTGTTAACAATTAACAAATCAAAAAAGTGCCAGTAAAATAAAGCATGACCATACTTTTCTTTCCTATTCGTGCCGTGCAATGAAAGCACCACACTTCAGAGGGAATGGAGTTTATAGGATTCTTTTTTACCAATAAAGGGAATCCTATGGTCCTGTTGCAATTAGGAAATGTGAATTAACCATGGGCTGAATCTAATTAAAAAACACTTCATTACTGCAATTTGAGACAAACATAACAAATAGCTCTATGTTAAGGGTAGGATGTGCCTTGACAACCTCATGTGGTTGGGCTATGGTGGACTCAAGAAGCAATTCAGTTTAACATGTTAACTACTATAGGGCGTGGATAGGTGTTTCCTTGGATCTTTTACTCACATTACAACATGGCTGGGATGCCCCTTGTTGCAAAGCACTAAATCTAAGAAATGACTTCCTCCCCTAACCCAAGAAGTTATATATATATATATATATATATATATATATATATATATATATATATATATATATATATATATATATATCTGCTTGTTATGCAACATTATTAATAAGAGAACAGGCTTCACACTTACACAGGAACAGTGATCACTTCTTTAGTTATGTTCCAACCTGACAATCTCTTAGCACCAACTGTGGGAGAATTCTAATTGGCTGTGTTGGAATGAACATGCAGCTGATTGGTGGAGTTTGAATTCTAATTGATTGTGAATTTTTCAGAGGCCTTATATTCTGAATGGTCAGCTACATTCAAATTAGACCTGTTCCAAGCAGATCTGTAAAACAAGCTATTAATTTTCCTTCACTAATCCTTCCAGACTAATGTTTTATTTACCAACTCTCCCAGGAAATATCTATCCCCTTTGTATGGGACTATTAAAGACACACAGCTTTCCAAAGTAAGCAGCCCATGTACTGTGCGTGCTGTGTGAGCATCGACACACTATAAGAGTATTATTACAGACAGTATAATGTAGAAAGGCATTGTGCATTGTGGTGACGTGTTGTATTGGATTTCCTTTGACGTCAATGTATATACAGACGTGCTCAAATTTGTTGGTACCCCTCCACAAAAAACGAAGAATGCACAATTTTCTCTGAAATAACTTGAAACTGACAAAAGTAATTGGCATCCGCCATTGTTTATTCCATATTTAATAGAAATCAGACTTTGATTTTGATTTTTTATTCAATATAATATTGTAAATAAGAAAACAAATGAAAATGGCATGGACAAAAATGATGGGACCGCTAACCTAATATTTTGTTGCACAACCTTTAGAGGCAATCACTGCAATCAAACGTTTTCTGTAGCTCTCAATGAGACTTCTGCACCTGTTAACAGGTAGTTTGGCCCACTCTTCCTGAGCAAACTGCTCCAGCTGTCTCAGGTTTGATGGGTGCCTTCTCCAGACTGCAAGTTTCAGCTCTTTCCATAGATGTTCGATGGGATTCAGATCAGGACTCATAGAAGGCCACTTCAGAATAGTCCAATGTTTTGTTCTTATCCATTCTTGGGTGCTTTTAGCTGTGTGTTTTGGGTCATTATCCTGTTGGAGGACCCATGACCTGCGACTGAGACAGAGCTTTCTGACACTGGGCAGTACGTTTCGCTCCAGAATGCCTTGATAGTCTTGAGATTTCATTGTGCCCTGCACAGATTCAAGGCACCCTGTGCCAGGCGCAGCAAAGCAGCCCCAAAACATAACCGAGCCTCCTCCATGTTTCACTGTAGGTATGGTGTTCTTTTCTTTGAAAGCTTCATTTTTTTCGTCTGTGAACATAGAGCTGATGTGACTTGCCAAAAAGCTCCAGTTTTGACTCATCTGTCCAAAGGACATTCTCCCAGAAGGATTATGGCTTGTCAATATGCATTTTAGCAAATTCAGTCTGGCTTTTTTATGTTTTTCTTTCAAAACTGGAGTCCTCCTGGGTCTTCTTCCATGGAGCCCACTTTCGCTCAAAAAGCGACGGGTGGTGCAATCAGAAACTGCCGTACCTTCACCTTGGAGTTCAGCTTGTATCTCTTTGGCAGTTATCCTTGGTTCTTTTTCTACCATTCGCACTATCCTTCTGTTCACTCTGGGGTCGATTTTCCTCTTGCGGCCCGCCAGGGAGGTTGGCTACAGTTCCATGGACCTTAAACTTCTTAATAATATTTGCAACTGTTGTCACAGGAACATCAAGCTGCTTGAAGATGGTCTTGTAGCCTTTACCTTTACCATGCTTGTCTATTATTTTCTTTCTGATCTCCTCAGACAACTCTCTCCTTTGCTTTCTCTGGTCCATGTTCAGTGTGGTGCACACAATGGTACCAAACAGCACAGTGACTACTTTTCTCCATTTAAATAGGCTGAATGACTGATTACAAGATTGGAGACATGTGTGATACTAATTAAAGAAACTAATTAGCTTGAAATATCTCTATAATCCAATTATTTATTATCTTTTCTAAGGGATACCAACAAATGTGTCCAGGCCATTTTAGAATATCTTTGTAGAATAAGCAATAATTCATCTCTTTTCACAGCTTCTTTGCTTTATTCTATGACATACCAAAGGCATGCAAGTATACATGATAAAATAGCTTTTAATTTCATCACTTTTCAGGAGGAATGAAGCATTATTTCAATGAGCTGTAAGGGTACCAACAAATTTGAGCACGTCTGTATATATTCTCAAAACAAAGGGTGGTTGAGTGGAGAAGTCAATAGCCCTGCTCCTCTGAAAAGGGCTTTGAAGGATGTCTTTCAGCCTGTCGGTCCCTGTTCGTTAGTGCGTTATTAACAGGAGAAATGTTGGAGTCAGTTACTTTAGAAAATTCAGCTACAGTCAATCATTCAAACCTACCCCCTTATCCCACTGTGTGTGCCAGCTTCAAGACTATCAACCTCTCTCCCTCAGTATTTACTCTGAAAAGAATACTCTTTCACATCATGCCAAGGGTGCATAGCTATAAATCAGCATGCAATATGATTTTTTGAAATGTATGGTTCTGAAAGACGCAATGGATTGATGTCACCAGATAACCCATCTGTTTGTATTTCAGCCACAGAACAGTTACACCACTCAGCATCACATTGCTTTAAAATAAACAAAGCATTGTAGAACCTGTGATTAGCTATAGCAAAGCACTGTCAATGCAAATCTAGTGTGTACAGCTGTTAGCTGGAAAGCTGAATTCAGAAAACTTATCTTTATTTGATTATAGTTACCAAACCTGTGGCTCTCCAAGTGAGAACGTTTTAAATAAAATAAAATAAAATGGAGTAAGCTTTTATTTAGCATTTTTAGAAGATATTCTAAGATTATATTCCATTTCTTATGGGTTTTTTATTCTAAGAAATGTATGACCTTGGTGGGACATCACCTATAACTCAAACAAGGAAATGTGTTAAGAATTCTTTTCACTGATGACAACTGCTCAGTCATTTTAATATGTCAATTTATCAAAGTCAGATTGACTTATAACAGTAATCCAGGTTTCCAGAGATTGATGCTATTGAATTTCTAAAGGTGTATGAGGAGTAACATGCAAGCCTTCATTTATGATTCATTGTAATAGCAAAGTGCAGAACAATTTCACATTCCTGGTTTCCTCTGGCCAGCTTAAACCTCATGTCTAATAATATCTCATTGCATCAAAGACTGTAAGATGCAATGGGTAGGGCCCTGTATTTTTCACTTGTTTCCTAACCTGTAATTTAGTCCTATAGCTGGTCGATATGTCGGTATAGCCTCCACATGAAGCCACCTAATGAGCAATCATTAAACAATCATCCCATTGCATTACTTCAACCATTTGAACTGCTCATCCCATTCTCATCCCATTACTATAAAGCATGTATTAGCAGATTAATAAACAGAATGCTGCAGATGGTGACTGAGATTTATTGAATCAGTGAATCAGTGACTGAGCCGGGATTTGAAGCGGGTACCTCCTGCTTACAAGCCCTTTTCTTTAACCACATCTTCCTGATTTACAGTGAGCATCAACCCCTGCAATAGAATCTACAGGAGGGTTTTTTTATCCAAACTACAAACTTCTTGTAGGTCACAAATCCTCACTGCCTTCAGAAACTTGTGAGCTGGTTGAATAAAACATGGTTTGATTCTGCATTGATCAGGGTTGTAGCAGCTCGTCAATTTTTCATACACTTTGTGGACAGTTTTAACACACTAGATGTTTCCTAGCATCTGTGCTGTGCAGCTCTTGTGCCAGTGCTCGGTATGTATTTATTAATTCTGCAACTTTATTATATGTTTGATGAACTCTTAATGTTACAACTTTCAAACCACTGTATGAGATCCACTAGTCCCTTACCATGTGTGCAATCAGGGACAGTTGAGACACCAGGTGGATATTGCTGCGTGCATTCTCTCAAATAAATGCTTTTTGATGTTGTTGGAGCATCCATTTTTTCTAAAACAGAATCCAGAATGTAATTTGTTGACTCTGTCATTATTCTTTAGATCATTTAGCTGGAGTGACTGCATCGACGTCTGGCGATTCACGAGTGAATTGCAGGTTAGTCCTGTTGTTTGAACTCTCCCGTGAATTTCACAGGGCCCTTGCAATGGGGCCACTCTTATAGATTACCTCTGGCCATGCCGTCCTCCATCACTTCTCTGAACAGGCTGTGCTTAATGCATGTTTCACATTGTGGTTTGTGTGAATGACTTTGCACAAGTGAAACCATCAGAGACCTAACAAATAACTCTGTAATTCTTTCAAATGACAGCGAGTTATTCTTGCAGAGGCTCAAGGTGACCCTCACAGCTCACTGTTTTAAAAACTTTTTATAAACACAAGGGCTGTGCAAACATTTCTAATGCTTTTTCTTCCGGTTCCTTTTTTACAGATTTTACGGATACTTTTAATACATTTCAAAAGTATTATATAAACTTCTAATTTGGTAAATGAATGAAGTGTTTCATGAAATAGCTCTAAAGATCTGTGAACAGGGTCCATAGTTTCTGACAACCCATTTGCAACATATTGTTATCAGCAGGAAAGCCAATCAGGTGATGCACATTTACAGTATTTTTCAAATGAACTAAAAGGGTATGTGAAATGGATATTTTCATTGAAGTATTCCAGCATTCAGTAAGCACAAGGGAACGTTTCCCACTGATCAAAGAATAGTTCATCACATAATATCTTATGGACTCACACGGACAGAGGAAACAGGCTTCCCTGTTTGGTTTCTAGTCTTCCCTTCAAGTAGTGTTTGCTCTATAATTACATCCCAAGAGGATAGTTGTTTTATTTATTTATGTATTTATTTACTGCACATATTTTGCATTTATTATTATTAATTTCAATTTTGTGCCAGAAAATTTGATCTATCTGTGAAAATCTGTGTGGATTAAGCAGAATCAAAGAGAAATACCAATGTGTGAAAAAACTGCAGCAAAGCTGTGGGCTGAGAATGAACAGAAGGATTTGAGAATAATTCCTGGCAGGCAATTAACAAGATCACACAAGCAACCTGGAGGCGTGAAGGAATGCAGGCAGAATACCAAATATTCTAAAAAGAGAAATGCTCTATTACTTCACAAGATTAGGAAGCATCGTTTAAAACAAAAGCATATATATATATATATATATATATATATATATATATATATATATATATATATATATATATATATGTATATACAGTACTGTATATAAAGTTTTGCAAAAGTTTTAGGCAAGTGTGAAAAAAATGCTGTAAAAAGTAAGAATGCTTTCAAAAATAGACATGTTAATAGTTTATATTTATCAATTAACAAAATGCAAAGTGAGTGAACAGAAGAAAAATCTACATCAAATCAATATTTGGTGTGACCACCCTTGCCTTCAAAACAGCATCAATTCTTCTAGGTACACTTGCACACAGTTTTTGAAGGAACTCGGCAGGTAGGTTGGCCCAAACATCTTGGAGAACTAACCACAGTTCTTCTGTGGATTTAGGCAGCCTCAGTTGCTTCTCTCTCTTCATGTAATCCCAGACAGACACGATGATGTTGAGATCAGGGCTCTGTGGGGCCATACCATCACTTCAGGACTCCTTGTTCTTCTTTACGCTGAAGATAGTTCTTAATGACTTTTCGCTGTATGTTTGGGGTCGTTGTCATGCTGAAGAATAAATTTGGGGCCAATCAGATGCCTCCCTGATGGTATTGCATGATGGATAAGTATCTGCCTGTACTTCTCAGCATTGAGGAGACCATTAATTCTGACCAAATCCCCAACTCCATTTGCAGAAATGCAGCCCCAAACTTGCAAGGAACCTCCACCATGCTTCACTGTTGTCTGCAGACACTCATTGTGTGTACCGCTCTCCAGCCCTTGGCGAACAAACTGCCTTCTGCTACAGCCAAATATTTCAAATTTTGACTCATCAGTCCAGAGCACCTGCTGCCATTTTCTGCACCCCAGTTCCTGTGTTTTCATGCATAGTTGAGTCGCTTGGCCTTGTTTCCACTTCGGAGGTATGGCTTTTTGGCCGCAAGTCTTCCATGAAGGCCACTTCTGACCAGACTTCTCCGGACAGTAGATGGGTGTACCAGGGTCCCACTGTTTTCTGCCAATTCTGAGCTGATGGCACTGCTGGACATCTTCCGATTGCGAAGGAAAGTAAGCATGATGTGTCTTTCATCTGCTGCAGTAAGTTTCCTTGGCCGACCACTGCGTCTACGGTCCTCAACGTTGCCCGTTTCTTTGTGCTTCTTCAAAAGAGCTTGGACAGCACATCTGGAAACCCCTGTCTGCCTTGTAATTTCTGCCTGGGAGAGACCTTGCTGATGCAGTATAACTACCTTGTGTCTTGTTGCTGTGCTCAGTCTTGCCATGGTGTATGACTTTTGACAGTAAACTGTCTTCAGCAACCTCACCTTGTTAGTTGAGTTTGGCTGTTCCTCACCCAGTTTTATTCCTCCTACACAGCTGTTTCTGTTTCAGTTAATGATTGTGTTTCAACCTACATATTGAATTGATGATCATTAGCACCTGTTTGGTATAATTGTTTCATCATACACCTGACTGTATGCCTACAAAATCCCTGACTTTGTGCAAGTGTACCTAGAAGAATTGATGCTGTTTTGAAGGCAAAGGGTGGTCACACCAAATATGGATTTGATTTAGATTTTTCTTCTGTTCGCTCACTTTGCATTTTGTTAATTGATAAATATAAACTATTAACATGTGTATTTTTGAAAGCATTCTTACTTTACAGCATTTTTCACACCTGCCTAAAACTTTTGCACAGTACTGTATATGTGTGTGTGTATATATATATATATATATATATATATATATATATATATATATATATATATAATCAATACAACAAATCAATACAACAAATCATATAATTATAATCAGAGCTGTGGGGCTGCTGTAGCTATTATAAAGTATATCTATTGCAAAACATGGATTTTATTCATAAGAACATAAGAACATAAGAAAGTTTACAAACGAGAGGAGGCCATTCAGCCCATCTTGCTCGTTTGGTTGTTAGTAGCTTATTGATCCCAGAATCTCAGCAAGCAGCTTCTTGAAGGATCCCAGGGTGTCAGCTTCAACAACATTACTGGGGAGTTGGTTCCAGACCCTCACAATTCTCTGTGTAAAAAAGTGCCTCCTATTTTCTGTTCTGAATGCCCCTTTATCTAATCTCCATTTGTGACCCCTGGTCCTTGTTTCTTTTTTCAGGTCAAAGAAGTCCCCTGGGTTGACATTGTCTATACCTTTTAGGATTTTGAATGTTTGAATCAGATCGCCGCATAGTCTTCTTTGTTCAAGACTGAATAGATTCAATTCTTTTAGCCTATCTGCATACGACATGCCTTTTAAACCCGGGATAATTCTGGTTGCTCTTATTTGCACTCTTTCTAGTGCAGCAATATCCTTTTTGTAACAAGGCCATTGTTTCAACTACAATAAAATGCAGTCAAATGTAAGTTTAAATATTAAAGCCCTTTTAATCACTCATGTGCTTTATAACAACCTGAAGACGATATATCTGTGGTCCTAAAAGCAAAGTGATGTTCCAAATGAAAGATCTTAGATCCTCATCCACTGTGTCTAAATATTACTTCATCATTAATGTGATGGATTATTGACCACGGCGACAGTACAGTGTCCCATTTCATGAAATACCGTGACTTTATCTACAGGTAATGGCTGATGCAGAGGATACTGATGGCATTATAGGCCCAGCCCACATGTTTTATGTACATTTTGGTCTGGATCGCTTAGGCTGCTTGAAATGTCCGTCGCTGTTTAAAATGAGTTTTAGGATTCTGAAGTCCTGCTAGCTTTCAGGGGGCTTGTATCTGTGGCATGAGGAGGACCACTCCACTTAGAACTGTATCTACCTTTCCACACACAGTGTGTTTAATATCACAAGCTGTGTAAAGATGGGACATGCTCCCAGCTTGGATAGTTGTATTTTAAAGACTGCCTGAAGCAAGGCAGATGTAAAGTGATGAGACAAGGTTTTCCTTTATCAAGGGCACCCCTGGGAAGGGTCAGGATTCTAGCCCCCTGTTCAGATGCAGATCCTGAAACAATGGGGTTTGGGTATATATTTTAATATGTATTACAGATTAATTACTGTGTAATAAAGGTAATATAATAGTTGCCTTTAATGATCATGATCACACAATCTCATTTACTAGTACCTAGTGACTCTGATGATTGTTTTGTTCTACAAGCTGTCATAGAGTTATTGATGCTGCATATAAGAAAAAGGCAATGGAGATGCTTGTACTGCTCCACTCAGTGGTATAAGCAGCATAGTCCTGTAGCAGGTGTGGCAAGTCAGACTAGTAAATAGGATGGAACTAAAGTTGTTTTAGTTTGATCCATTTTAAAATGCCAGCATTCGTTTATAACATGCATATCCCTCAGTAAAGAAACAGACAGACCGCACAGCATTGCTCTCCTTGGGTTTTTAGGCTGATCTCTGTTGTGTTTACTACAGCACAGCTGGACTGTGTCTGCTGGAGATGAAGTAATAGAAAGTGAAGCTCTCCTGCACAGTGCATTTGCACATTCTTTGCGTAGATGATTTCAAGAGGAAGCAGCACAGGAATCAATTCCTCAGAACTAGAAGAAGCACTCTGTGTGTGACCATGATCTACAGTAATTACAATTTACACCTGAAACCCATTTACCTTTCAGTGTCTTAAGGATTGAATTCAGAACACAATTTAACGATGAACTTGGTGTTCTGAAAAAATTATTTAGCATCTCTTTCTAAAGGACATCAGAAGAATAGAGTAAATGACTTGTTACCAACAAGACATATCCTCTGTACTACATATTACTGGAGAGAACTGTGAGTTTGCAGAATCAAGCACTACTACTACTAGCAAAGACTTCATTGTGCAAAGAGAGATCCCATTGTTCTATCTATCTATCTATCTATCTATCTATCTATCTATCTATCTATCTATTTCTTATCTATCTATATATGTTTTTCTATTCTATAAGCCCTATCTGAAAATAAATAATAATAAATATATCTATAAAATATATCCCTGCTGCCTTGTGGCCATGGAATCACTTTTATCATCTCAACGTACAGCATATAAAAAGAGGCTTGATAAAGATTGGATAGGGACAGTAGCCTCGATGTTCCCATCCATCCTCTGTGCATTCAGACAGCTGGGAATTGCTCTATAACATGCAGTAAAATGAAAGCTTCTTATCTTACTGAGGTGTAGAGGTATCCTTCGCCATTCATCGCTATATACAAGCCAGCCTTCACTCCCTGTATCGCTACCACACGCAAGCCCACAGGGATCAGATTGAATAGAGCTGCAAGACAGAACACATTGCATTCAGCACAGGGATCAGATTGAACAGAGCTGCAGTGTAGTAGAGCTTCGCTAGGCAGGGTTCTCTGTCATTCTTAGTAATGCTTGTTGATCTCTTTAAACACTGGTATAGGTGCTCTCAGGAGGATTTGCACTCCCCTGCGGCACTTGGCTGGAGATGTTGTTTTTAAAGCTTCATAATTAACAGGTGAACAGTGATGGGACTTCTCCTGAAAAATTGTGAATTTTAACAGTGACAATGAAAGCAAATGGATTTCATTAATCACTCTATAGACCCCATGTGTCTTAAGCAGACAATCTGCCAATGAAACAATAAAAACTTCCAGGCGTTTTACTTACAGTGTTCATGTACTACTGAGCAAATGAAAGTGTGGTGTCTTTACATTAAGAATGTCATGGGATTGATTATTATATTCATATCTTTTATGAAATGTACAGTTCATCAGTTTGTTTCCAACTAGCAAGAACCTGACCCAGTCCTACAAGTAGAGTTAATGTACACAATTGAAAGGGGAATGAGGAGAGACACAAACATGAAAATACTTCTGGAAATGGCAAATAATTAATAATAAGTAAAAAAAACATATTGGTTTCGTTTGATAAGTCACTGAGCTTTTCAAAACAGTCCAAGCGCTTTCGATATGTGAGCAGCAGCACTTTAACTAGGGAAGGCTTCAAAACACCGACGAAGCCATTTGAAGCCAATTGTTCTTTAACAATTTTCACAGTATTTAAAAAAATACTGTGCTCCTTGAAGACTTGAGTTAATGCTTTGGAAAAACAAAAAACTCTTTCTCAAAACTGTTACTTTATTATTTTAATTAAGGGTTGGTATTCATGAAACAATTCATCGGCTGTTTAAGAAAAACATGGACTACTGCCTTAAACGATCCAGCACAGTAATTAAACAAGTGTGGGTTAAAAATTTGTGAACAGAGTCCAATGTATTCTAATAATGATGCTGTTCTTACTGTAATCACTGTTCTCATCACAGAGTCCAATGTATTCTAATAATGATGCTGTTCTTACTGTAATCACTGTTCTCATCACAGAGTCCAATGTATTCTAATAATGATGCTGTTCTTACTGTAATCACTGTTCTCATCACAGAGTCCAATGTATTCTAATAATGATGCTGTTCTTACTGTAATCACTGTTCTCATCACAGAGTCCAATGTATTCTAATAATGATGCTGTTCTTACTGTAATCACTGTTCTCATCCTTGTTCCCATCGATGGTGCCGTCGGGATGCATTTGCAGGAAGAATCCCTGCTGGCTGAATAACCGGGTGACAATACCTTTCAGCTGGGGTTCTGAAAGAAGAAAGCAAAGCATTGGAGTACCACGTGGATCACAAGCAGATCTGAAGATTTAGCGTCAGCCATTCACGTCTAATTCTGTAAAGAACTAGAACATGATTTCCTGCTGAATTCCTTACCAGCTCAAAGAAAGCTGCTGCTTGCAGTTCTTTCCAAACGGACTCTCTCCAGCAGCAGAACAAAGGGAGTGACTTACAGCTCCTCTGTACAGCTGGCCATCCTCACACTGGCAATCGATTCACCAGTCTGGGAATGGTCACGTTCATCACAGGCTTTTAAAACCTTGATTATAAACAAACCACACACAGTATTTACAAATCTGCATGTGCAAAGCCCCTGCCCTGTCACAGGGCCATTCAAATATCTCCAAAACTCTCATTACCCAACAATGACACATATTTACTGGTAATTAGAGCTACACTGATATCCATCACAGGATGGATTACATATGCAGCCTACATACTGTTAATGCATCACTTTGATACAAGTTGTAATCATCGTGAAGGCACTCAGGCTTGTGCACAATTGCACTATGGTCTGTAATAATTGTACAAGCATTCATAAATCTGCACTGAGCACAATATACTAATTGCATGAGTCTTATTGTTTAACCTGCAATTACAGGCAATAAAGACAATCAAGATATACATGCATGGGTATTGCAACCAACATCAGAATTGTGCCTCCTTGCCCATTGACTATCCACTGTCAGAGTTGTGTGCTTCTTAATGGTTTGATTCCCATGTCCCTGCCCTGCTTAGTTTAGTGATGGACAAGAGACCAGAAACAGCCCATCCAAGGCAACATTGGTCAACACTGGGCAAGACCTCTAGTTCATTTTTGTAAGTGGCAAAAGGCTATACATTATTAAAACCTCCAACCAACTTCTTTAAATCAGGCAGCATGGCTTAAATAAAACGTATGTCACAAAGCGTCTATAACACATCAAATACACTGTATCACTAAAAAGTGCCTTTCAAAAAATGCACGCTATACTGGGGGAGCAGTCAAGTAAAACCCATGTTAATTATTCTTTTTTTACCTTCACCAATCAAAGGTATTCGGTTTTGCTATAACAATACTGTACTGATTTATGCAGCACTTCTTACTGCTACAGCAAGTACGAAAGGAAGGAATATTCCAATACCAGAAAGTCAACTGCCACTAGAACGAACTGCAGCCATCTCGGCACTGCACACTGGATCACTGCCTGGGATAGCATGCATTCACCACAGTGAGGGACTTCTAATGAACTGTCCTCATCCTAAGTATTGGGGAAAATACATCCAGCAAAACTTGTTGTACACTGTTGATTGTGCCTGTGTTATTGCATGCATTCACTGATGTTCTTCAAATGTCACACTCCTCTGGTGCTATTGTCACAAGTTACTTTCAACTCTACCTATCCTTCAGCTGTTTGCAAACTCCTTCAGGGCTGCTTGGATTTGCAGTCTGAATACAGACCCTCCAGTTAGGCAGCCTCTGTCCTCATGCCCCTTTTATGACTTGTATAATGCTATAGAACATGGGATACTACTATAGAACATGGGAATAATACTGTTTGATGGTCTGCCTGCTTTTCTAATCTTGTTAGCATCCACATACTGACCTGCTCCAGCATTGATTCAATACAATTGCTCTCTTTCATTGAAGCATCTTGCAGTTTTTTAGGGGGAAGCATGCATATCCCTGCACTCTCTTCACCAGAGTTGCACAGTACAACTTAAACACATTGAATCATCTTTAACAAAGCAGTATTGGCCTGATTAATCCATTTTTACACTGAAGTCTGGCTCATGCCTGCATTTGTTTGCAATGTCCTGCTGCCATAGAGGGTGACTGTTGCCATCACTTTAGTTCGACTGGCAAGGAATTCCTTCATTGTGTTGGTGTCTACTCTGCTTCTCCTCAATACCCAGACACAATGCATGCCTGCCCACACAGTAGTGAGGCAAACTCTCTGCATTGTATAACAAGAACTACCCACGCTGTGGGATCTGTCTGATTGCTGATACCTGCCTCACTGCATACATGGTATTTATACATAGAAATGATTTATTGTACAGAATCCATCCAGGAAACTATCTGTGTGTGTTTACAACAGACAGAGATTCAAAGGTGATATAAAAGATGCACTTATTACATTGTACACACAGATAATTGTGCCCAGTGTTTGTGTTCTTGGACACTACTACTCTGAGTACCTACCGGCAGGTGTTGTGTTGTGACTGCAGGGTTGCCTTCCTGTAAAGCACTCTGCTTTCTGTACATTATCTTCCCAAAGGGAACAACACCCACTGTGGCAGATAAAAATCAGACCCATCTTAAACCTGGCCCAATGACAGCATGGAAAACCACAACACAGAAGGCTTAATGATGTGCACTTTAATAATTCTGCTTGATTTATATCAGTCTGTAAGGTAACTACTGTAGATGACAAGGTTCAAGTGCTGACAAATCAGCCTTTTATATTGACGATTCAGTGACCTGGTAAAAGAGTAAAGCCAACTTTATCCTTTCATCAATTTGTTTTTTATAGATAGATAAAGGGACATTACTGGAGATGTGTCCTACAAATAAAATGCCTGCCATCGAAACATGCAAGTGGGTTATTCTCTGACATTTCAGCTGCTAAGGGGTCACTTTTTAATCAGTAACTGTGTGTGCTTTGATGCGTTTCAAAAAAACAAATGGAAGGAAATTGATACAAATTGATAAAAATAAAACACACATGATGATGTGGCTCAAGAGTAGCTTCATGATGCAAATGCCTTGACCACCATTGAGAAAAAATTAAAAATAATAGAAAGGTGGAAAACATGGGTCTCCCTTGTGCAAAACAAATGCCCATAATGGCGCATTGTGAGCACTCTTTATCATATTCATGAACTCATGAGAGGAGCACCATCATACAGACACAAATGGGGATTGTTGATTTCAAAGAAAATGGCAGTTCAGTGAGGTTTTTAGATGGAGTTAAAAAAAACTTCCAATTTAACATTCTGTGGAGGAAGAAAAAAAAGAGTGTGATGTCCAGAGAAAATCATCATGATCGTGTTTACTGTTTCTATTGGAGAATCCTTTTGCAATGCTATTTCCAAATAGCATTGCAAAATAAAGAGTATTGTTCTGTATTCAGGCTAGAGCTACACCAAGTCTACAGCATTCATATCTAAAAGACTATTGCTGTGGCAAGAAGAGAGAAGTGTGGTTGAGTTTGTCAGCTGCAGTACCAGAGCATTCTTAACAGCCTAACTGAGCCCTCAGCAGTAGAATATTGTAAGAAATAGTTTGCAGAACCATAAAGAGAAATACTGAGGTATAGAAACCGCTGTTCATCTTTTTATTTTATTGCATCACGTAGAACCTGATCTTCTCAGGTAACATTTTCCCCCCAATATCTCAGAATGTTAAAACATTGGATTGTGATAATGGAATGCGTGAATGAAACAATTTCACTGAATACACTGCAGAGAATATGACATTGTTTGGAAGATAACACAGGAATGTGTCACTACATTGAGACCTACAGTATTCAAGATTTCATTCACACCTAGCTCAGTCTATGGAGGGACATTATTAACCAAGACGTCACTGGATAATACATGTATTACATGATACACAGTGGCTGCTAACACATGTGTTACATGATATACAGTGACTGCTTGAACTCACATTGCCATAGTATGTATTGGTGCTAATTCTTGTTTGTTTGTTAAACGTTTGAATAAATACTTTAAAAAAGGCCTTATAATTGTCACAGAATATGTGATTTATTCAGGGGCCTCCCTCTAAATCAAAGGCAACTGTGGTCTGAAGATCGGCTAATAAATCTTCTCATAGACTGATTAGGGTGAGAGATGGAGTGGCTGATTAGCATGATGCAGACATTGATACTGTGCTACTGACCTAGCCTGCTCCTCTTATGTGCAACGTGTACTTGAAGGTTAGAGGAGGCATCTCATGGGAGAAAAGAAAAACACACAATCCGAAAGATCAGACAAATCAGGCGATGGTGGGCGGATTATTTACTAAAGCACTTAATGACATCAATGCTTGTGGTGGATTTCTCATCTTCCAATACAGACATTGCTATATAGTGCCCAGTCCTATTTGTGTATTTGCCAAGCAGTACTTACCCATTAGGATAATGAAGATACCAAGCAGACAATACTGATTAAGAAATGAGTGATTTACAGGAGTGATTTAAACTTGATCTGCAGTAATAAAATACTTTCAGTGTTCAAAAAGGCAGCACGTACATACAGGGCCCCATTTTAACAAATGAATTACAGTAGGTGCAAGCTAGTTCAGAGCTGAACTGACGTCTATTTAATTGCATTGATAGAAACCCTTACATATCAAAATGATGGTACCTGGGGATATTTGGGGGATTTTTTTGAAGCCCCTATTTTACTGAACATTAAACAGACTGGGTGATCTGCCCTGTAGTAATAATTGTATTAATACATATACAGAAAAAGCATGTATTCATTTGGCTGTTTGAAAGGGGAGTCTTCATATTAAGAAATTAATATTGGACAAGAATAATCTAAATTAGAATATGAATATAGAAAAAGCACAAGAATAATCTATATTAGAATATGAATATAGAAAAAGCACAAGAATAATCTATATTAGAATATGAATATAGAAAATGCACAAGAATAATCTATATTAGAATATGAATATAGAAAATGCACAAGAATAATCTATATTAGAATATGAATATAGAAAAAGCACAAGAATAATCTATATTAGAATATGAATATAGAAAATGCACAAGAATAATCTATATTAGAATATGAATATAGAAAATGCACAAGAATAATCTATATTAGAATATGAATATAGAAAATGCACAAGAATAATCTATATTAGAATATGAATATAGAAAATGCACAAGAATAATCTATATTAGAATATGAATATAGAAAATGCACACATTTGTGTAAATAGGGGAACTATCTTGTTTTTAGCAGTCAGTACGAAAAAATAGCAATAATGTATTGCCATATAAATGCAAAGACCAATGTATTTGTCCAAGGTCATGGAATAAGCACACTGAGATTTATTAGGAAGGTCTAATAATAATAATAATAATAATAATAATAATAATAATAATAATAATAATAATAATACAGGAGAAGAATATAGCGCTACTACAGCCCTGGATTGCTTTGTAAATACCAAGATAAGAGACGATTACAAGCGCAACACTGGTTATATGATTTTGCGATTCCCTTCAGAATTTACTTTCTAACAGTACAAGCGATCTGTTGCCTGCAGTGGAATCAAGGGTCGCGTCTCTGTGGTGGTCCTAAGAGTTTTGATATGGCATTTGTTGGTTCAATCTGAATGATAACGTGTAGTGTTACTGACCTGCAGGTGGTCTCCGCCGGACTGGTTTTTTCTTGCCGCTGCAGAAGCGCACCTTGCTGAAAACACTTAATACGTGTCTCCCACAAAGGTTTCGCCCATCTTTGCTGGGGCTCGGGCGGCGTTTGGAGGTTGAAACGCGGTCGCTGTTGGATTCCCTAGCCTGTCGTTTTTGTCGGATCAGGGAGCTGGCAAGTGCAGCTGCCATCTCCCCCACACTAAGCGCTAAACGCTGTTCTGAGAGTGGGCCGCAGCAACTGAGCAAATGCACCTCAGGAAAGAGGTCTGCGCTATCCGCTGGAATGTAATTTTAACGGTAGTGATACCGAGTCATGAAGATCACAGTGGAAGAAACATTATTCATTTAGAGCCAACAGTAAGTCCACTAAATTGTCATGATTGAGAGAACAACATTTCTTATCTCCAGGTATAGAGGAAAGCTTCAATTCAGGTGATGCTGTAACATCTGTAAAAGGAAAAAAACAATCGAATACTTTCCAGGAAAATCAAAGTGATCCTGATAATGTATCAAACGATTCAGAGCACTCCTGCCGGGTCTCCGCTCGTTCAAAGATATAACGGAAATGGATTTACTTGTGTTTAGGACCGATAATAAGTACTATGCAACTGCAATAGAAATAGAAAAAAATGTACTGCAGGAAAACAGAATCGCCGACAGTCACAGTCTAACATTCACTTGCTGAAATAGCTCGTCTCTTCACAGCACGGGTTTCCCAAGCGATTCAAACTGAGTGTTTTACAGAGCATCACAGATTAGCAGACTGACATGGCAGGGCTCATTTCTATTACGGAGCTCTTTCTATGTATTGCAGCCGGCATGGATACTTTAAGCCTTTCTCTCTGTTTAAAACTGGCATTCGTATCCAAAGTCCAGGGGTCTCCATAACTTTGTGCTTGTTTCTAAAAACTTCCAATTTCTTTATTAAAAGCAAAAACGCAATCGAGACGCGGTAGAAACGCCGCAGCCTCGCACGCCCAGCAAATTCAGTGGCTCTCTCGGCAGGGCAATCTCAGGGAAGCTTCAAGTGCTTTATCAGTGAATAAATTCCCAGCCAGTGGCACTGAGCACGTTCAAAATGATGGAGAAAAGATTTAGGTGCAGAAACAGCAACGTAGCGATTCCTTCATTCAAATTGATTAGCACTGTTATATAACCAAGTTAACAACATCAAACCTAAAATCTCTTTAAACAGAAACGTGTAATCCATAGTAACAAAGAGCGATGATTTTTTTCCAGAGCAGTTTGGTAGCCTTTTGGTCTGTGTTGCTCTCTCTCCTGGTTGCTCAGCCAGTGAATAGCTTGCAGCTCCCTGTATCTCTACGCAATCCTACGTGATTAAGGTTCGGATGAGGGATTCTCAGAGGGAGAGAGAGAGAGAGAGAGAGAGAGAGAGAGGAGAGGGAGAAAGGAGAGAGGAGAGGAGAGAGAGAGGGAGGGAGGGAGGAGAGAGAGAGAGAGAGAGAGGAGAGAGAGAGAGGGGGAGGGAGCAGGGTAGCAGTAGGGAGCTTGCTCCTTGTATTCCTAGCAGTCTTTGCACTGTAATGCACGTTACTAGTGAGAGAGAGAGAGAGAGAGAGAGAGAGAGAGAGAGAGAGAGAGAGAGAGAGAGAGAGGGCGGGCATACGAACCGCAGCTCACATCTGTCCCTCTACATTAAATCAGTCTGTCTGTCTGTCTTTGCCTCCTCATAAACTGTCACTCTATAAGAGTGGAGATTTGGCTGCTGAAAGTACATCTGAGTGGGTCATTCAATCCAATTCTGCAAAACGAAATGTTATGCAACTGATTCCAAATAAACTTCCTTATCAATCGTGTACATATTTAGTTACTGATTCACCCTGTTTACTATATTCCATAAGTTTATATGTTCAAAATATGTCTTTTTTTTTTAAAGACGTATTTATAAAAACAGTACTATATTCTGGGTGTACGAACAGTAGAGGGAGATTACACTGGCTCAGTGGAGAGGAAAACACACACAGTGGGACGAACATGTGTATGTGTATGTGTGTGTGTGTGTGTGTGGTATTTATTTGATGCATTTTGATCACTGACCTATCAAATGTTAAGAGAGTGAACCTTTTATTATAATAATTATTATTAATATTAAATATTAAATGATTACTAATTGAAATGTGATATATATATATATATATATATATATATATATATATATATATATATATATATATATATATATATATATATATATAATAGGGACAAAGCATATGCCAGATTTCTAATATGAATTAAATCATGGAAACGTGATTCCATTGCTTATTTTCCTCTGAGCTCACTACCATCCCCAGATACACGTCTGCTGTAATTAAATGCATTCTTTTTTAGATCACTTAGCTTTATGTAGGAGTTTTTGATGCACAGGGCTGAAATGGATGTTGACTAGATAACGGGATGGTAATATACTGATGCATGTCTGCGTAGGTAGAAAAGAAACACAACAGTCAGGTCTAATGGATTTAATCAAATATTTTAAACATAGATATCAAACAAAATAACAGAGAATGTAAACAAACATACAGACCAAAGAATCATGATAAGTTTTCAGTATGAAACGTGACACACTGTCAAAATGAAAACATTACAAAGTTAGTATGGGGTGGATTGATCTGTTATTATGAATGGTGGACTGCCATAAAACCTGTAGTGAAAACGCTGGATTATGGACTTGAGCATTAACACAATCCTGGCAGCGTCGACACATAGACCTGATCAGCCTATCCAGAGTGCTGTGGGATGGTCCACTACTCTCATTTGGAAGATAGACAAGGATGCAGCTGCAGCCAGCTGGTGAAGGTTGAATGGTGAGCATTGAGCTTGAGTGAATCAGGGTTGTCTCCTGTGGATGTTACTGGTGATTAGGTTTCACAAAACGGCCTTCATCTGTGAATAAAACACTCCACCAATCTCTCTGCCACCACCTCAGCTCTTCTCTGGCCCACAGAAGATGGCGATTTCATCTCTCAGCTGTCAACATGTTACCACTGAACGGCCTCCAGTCCGATCAAAGGTCCAGGGCTTGCAAATCATTTTTCATGCAGCTGAGGCAGGAGGGAGTCTACATCCGAGTCAATCTGCTGATGCACAGGTTATTTCTTCCTGGAATTTCTCGTGCTGTAGTCACTGAAAACGATTACGCAGATGGATCAACTGGTGTGGTGACCCTCTACCTTCCAGGACGTGGCCTGTCCCTCACAGAGCCAGTTTCCTGGTTTCTCTGGACTAGTCTGCTGATTGTTGAAGCAGAACATCTCATTCTCTGGGCAACTTCTCTCACAGACAGGCCGCCTTCAATCATGGCGATAGCAACCAGGCGATCTTCATTACTCAAGCTGTCGTCCTTTGCTACTTGTGTTATTTAAAATCATGTCTTTTCAAATGGCTATTTATACAGATTCTTATTCAACTCATTTTGGCAATTTTAACTCAACTCAAATACCAAACACTGAGCACCTGGTGTTTTGGCTATTTATATGATTTAAATTCAAATTTTGCATGACTTGAGCTCAGTAATTTGTTATCCCAAAGAACAAAACTACTTAAATAATCAACAAACCTATCTGCTCACTATTTAAAATGTAAATAACATTATGTATGTGCCCAATGAGCTATTGATGTAAAACTTAGACTGTTGTGTTTTATTGTGCATTATAATGCTGTTAAATAAATTTAAAAAATGGCTTAGACTTTATTTAATTTTGTCATATTGGATAGGGGGTTCATATTGGATAGAGGGTTCATATTGACTAGGGGTTTCATATTGGATAGGGGGTTCATATTGGATAGAGGGTTCATATTGGATAGGGGGTTCATATTGACTAGGGGTTTCGTATTTGCTAGGGGGTTCATATTGGATAGGGGGTTCATATTGGCTAGGGGGTTCATATTGACTAGGGGGTTCATATTGGCTAGGGGGTTCATATTGGATAGGGGGTTCATATTGGATAGAGGGTTCATATTGACTAGGGGTTTCATATTGGCTAGGGGGTTCATATTGGATAGAGGGTTCATATTGGATAGAGGGTTCATATTGGATAGAGGGTTCATATTGACTAGGGGTTTCATATTGGCTAGGGGGGTTATATTGGATAGGGGGTTCATATTATTATTAATTTATTTCTTAGCAGACGGTTTTTAAGAACACTATTTAAATAAACGTTAAAAAAAAGAAAAAGAGTGTGTACGGGAAGTCACGTGTGACCCTTAAGACACAGCTGCCATATATTTTAATATTAACACTGTGCAATGCTCCAGCAATGCCTTTATTCAGAACATACTCAGCAGCATCTCCTCTTTTCACTTTGCTTGAGGTTGAAGGGTTCCTGCTGGAACTGTGCATAGGGAATTCAAAGATCTGCATGTTATCAAAACAATGTGAATCCAATTTGCATGGGAAAGCCTTGAAGGCTCAGCACTATACACTGTGAGAATGGCGTGCCACAGCTGTTATTGGATTATCATGCAATATTGCTCACTTACATAACAGCACCATGGGAAAAGAAAAGAAATACATTCAGGTCTTCTATGTAAAGACTTCAAAGTACACGAAAAACCTCTTGCCTGTCAGAAATCATAATTAGATGCATCTGAATTGAATATGAGAGGAGCATCTAGGAGATGCATTAACTTCTTGTTTCTGTTTCTAACCTCATTGTCTTTTGCTTAAAAAATGATTTAATTTGTATTTATTTATTTATTTTACACAAGATGTAGTCCACTGTCTTATTTCAGAATGTCATTGTGTATAAAAATACATCAGGAAACATCTAATACTATGGTACCATGAGCCCCAGAGCTGCTTACAAAAATAATGATCCTTCAAGGTTGTCATTCCAGATGAGTTTCAAGGGATGGTGTGCAATACTCATTGAGTCAAGATATGTATTCATTAGTGCACTAATGAAACAAAGCAAAACATTCTTCAGCGTACCTGATAATCTGCTTTTAAACCTGTCCTCTCAATGGTCACATACAGTAAGATTATGGTGGACAGCTATTCTTGGTCACATGACTTTTCAGAGATGTGGCTTGAGTTCCGCTGGGCACAGGCATACTAAGGAATACAAATTTCAATCAATCTCTTTTCTAGTTGAACTGATTTTGGTAAACGCAGTCGGACAGAAATAAAGAGAGCGAGTAAGGGAAGAGAAACGGGAACAGCTGAAAATTTAGATAAGAAGGTGCCCTCGGGACTTCATAGAGTTATGAGCTTAACTGAAAGGGAAGCTGATGAAAAGACACATTGCTGTACAGTGCTGTTAAAACTAAGCCAGCTGTAACTCAATCAAATAGCAGGAGGATGAATAAAGGGATTTTCTATTGGCATTCCACTTGATGTTACAGCAGTATTATATAAACAAATGGCAAACAGAACAATAATCCTGTTTCGGAAAAGGTTATGCTATTGCCCAGGAAGAACCAAATACCATGGCATAGATAGATAGATAGATATGAATGGGTTCAGACAGTTTAAATACAGACCTCCTGCATTCTAAGTCTGTGTTTTGGTGTCATGGGTGTATTGCTATCTAACACAATGTTGGGCTTTGCAGTAAATTCTTCTTGCATTCCTTAAGGTCTGTTGCCTACCAGTGGTGACATAAAGAAACAGCCAAATGTACAGCAAATTGCAGAAGGCGCAAGATATGGTGCAACATGCCACTGTTGCGATCTACTGCAGAAACAAATACTTAAGAAATGGAGGATTTTGCATGAAGGGAGTTTTATCATGCAATACAATACAGTGCAAGCTTACATTTTTATAGTGCCCTTCATGAAGGCATCACAGAGTGCTTTATTAAATATACCATCCCTACAGTACAGTAATCCAATGCACAGAACTCCGAACTTGAACTAACCAAGGCATGAAGGAGCAGCTCAACATCTCACAGTGTTCTTGATGGAAGAGATGAAAATGTTATTAGAACACCCTGTTTCAATACTTTGGTACTGGAACAAGAGAGCTGCCATTCAGTAAAACTACATGAGATGGAACAGACCATCTCTTATAATTGTTTAGCTTCTTATTCAAACATATCGGTGAAAAAACTATAGAGCAGCCATCTCTGTCCAGCAACCAAAGCATGGGGGGTCTATAGTGCTGCACAAGAACTGCAGTTTAGCGCTTTTCTGCACACTTTCATTATTTACAACAAATAATAAAGAAACAAAACAAAAGCCTAACTCCAATTGGGAGCACTAACTCAACTTTTACCAATTCATAACTAAGACGGACGGCTAAGCCGTTTACCAGTTCAACAGAAACACTTGTTACGTACAGTATACAGGTTTTACATGCACACCCAGGTTCACACAGTATACACGTTTTACATGCACACCCAGATTCACACAGTATACAGGTTTTACAGTATACACCCAGGTTCAGGTTCACACAGTATACAGGTTTTACATGCACACCCAGGTTCACACAGTTTTATACAGGTTTTACATGCACACCCAGGTTCACACAGTATACAGGTTTTACATGCACACCAGGTTCACACCCAGGTTTTTCACACAGTTCACACAGTGTACACGTTTACATGCACACCCAGGTTCACACAGTATACACGTTTTACATTTACATGCACACCCAGGTTCACACAGTATACAGGTTTTGCACACCCACACACACCCAGGTTCACACAGTATACACGTTTTACATGCACACCCAGGTTCACACAGTATACAGGTTTTACATGCACACCCAGGTTCACACAGTATACAGGTTTTACATGCACACCCAGGTTCACACAGTATACAGGTTTTACATGCACACCCAGGTTCACACAGTATACAGGTTTTACATGTACACCCAGATTCACACAGTATACACGTTTTACATGCACACCCAGGTTCACACAGTATACACGTTTTACATGCACACCCAGGTTTTTTACATGCACACCCAGGTTCACACAGTATCAGGTTTTTTGCGTTTTCCCCATCCAGGTTTCACCCAGACATTAACCGTTTTACATGCAGACCCCAGACCAAACAGGTTTCACCCAGACATTAACCTTCACACAGACCCCAGACCAAACACTTCTGACCTGCTTTTATACACCTGCCTGCTTAATCCCAGGCAGGTGTCACTCATTAAATTAGAGCCAGGTGATTCCAATTCTGGCTCAGCTGTAGCCCAATGGCATTCTGGGGGATGTAGTCCTGCAGCAAACACCTGTCCTCCCCTACTCTACCACAATGGTAAGCATATTAGAACTGTCTCTATTTTGAAAGACTGACAAAAACTTTTTTTCCTTATTAAAAAAACTTCACATGGAATCATATATGTCAAATAGGAAGCAATTTTTTATCCGAGACAACTATAAATCTGATACTGCCCCAGTTACACAAGGTACCCCCCAGGGCTCTGTTCTGGGACCATTAGCCCTTTGCGGTCCATTTATTAATCGCGCGTCAGGCACGTCAGGTCTAATTAATTTTCACACGTGCAGTTAATTTTAGACGCGCTGTTTAAAAGTATTTTTCCACAGTCAAACGGGTTTAAATGGCCCTGCATATCAACAAAGCACTCACTAGGCATCTCAGCCCCGCCCACCCTTTCGTTTGCTATAGCGTTCACCTATGTAATAAATAAAAATAATAATAATAATAATAGTCGTACATACCGATCGATCATCTCCGGATCACTCGTTTTATCACCAAACTCCTCAATAATGCGATCCAAGTCATTATTTTATTACTATAACATCTCAAAAAAGCTCTGCAAATGTCCGTGTTTTCTGTGCGCTGATTCAGTCAGCCAACTTGTTTACTTACGACCCGCCCCGTTATCTGATACCAGATACCATGTATGACTATTCATGAGATACGCCTTTATTTATTTATTTATTTTTTTCGACTTGTCTCGGCTCTTGTCGCTCCCACTCGGCAACTGAATGGTTTTCTCGTCTTTTTCCGGAGAAAAAACGACTAGAAACCCGTTTTTTACATTGCTATAATGATGTCGGACCCAGTCCGACAAAGGACCTGTAAGGAATAATTGCAATGTCAGACCCAGTCCGACAATGGACCGGAAATATTTAGTATATACATGCTTCCACTTGGCCAGATTATTTGACGTCATGGTCTTGGCTTTCATTTGTATGCTGACGACACCCAGATGTACCTACACACTAAACCCAACACTGATGTGGCTAACACTCTACTCAGTTATCTGTCTGATATCAAGCACTGGATGCAGCTTAATTTCTTAAAGTTAAATTGTGACAAGACTGAGGTTATGCTAATTGGCTCCCAACACCTGCTGCTCAAGGTTATTGAATTTAGCTTGGCTGTGGAAGGCACTGACATTAGAGCTTCACCTCAATTGCGAAACTTGGGTATCATTTTTGATTCCACCTTATCATTTGAAGCTCATGTTAGAAATATAGTGTCATTCTTTCATCTGCGTAACATTGCCTGGTTAAGATCATTTCTGTCCTCATCTTCTGCTGAGCAATTAATTCATGCCTTCCTCTCCTCAAGATTGCACTACTGCAATGCTCTTTTAACTGGGGTTTCTGCTAAAGTACTCAATAGGCCTCATACCTCTTCTTGTGAGCACATAACACCTGTACTGTATAAACTGCACTGGCTCCCTGTGAAGTATTGGGTTGACTCCAAAATTCTGCTCCTTACCTGAAAGGCCCCGCGACTGTGGAACATGCTGCCCAGATCTCAAGATTCTGAGTCTGTGGATATTTTTAAATCTTGCTTAAAGACACACCTTTTTAAGATAGCTTTTGCTGATTTATATTAACTTTTGATTTGTTTTATTGAACTGATATTTTATCTGTACCTTTGTATATGGTATGTTTTATTGTTCTTGTACAGTGCTTTGGATCTGAGAAAAGCGCTCTATAAATAAAATATTATTATTATTATTATTATTATTATTATTATTATTATTATTATTATTATTATTATTATTATTATGTGAAAGACATAATGTGATGTGATGTATGTGGTGAAGAATGTTCACTGCCACTCCTGTGGAGGCTGATGGTGCATTACTGAATACAAAGAGGCTAGCCTTTACAATTCTGTGCCAATCGCCAGTTTATTGTACATTCAGAAATGAAGGGCATTCTTGAAAGGTGTTGGTGCCATCCCAAGCACCTATCCTGCTGTTGAAAGTATGTGGCAAGCTTGTTTTTTGACATTGCTCACAAAGCAGCACTGCCATCTAGCGTTAGTGAAGGTGTTTCAATTCCAAGATCATAAACAGAAAACATGGTCAGTTTCACCGGATGCCTGGGATTGAACAGAGATGATGAGTTTCATGCTGGTCTGTGACTCCCCAAAGATTCCTAGAGTTTACTGCTCTGGGGATCACACAGCAATCCATCTAGATCCATAGAGATGAACTGCTAGCCATATAACATTCAGGATACATACAATAAATAATACTGTGTAGCATACAGTAGCACCTCTTTGACCCAACTAATAATGCAGAGATGAAAAGGATTTACTAATGAAGTGGACTATGCATCATCGCTGCCTGTGCTTCACAAAATGTTTTAAATGATTCATGTCTGTTCCTGTTTCTGAGTTGCATGCCCTAGCTACTGTAATAACTAACTGAAACATTTTCTATTGAAACATTTATGAAGCAAAATAATATTTCCTCAACATTACAATTTGACAGTCTATATTCTGTTGCTGTTGTTTATCAGCAGGGTATGTGTCACTGAGAAGGTGTTGTATATAGTTATAATTGCTGTTATAATTTAAGCAAACAGCTCAGCACTTCTCTTTATTGTACACCGCTGTATATAAGAAATGCTATTTACACCAAATCATCAGCATCACTTTTTTTCAGAAAGGAAAAATGCACACAATAAACAACTTAACCAGAAATAAACAACTCAGAAATAATAATAATAATAATAATAATAATAATAATAATGTAATTCTGTCGTCTAGCATTTAGAATTGGAATCAGTGTTTTTCACAAAAGGACATTTGATTTTAAAATGCAGACTTGCTGAAGAAAGAATATATAGATTAAGAATTGTAAAGATAGTGATATCAAAGAGAAACTGGAAATTCGAAGTACATTTGTCCTTGGAGGTCTCCATCTTTCATTCCTGTCTTTCTGCTTTTGGACAATCATGCACTGAGACTAGGTTAGAGTTGGGAAGTGACTCTCAATACAATGCTAACCTACACTACACTATATGAGGGACTGTCAGAAGGTGCCTGTGGAGTGATGTCATCCTAACCTGTATCAGGACCTCCTGGGAATAAACTAGGAGACAATCTGAGGCAGAGGAGATGTACTGTTTTGTATAGAAGACAGAAGCATTAGCTATTAATAACTGCCTGTGAAATGGGTAGAAGCAAAGTCTTATCAGAGTTCATAATAGTGGGTGCCTGACATCTGAAATACATAAATCAGTTTGCACAATAACCCAAACACAGCACTCAGCACATTACACCTGCATTCTGTATTAGACCAAGCCTCCTGCTGGACAATCAGCACATTACCAAATGGGTTTACATGCGTGTGTGTGTGTGTGTGTGTGTGTGTGTGTGTGTGTGTGTGTGCGTGTGTGCGTGCGTGTGTGTATTTTGAATATGAAAATAACAGAGAAGAAACAAAACAATAAGTTACAGATTAAAATAACATTTTAAATTTCAATACCAGCATTCATATGATATTTATTAGAAGTTGCTAACAGTATACTGTAACTAAGTAGTTCTAGAATAATTAAAAATGGCTTTTTGTTAAGTATAGTGGATTTATTTTTCATGAAACCTTAATGCATACACATCTTAATTGAATCTATTAAAACAGATAGAGACACTGGAGTGGCTTTTGAATGAACTTAAACAAAGCCTAACCTTTTTAAATAAATGATTTACCCAACAAGGCAGATTGATGAGGATGATAGAGGGAGAGGAATCCAGCAAGATAGATAGATGGAAATCTTTCTTTACTTCATCTGGTATGGTTCTTGCTATAGAGTTAGGAAGCTGTGAGTTCAAATCATTTATTCAAGGGGTATGAGTGGAATGAACATGTAAAGACACTGCAGTAGCCATTGGAACAGTTTCACCTGCTAAATGTAACTACTGCAGTCTGAAGTAGATACAGCTGAGGACACCTTGTGGAAGGTGAAATAAGTATATCTAGTATCTACACAATATATACACTGCAATGAATACAGTATCTACACAATACATACACTGCAATGATTGCTCCTGTCATTTTACGCAGTCTAGGAAACTCCCAGGTAATTGCTATTGAACAAGCCGAGTTGTCCTAATTCTGTGTGGTTATAAGGGCAGCAACACATAAAAATAGACACATTTATCAGGGGAGATCCAGGCAATCTAGGCCATTCTTCTTGGGTTACACATATGTCTTCCCTCTGCATTTATCATTTCAAACCTTCTACAGACTCCATAGACACAAGTTAGAACAATAAGCCCCAACCTCATTTTTATTTCAAATTCGTTTTAATGCTATCCACTTGGGCAATGTGTCATTTCTAGTCAGAATTGCATTAGTACTATTTGCTATGAACTAAGAATATAGATACAAGTTTAAGCGTAATCATTCCCCAGTTTAAATCATTCTGTCATCATACATTTTAAAAGCACAGGGCTCCTGTGTGCACTGCAGTTGCCTACATGTGCACTGCAAAGCAATGCAGATTTCAAACGCACTGTGACCTGCTTGGAGCCCCTGTGCTAGATGCTATTGTGTGCAGACTGCATTGAAGTTAATCTATTTATTTATTTTTACAGAAGCAAGCTGCAGTTACTATTAAATTATAGCTATCCCCTGTGGCCTTTTAAAGATGATTTTTATAACAAATCAATTGTTTCCTGCTAGTTTATGCTAGACAGTAATTGAAGGTTTGGTGGAGTACTGCGTGGCTGGACCCGAGTTCCAGTGCAGTTGAAAGAACACTCCAGTGGCTGTCTCTAATAAGTGCGGGCTGATCCACATGTTTACTACATTCTCAAGATAGAGCTTGAAACAAGTGACGCTCTTAACCCATAATAACTGATTCAATGAACGCATGCGTGCTGTTGGCACATTCACTCTCTTAACCTTTCATAGGCCAATGATCCAAATGCATCAAACAAATACCACAGATAAAAAAAAAAAAAAATGCAATACTAATACACCCAGAACTGCTTACTTAAACAAATATAATAAAAAAAAAAACCGAACGACGTATTTTGAAAATGTGTAACTAAGTATTTACACGATTGATAAGGAAGTGCAATAGTGTGTCTTTATTTGCTCTACTAATTTAAAAGTCCAGTGTCTCCGTCCAAGGTACTGAAATAATCATCCTGAGTCAGGTTTAGTAGGAAGGTCTGATAATAATAATAATAATAATAATAATAATAATAATAATAATAATAATAATAATAATAATAATAATAATATCGCGACATGTTCTGTGTATTTCTTAGTTGTATTTTGCTTTTATAGCAGCGATGTCAAATGTTTCTCAGTTTGGGCTGTACTCGATCTTTATACAGAAGATGTAAGTACTTCCACATCCTGCTACACTATACAGTAGCGGTCTTAAGAAAGAAAGAAAGAAAGAAAGAAAGAAAGAAAAGAAAGGAAATGCAAAGCTCAATAAAACAAAACCCCGGACTGACACCATGTGGAATGAAACTAAACTTATAGTAGGTATCTATTCTAAACGCATGCAGGCCCGTCAGTGGCCCTAAAAACGAAACAATTCCGTTTTAATAATAAAAAAGAAAGAACTACAATACAATTTTAACAAAGCAAAACAGCGAAGCAGTCGCTCAAACCCCAGCGCGGAATGCGACTGTTCTAGTATTCAGAGAGAAAGCACATTAAATAACGTGTCTTACCACTTGGGCTCTTAGTCAGTTTCGAGCGCTGTCCACACAGACACTGCAGCATACGCTCTCCTTTCTGCAGGAACAGCCTCAGAATCTTCATTGATTTGTGTTTTTGTGTTGCCCACCCTAATTCAATGAACCTTAATACTATATATAACACCGCGGTTATTCAAACATGGCTACGTCAGCTCACCCGCAGCATTCAAGAATTCGGATTTCACAATTTTTAAAAAAAACATAGATCAAGGGTTTAAAATGCTTAACCGTGACATCTTGAGACTTTACAATGAAGGCAATTTGCCAAAACAGACTGAGCTGGAGCAAGGCTCTGCGCAAGGACGTCAGAATGTCTTTTCACGAGCAGATACCTTATTTTACAAGCAGACATGCTGCGCAGGCTTGTTCTGCGCGCACGTATAGCCTGCTCTCTGCAGGGTAAATGACTCGATCATTTCTGGAATACAGTCATTGATTATTTACCATTCACAGCATATATGAAAAGCAATGGGGACCGACAAGAGCCCACCAGGAATACCATATGTTAATTTTAAAAGCATGCTTTGATGTATTCAATGGGGGAAGAATTTAACGAAGACTAATACAGATTCGATAGATCCGCCTATCGCGATATGAGCTCAATGAGGGGCTAGTGGAAGCGAGAAGGCAGCATTATTACAGAACAAGACAATGGACTCGCATAAAAAGATATATCACATTCACCGCACAACTAAAGAAGGTAGACGGGTTTCATTTCATGTGTAAAGCAATACGCTGCAAAACGGAAGTGCTTTCATCACGTCGTTCTTCATATTGTTTCCAACATATTTCAACGAGTTAATACTACTTTTGCAGATAATTATGTGAACTGCGCAGTTCATTTGTGCAATGCTAAGATACATGTCCATGCAGGGATAGATGCTTAATTTATTAGCTTCAGCCCATAAGGCTATAGAACTGTTAAGGTATAAACACGTGCACGGCAAATAGCAGACGAGGTCAAGTTGGGTAGAATGAATATCTATGCGAATATGCAGGAAGACATTGTGGAGCATACAGTTCATTAGCACCACATAGAATACCACATGTATTCTATCCTGATCAGAGCGTATCAGTCATGAACTCATACAGTATGGAAGGCAAAGCCTATCTACAGACAGCTTCAACAACATTACTGGGGAGTTGGTTTCAGACCCTCACAATTCTCTGTGTAAAAAAGTGCCTCCTATTTTCTGTTCTGAATGCCCCTTTATCTAATCTCCATTTTGACCCCTGGTCCTTGTTTCTTTTTTGAGGTCGAAAAAGTCCCCTGGGTCGACATTGTCAATACCTTTTAGAATTTTGAATGCTTGAATCAATATCCTTTTTGTAACGAGGTGACCAGAACTGAACACAATATTCTAGATGAGGTCTTACTAATGCATTGTAAAGTGTTAACATTACTTCCCTTGATTTAAATTCAACATATTAAATAAACTACTGTAAAGCAACGCAGACCAAAGGAGTGGAAAGAGTGTGCAAGGTCACAAACTAAAGCCACATCCTACATATGAATATCAATTACAAGTAGTGATCCTAAAGGACATTGTTTTAGCTGAATCAGAAACTGGATTTGAAATGTTTGGAGGGACTGGGAACAAATGTGGGGGAAATCCATCTACAAGTGAGCACCCGACCCTGGTGTCCATAACGCTGCAGCATTCAACCCTAGCTGCTCTGCTGTGTGTGTTCTCCATGAGAGACAGCAGTGGACAGGTGGTAACAACGGGGTCCCGCCAGAGGCTTCTTATCTAGCAAGTATCAGATACAGACCATGATGGGGCTATGCAAACACATAGCTGCTGTGGCTAAAGGGATTCACAGGAACTTCACACCCACTTGTACTGTGTTCCTATTTGAAGGCCCATGATCATGGACTCGCATTGTAACAAATAGAAACAGCTGCCATGTGACGGGACATCTATAAATACTCTCTGCATTTCAATACACTCTTTTGTTAACTGTACAAGGTAGGGAAAGTGGTCCTCTTCAGAGCACATTGTTTGTTTTTATTTAGTCGGTGTCTTCAATAGGACTGTTGCAAGGATTCCCAGAAAGGATTTCAAAAGGACTTTTCCACCAGGCATCTATCTGCAGGTCTGTAGAACACCCTGCACAGTTTATACTGTAAGACTTTGAGCAATGCATGTTGTAAATGTCCATTTGGTCATGCAAACATCCAATATTCTGCAGGGACTAAGAAGACCAGTAATCTTTGCTAGTGGTTGCATGGAAGCAACGAAACTGTAAGTAATGTAGCCAACGTATGTGCTCGTTCACTAGTGCAAGATGCACTGGTCCATTTGGGGCTGATGAAATACCGCAACCCTAACCATACGCAAGGTCTTGATTTGTAGCTTTTCACTGACTTCTTTAAACTACCGATGTCATTGTTTTGAATAGAAAACGTTACAGTAGACGAGCGGTACTCACTGTGTTCTGCATCTTCTTCATTCTGTGACTCACGCTTCTCACGATCAGTAGTCTTCATTGCGCCAGAGAAAAGACAATTCCTTATTATACTGTAATATCTGAACATCTACACTCTTTACCTAAGAATGAAAAAGGCACATGCAAACTGTCTATAATCTGCACACACTATTTAAGATGTGCATTGTAATAAGAGACCCATATCAAGCTGTTCACCTTGATCAATGTAGCAGCTGAAAGATTGGACAATCTGCCAGTCAGCGACCGTAATGATCATCAGTCCTCGCGCAGTCTGACAGTATAACCACCCGAGGTTATGTGTATAAGGAAACACAGATAGGAGGCTGTGTGGTCCAGTGGTTAAAGAAAAGAGCTTGTAACCAGGAGGTCCCCGGTTCAAATCCCACCTCAGCCACTGACTCATTGTGTGACCCTGAGTAAGTCACTTAACCTCCTTGTGCTCCGTCTTTCGGGTGAGACGTAATTGTAAGTGACTCTGCAGCTGATGCATAGTTCACACACCTTAGTCTCTGTAAGTCACCTTGGATAAAGGTGTCTGCTAAATAAACTAATAATAATAGACACAAAACATATTAATAATGTCCCTCGATTCCCTTAATCTATCCAAGGCATTACTCATTCTCGACACTCATTCCCCCATATTAGCATTACATGAAAATTAAAACATTGACAAGAAAGAAAAGTGCATGAAAAAGATACGAATAATCAATATTTTCATTCTTTCACAAATTCGCACTACAGGAATAATTTAATTTATACACAAGCAACAAAATGTAATTTATCATTGATTCGAGTCCAGTCAAGTGTGTACCAGGTCACCTGACCAGAGTTCAAAATGGTGAGTCCTTCGGCAAAAAGGACAGGAACTCATTAACTCACAGAAGTTAAATTCTCTGCAATAAATTAAAGGCAACCATTTAAAGAAAACAAAAAACCCTGAGGTTTCTGTAGAGGCGCTCGTTTAACATACACTTAGTTTAATCTTCAAATATTGTCCTCTACTCGAACTGAATATACTCTGACTTTGAGAAACAAATATAAACTAACTGTAAATACTTTCAAATGTTGTTTCCTTCTCTGCATTTCGTGGTGCTGCGGGAGCCTAGAAGCTAATTGCTTCTAACAGACCAGGAATAATTAAAGAAAATGAGAACTTATTGCCGACTCACCCACACAGTGCACCCGTACTCACTTTACACGAATTCCATTGATTCTACTGCTAGGGAAATAGACATAATTCTCCAGCCACGACAGATAGCCATTGCAGGGATAACCAATACAAAAAGATAGAGAAAAATAAACGGACATTAATGTGGAGTTTGATTAGCGTGTCCCCTTTACCGTGATAAACCAATTGTTTACTTCAGTTTAACAAGAACGCTATTGCTTATTTAGTAATTGCATATGAACAATATAATTAACCTGGCCAGGTATTCTGCTACTCGGTTAAGTGCAGCAGACAGAACATGTCTTTGTCCATTACAAAGAGCTCTTCTAACCAGCTAACAAACAAACACATTAACTGATAAAGTTGGCATTGCCTGTGTAGTTATATCATCCTAAAACAAAGCCCGTGTAAAGAGTATGTTGTCTGGTAGGTTTCTGGCATGCATATACATTACAATGCATGTGACACACTAATGTACTGTATCTTCTGTAATCTGTTGGATGCTATATGGTGTATGGCAACATAACTGCACAGCCATCTAGGTTTTTGGTACAATGTGTGTGTCATTTCATGAACCATTTGGCACCCTCCGAATTAGGCCTGAGCAACATTCTTTCAAACCTAAAATGCAAATGTTGAAATATCCTTCTATTTACCTGTTATTGTGGACTGTGGAGTTTGGTGTGGACTGTGGAGCTCATGTCATTGTTTCCTCTAGCCCCTGAGAGAAGAGTTGGATTCACATGCTGCATTATTCCTGCCCAGCTCCTGGTTAAACAGAGGCTGCATTATTCTTGCCCAGCTCCTGGTTAAACAGAGGCTGCATTATCCCGATTGCAGAAAGCCTTTTTCACAGTAAAATTAAGAACGCTATACCACCTAGTCACTGAGTAACTAATGTAATAAGTGGATAAACACATAGCTATGATCTAAAATGTAAAAACATACATTCTGTATAATTAATTATGAAATTGTCTGTCTCTGCCTAACACTAATCTAATTGGCAGAGAAGAGAAGTACAACATGTGTGATCTCAATTAATCTCTACAATTCTAATGAAACCCTGCCATGCTCTAGGTGCTATTAGAATAGTCATGGGGGAGAGATCCGCGAACAAGTTATCACTGAACTGAGCTGGTCTGGAAGCGAACAATATTACATATCTGAAAGACCCTTTCAACTCAGCTGCTCACCCTGCTCTGTGCTACAGGATGAGAGAGAGAGAGAGAGAGAGAGAGAGAGAGAGAGAGAGAGAGAGAGAGATCGGCAAGGGAGTGAGGCTGTGAGAGAGAAGCGGGTTGAAAGATATGCTCTGCTTGATTCAGTGAGATTTAATGTGCATTTTGTTTCACCAGCCGATCATCAACATGGAGATATGAATTGCTGCAGCCTTTGCTATTTTCATGGAGATATGAATTGCTGCAGCCCTTGCTATTTTCAGTTTGCTGCAGAGCAGCAAAACTGTTCATCATCCGATCTGCTGCAGTCCAGGGTAGCTGTTAAACAGGGCGTGTGCGTGACACAAACAGGAAGGCACCCCGACATGTAGACAGAGCAAGGGCAGGGCCAGTCACAGGAGAAAGGCACCCTGACATGTAGACAGAGCCAGGGCAGGGCAGGGCCAGTCACAGGAGCGAGCCAGGGCAGGGCCAGTCACAGGAGCAAGGCTCCCCGACATGTAGACAGAGCCAAGGTAGGGCAGAGCCAGTCACAGGAGCAAGGCTCCCCGACATGTAGACAGAGCCAGGGCAGGGCAGGGCCAGTCACAGGAGAAAGGCACCCCGACATGTAGACAGAGCCAGGGCAGGGCAGGGCCAGTCACAGGGAGCCAGGGCAGGGCAGGGCCAGTCACAGGAGCAAGGCTCCCGACATGTAGACAGAGCCAGGGCAGGGCAGGGCCAGTCACAGGAGCAAGGCTCCCCGACATGTAGACAGAGCCAGGGCAGGGCAGGGCCAGTCACAGGAGCGAGCCAGGGCAGGGCCAGTCACAGGAGCAAGGCTCCCCGACATGTAGACAGAGCCAGGGCAGGGCAGGCCCAGTCACAGCAGCAAGGCTCCCCGACATGTAGACAGAGCCAGGGCAGGGCAGGGCCAGTCACAGGAGCAAGGCTCCCCGACATGTAGACAGAGCCAGGGCAGGGCAGGGCCAGTCACAGGAGCAAGGCTCCCCGACATGTAGACAGAGCCAGGGCAGGGCAGGCCCAGTCACAGGAGCAAGGCTCCCGACATGTAGACAGAGCCAGGGCAGGGCAGGGCCAGTCACAGGAGCAAGGCTCCCGACATGTAGACAGAGCCAGGGCAGGGCAGGGCCAGTCACAGGAGCAAGGCTCCCCGACATGTAGACAGAGCAAGGGCAGGGCAGGGCCAGTCACAGGAGCAAGGCTCCCGACATGTAGACAGAGCCAGGGCAGGGCAGGGCCAGTCACAGGAGCAAGGCTCCCCGACATGTAGACAGAGCCAGGGCAGGGCAGGGCCAGTCACAGGGCAAGGACCCCGACATGTAGACAGAGCCAGGGCAGGGCAGGGCCAGTCACAGGAGCAAGGCCCCCGACATGTAGACAGAGCCAGGGCAGGGCAGGGCCAGTCACAGGAGCAAGGCTCCCCGACATGTAGACAGAGCCAGGGCAGGGCAGGGCCAGTCACAGGAGCAAGGCTCCCCGACATGTAGACAGAGCCAGGGCAGGGCAGGGCCAGTCACAGGGAAAGCAGGGGAGTTCAAACAAAAACAAAGATGGGAAATGCAACCAAACACAGGGAATCTCACAATCAACATGAGGAGGATGCAGTGAGTGAGGAAACCATGGGAAACATAAAGAAGAAAACTTCCTGGTCTGTCAAGGACTGACTCAGTTTGTTCAAATATATTCCACTCCCTGCTGTTTATTAATCAAGTGCTATACTGTAGACTTAACGTAAGCACATTTATTTTAATATATCATTTTATATATTTGAACAAACCGAGATAGTCAATTATATCGATTCCAACCTTTCATTTCTTTATCAAGCAGAAGAGCATATATATATATATATATATATATATATATATATATAATTTAACAAACAGACAGGTATATAATCCTGAGCTGAGACTGATTTTTATAAACCTCCTTTTCAGTGAAGGTGAGTCCTGAACATGACGTTACCTGAGTTAATTTCTCTCCACAATACTGTAGAGCACAGCCCGCTCAGCAGTGTACCTGCAGAACGATTTCAATACTCGCTTCTAGCAAACAGTGCAAAACATGAAGGAATGCTGCTGCCATTAGTGTGAAAGTCCTCAGGGTTTCTGCATGAAGGGATGCTGCTGTCATTAGTGTGAAAGTCCTCAGGGTTTCTGCATGAAGGGATGCTGCTGCCATTAGTGTGAAAGTCCTCAGGGTTTCTGCATGAAGGGATGCTGCTGTCATTAGTGTGAAAGTCCTCAGGGTTTCTGCATGAAGGAATGCTGCTGCCATTAGTGTGAAAGTCCTCAGGGTTTCTGCATGAAGGGATGCTGCTGTCATTAGTGTGAAAGTCCTCAGGGTTTCTGCATGAAGGGATGCTGCTGTCATTAGTGTGAAAGTCCTCAGGGTTTCTGCATGAAGGGATGCTGCTGCCATTAGTGTGAAAGTCCTCAGGGTTTCTGCATGAAGGGATGCTGCTGCCATTAGTGTGAAAGTCCTCAGGGTTTCTGCATGAAGGATGCTGCTGCCATTAGTGTGAAAGTCCTCAGGGTTTCTGCATGAAGGGATGCTGCTGCCATTAGTGTGAAAGTCCTCAGGGATTCTGCATGAAGGGATGCTGCTGCCATGAAAAGGGATGCTGCTGCCATTAGTGTGAAAGTCCTCAGGGTTTCTGCATGAAGGATGCTGCTGCCATTAGTGTGAAAGTCCTCAGGGTTTCTGCATGAAGGGATGCTGCTGCCATTAGTGTGAAAGTCCTCAGGGTTTCTGCATGAAGGGATGCTGCTGCCATTAGTGTGAAAGTCCTCAGGGTTTCTGCATGAAGGATGCTGCTGCCATTAGTGTGAAAGTCCTCAGGGTTTCTGCATGAAGGGATGCTGCTGCCATTAGTGTGAAAGTCCTCAGGGTTTCTGCATGAAGGGATGCTGCTGCCATTAGTGTGAAAGTCCTCAGGGTTTCTGCATGAAGGGATGCTGCTGCCATTAGTGTGAAAGTCCTCAGGGTTTCTGCATGAAGGATGCTGCTGCCATTAGTGTGAAAGTCCTCAGGGTTTCTGCATGAAGGGATGCTGCTGCCATTAGTGTGAAAGTCCTCAGGGTTTCTGCATGAAGGGATGCTGCTGCCATTAGTGTGAAAGTCCTCAGGGTTTCTGCATGAAGGGATGCTGCTGCCATTAGTGTGAAAGTCCTCAGGGTTTCTGCATGAAGGATGCTGCTGCCATTAGTGTGAAAGTCCTCAGGGTTTCTGCATGAAGGGATGCTGCTGCCATTAGTGTGAAAGTCCTCAGGGTTTCTGCATGAAGGGATGCTGCTGCCATTAGTGTGAAAGTCCTCAGGGTTTCTGCATGAAGGGATGCTGCTGTCATTAGTGTGAAAGTCCTCAGGGTTTCTGCATGAAGGGATGCTGCTGCCATTAGTGTGAAAGTCCTCAGGGTTTCTGCATGAAGGGATGCTGCTGCCATTAGTGTGAAAGTCCTCAGGGTTTCTGCATGACTATGACAGAGCTGAGATTGCACACCAAGCCACAAGGGATGAGGATCAATGCAATGAGTGGGCCTCATTATTACATCTACTGCTGTCACTTTAGCAAGCGAGGGGAGGAGTTTTATTTTCATCTGACACTGGTATTGCTGTGTCAGAGCTGTGGTTTCCTCTAGAAGTCAATGCTAATGAAAGGCTCAGGCTGCTTTCTCTATATACATTGTGCATTGCTTCTCAGCTTGTTGGGTTGATATATACCCTGGCTACTGATATCAAGGGTCCAAAACAACTCTGGGAGCAGAAAAGTGGACAGTAAAAATAATAGTGATCCTAACTGAAAATACACAGCATAGCAAGGGTTAAACGGGACTCCCGAGCAATCATGTTGAATCGTTCTTAGAGAGATATAATATACATCTCATCTAACCCAAACTGAAGCTCACAGAATCATGTATAATATACAACTCAGCTAACCCAAACTGAAGCTCACAGAATCATATATAATATACATCTCCACTGACCCAAACTGAAGCTCACAGAATCATGTATAATATACATCTCCGCTAACCCAAACTGAAGCTCACAGAATCATGTATAATATACATCTCCACTGACCCAAACTGAAGCTCACAGAATCATGTATAATATACATCTCCGCTAACCCAAACTGAAGCTCACAGAATCATGTATAATATACATCTCAGCTAACCCAAACTGAAGCTCACAGAATCATGTTGAATCATTCCTAGAGAGATATAATATACATCTCCGCTAACCCAAACTGAAGCTCACAGAATCATGTATAATATACATCTCCGCTAACCCAAACTGAAGCTCACAGAATCATGTATAATATACATCTCCGCTAACCCAAACTGAAGCTCACAGAATCATGTATAATATACATCTCCGCTAACCCAAACTGAAGCTCACAGAATCATGTTGAATCATTCCTAGAGAGATATAATATACATCTCAGCTAACCCAGACTGAAGCTCACAGAATCATGTATAATATACATCTCCGCTAACCCAAACTGAAGCTCACAGAATCATGTTGAATCATTCCTAGACAGATATAATATACATCTCAGCTAACCCAGACTGAAGCTCACATTCACAGAAACAGCAGCGCAGGATCAATGTCCAAGCTCCCTAGAGAGCCACAACAGTGGGACTGGAAGCAGTTCATTGCCATACACTGTATACAGTGCCAACGGGACCTGCATTCAAATTGATGGCCATCCTTCTCAGTTGTGAAATGTGTTACACTGAAAGACAGAGGAGCCCACGATCAGTAATGTGATGGTGATACTTATTCAAAATGTCGTACTGTAGTATAGCTGCAGACTAATTAGAATCCTTCACATTTGCATCTAAATATTTGTTTATGCTGATTTATATACTGATTAACCCTGGGCTCAAAAATAGGAAAAGAGAAAACTACTGCTGCTGCTGCTAAAATAAAAATAAATAAGTTAGTACCAGTACTGGTCTGAAAGGAAGAGCTATTGGTCTCTCTGTGAGGGTGGGATCATTCAAACCTATATAGTCAATGAACTCCGTACTGAAATCACAACAGGGAGAGTGGACCTGCAGCAGAACTACAGGAAGTGTTACCAGCGTTTAGAGACGTGTCTATTTCTGATGCCTCCAGCTCTTCCCTTGTCAGTACGGTAACATTACACAGCTCTTCCCTTGTCAGTACGGTAACATTACACAGCTCTTCCCTTGTCAGTACGGTAACATTACACAGCTCTTCCCTTGTCAGTACGGTAACATTACACAGCTCTTCCCTTGGCAGTACTTTAACATTACACAGCTCTTCCCTTGTCAGTACAGTAACATTACACAGCTCTTCCCTTGTCAGTACTATAACATTACACAGCTCTTCCCTTGTCAGTACTATAACATTACACAGCTCTTCCCTTGTCAGTACTACACATTACACAGCTCTTCCCTTGTCAGTACTACACATTACACAGCTCTTCCCTTGGCAGTACTATAACATTACACAGCTCTTCCCTTGTCAGTACTATAACATTACACAGCTCTTCCCTTGTCAGTACTACACATTACACAGCTCTTCCCTTGGCAGTACTTTAACATTACACAGCTCTTCCCTTGTCAGTACTACACATTACACAGCTCTTCCCTTGTCAGTACGGTAACATTACACAGCTCTTCCCTTGTCAGTACTATAACATTACACAGCTCTTCCCTTGTCAGTCGGTAACATTACACAGCTCTTCCTTGTCAGTACTACATTACACAGCTCTTCCCTTGGCAGTACTTTAACATTACACAGCTCTTCCCTTGTCAGTACTACACATTACACAGCTCTTCCCTTGTCAGTACGGTAACATTACACAGCTCTTCCCTTGTCAGTACTATAACATTACACAGCTCTTCCCTTGTCAGTATGGTAACATTACACAGCTCTTCCCTTGTCAGTACTACACATTACACAGCTCTTCCCTTGGCAGTACTTTAACATTACACAGCTCTTCCCTTGTCAGTACTACACATTACACAGCTCTTCCCTTGTCAGTACGGTAACATTACACAGCTCTTCCCTTGTCAGTACTATAACATTACACAGCTCTTCCCTTGTCAGTACTACACATTACACAGCTCTTCCCTTGTCAGTACTACACATTACACAGCTCTTCCCTTGTCAGTACGGTAACATTACACAGCTCTTCCCTTGGCAGTACTATAACATTACACAGCTCTTCCCTTGTCAGTACGGTAACATTACACAGCTCTTCCCTTGTCAGTACTACACATTACACAGCTCTTCCCTTGTCAGTACTATAACATTACACAGCTCTTCCCTTGTCAGTACTATAACATTACACAGCTCTTCCCTTGTCAGTACGGTAACATTACACAGCTCTTCCCTTGTCAGTACTACACATTACACAGCTCTTCCCTTGTCAGTACTACACATTACACAGCTCTTCCCTTGTCAGTACGGTAACATTACACAGCTCTTCCCTTGGCAGTACTATAACATTACACAGCTCTTCCCTTGTCAGTACTTTAACATTACACAGCTCTTCCCTTGTCAGTACTACACATTACACAGCTCTTCCCTTGTCAGTACGGTAACATTACACAGCTCTTCCCTTGTCAGTACTATAACATTACACAGCTCTTCCCTTGTCAGTACTACACATTACACAGCTCTTCCCTTGGCAGTACTTTAACATTACACAGCTCTTCCCTTGGCAGTACTTTAACATTACACAGCTCTTCCCTTGTCAGTACTATAACATTACACAGCTCTTCCCTTGTCAGTACTATAACATTACACAGCTCTTCCCTTGTCAGTACGGTAACATTACACAGCTCTTCCCTTGTCAGTACTACACATTACACAGCTCTTCCCTTGTCAGTACTACACATTACACAGCTCTTCCCTTGTCAGTACTACACATTACACAGCTCTTCCCTTGTCAGTACTACACATTACACAGCTCTTCCCTTGTCAGTACTACACATTACACAGCTCTTCCCTTGGCAGTACTTTAACATTACACAGCTCTTCCCTTGTCAGTACTACACATTACACAGCTCTTCCCTTGGCAGTACTTTAACATTACACAGCTCTTCCCTTGTCAGTACTACACATTACACAGCTCTTCCCTTGGCAGTACTTTAACATTACACAGCTCTTCCCTTGTCAGTACTACACATTACACAGCTCTTCCCTTGGCAGTACTTTAACATTACACAGCTCTTCCCTTGTCAGTACTACACATTACACAGCTCTTCCCTTGGCAGTACTTTAACATTACACAGCTCTTCCCTTGTCAGTACTATAACATTACGTTCATTCAATTCACAATGCTGGGGATTAGCAGGTTAAACAGCAATACAAATACTAACCTTTGCACTCAAGCTAATGCTTAGCAAGCAACTCAAATCTATTTTAGGACTTGGGTTTTTCATTTGTTTGTATTGTTCCAGTAAATGTAGCTTTTTTCTTCTCAAGTTGACAGTACAGAGAATACCAAAATGCGTTTATTTGTGTTTAATGTATCTGCAGCTCGTAGGCTTGGCAACACTTTATACATGCATATCTCTCTTCCATCACCTTAATGAGTGCTCTTTAAAACTAAAATGAACGTGAAGCTCTTTGTGGCCACCGAAAATGGAAAATAAACCTTAGTGTATAATCACGCTGTGACAGAGAGCGAATGAATCGGAGTCAACAATCTCCCTCCCGTCCTTTGAGGGCGCTGTGTAACAGGAACAGTGTGCCCCGGACTGGGTGGTTTGACAGTTCACTCCAGGGTCAGTCGGAAGTCGGCCATCCAAAAAGGGGGCAAAGCCACAATACTAGAAGTCAGGGCCTTACTGCAAGTGCGATGTGTCAGTCATGGACTGGAGGAGACGTGATTGCACTCGCTACCAAAGGGGGCGTGACTGAAGGTATATGAGGGTGTGTGGCTGAGCAATCTGTTCCTCTGTTATGGTTACGGAATGGCCTGGAGGAGGGAAATAATTGTATTGTATGCCTTAGCAACTGTTGTTATTTGTCATTATAGATGGCTAAATATCCGGGTGCTGTCGCTATTCAGCCAGCATCAAACCCAGACTGCACTGCACCACTGTAATCACTGTTCAAGTATTCACAACACCACTTGCACCCGGACCACTCACTGTTGGACTGGTGATTGTGCAGGTGTTTTAAAGTGTGTGTTTGGTATTATTATTTCAGGACTGAACCCCGTGGTTTTGACTAGCTGTACACATTGTTGTGTATAGTCAGTCGTATTATTTAAAATCACCAAATACAGCTTTGTTATTCACCACTGAACTGTTGTTGGACTGTTGTTTCTAAGCATTGCATCACCTCTACACCTGTGCACTACAAACCACATTGCCACACATGCACACACACATGCACACACACATGCACACACACATGCACACACACATGCACACACACATGCACACACACGCACGCACGCACTGAGCATTAACTTGGTAAACACTGTAACTGCTTGTGGCAGGCTGGCTCGCAGTGGTGAGGTGTGGTGACGTCACGGACCAGGAAGTAACTGAATCACAACAGTGGATGGGCGGGTGAAGCTGAATGCTGCTGCATTCAGCGTATTTAATTAATCAAATAAACAAAACAAAAGATTTAAACAAAACAAAAAACAGAAACCAAAGGGCACGAGGGCCAAACAAATAAACAGACAAACAAGTAAGTATCGTGCTGGCTAATCCAGCACGTTTTAGCAATTGTTTCTAAATATCGTTGTTGTTTCTCCTCGCTCTCTCTCGCTCTCTCCGCTCCCCGTACTCTCCTCTGTACACTCAACCACCCCCCAGAACGGACAGCTGCCGCTTCTTATACTCTGGCCGAGGGGTTAACTAGTTGTTAATTATCTTATTACCCCTCGGCCAGAGTCTGCACGCGTTTGGTAAGGATGCATGACTGTCAGCTACTTAAATAATCAGTAGCTGATCAGTCATGCATCCTCACAGGGTTTTTAAATATAAATAATAAAAGACGCGGCGCTTTTAACTGTGCCGCAAACAAAAATACAAATAATAATACATAGGGGCGGGACACTCCGCCACACTGCTATATATACATATTTGATTATGCTGTGAACGCTGAGCTGGCCAGTTTGTTTGATGCACAATGTGAATACAGGTGTCACTGTAACTTTGTGATCTTTGCTAAGTTAATATACCCTGAAATCTGGAATCACCTAGAGACATGGGGTTCAGGTGGTGCTAATTCTTCATGATAAAGCCCTCTTTCCAGATTGGGTTCATTGCATGTGAGTTACAAACAAGCCACTTTCACAATGGAAACCTTTTCTGTTACTGGCAGCTTTCTATGCCATCTCTCACTCTGTCTACTCCTGAATCATATACGTGATGGCATGATTCTGACACACACAGGTGTAGGGTTATTAAATCAGAGCCCTGCTGTTACTGATACAATGGTAGGTGTGAATTCATTTTGTTATGTTAACTGGTGCATGTTTTGGTACAGTGCACACATCTGTATTGAAAAAGTACAGTGTGTTTGATGGTAGTTCTTGGAATGTGACATTGACGAGGTGTTTTGGGTGAAAGCCAGCGTTTCCTTGTTATTATGAGTGCCTTCTTTACTAATAATATGTGCAAAGCTGTCACAGTGGGATTATGTTAGAATATTTTGGGTAAATATGACTAGAACACTGTTGGTTCAGGTTACTGTTTGTAATGTATGCACATGCTTTCAGAATTCACTTAATATGAAGGCATGAAGTATAATGTAACATGGTCAGGTTGGGAGCTGGCTCTGCTTTGGAAAGTGGACAGAGTGTGCAGTTCATTTATATTACATCCAATAATAGCACATAGATTTCAACCCAAAGCTTACTAAAGTTACTGTTCGTTGTGGTTAACCCAGGGATAACATTTGAAATACAATAAACAGGCAGATATCCATCACCCAGCTGTTTAACATGGCGGAAGGAATATCACTTTTAGCTTGTTTCTTAAAAGATATATTTGGAAATGCTGGGTTTAATTATAGTGCTGTGGTAAAGATGATCCTTAAAAAAACACATAATCAAGCTGCCCTCTCTGTGCACAAGTCTGGGGAGCTGGAAAAATATTGCAGATTTTCCATCAACAAATGCAGCTCCAGACTGTGTGTAAGAATGACTACAAGCACAGTGAGGGCACTGTCTGCTGGAATCTGATCCTGTGAGTGAAGCTACGAGTTTTACAAGCACAATGAGGGCACTGTCTGCTGGATACTGATCCCGTGAGTGAAGCTACAAGTTTTACAAGCACACTGTCTGCTGGATACTGATCCTGTGAGTGAAGCTATGAGTTTAACAAGCACACTGAGGCCACTGTCTGCTGGAATCTGATCCTGTGAGTGAAGCTACAAGTTTTACAAGCACACTGTCTGCTGGATACTGATCCTGTGAGTGAAGCTATGAGTTTAACAAGCACACTGAGGGCACTGTCTGCTGGAATCTGATCCTGTGAGTGAAGCTACAAGTTTTACAAGCACAATGAGGGCACTGTCTGCTGGATACTGATCCTGTGACTGAAGCTACGAGTTTTACAAGCACAATGAGGGCACTGTCTGCTGGAATCTGATCCTGTGAGTGAAGCTACAAGTTTTACAAGCACAATGAGGGCACTGTCTGCTGGATACTGATCCTGTGACTGAAGCTACAAATTTGATACTCCGTTTATGATATACAAAATCAAACTGACACCCATCACATGCAAATGACGTGCATTACATGTTTACAAGGGCAGCTTTACAACATGTTCAGATAGCAAGTATATCAGGAATAAGCAGGAATTTCCAGTCACTAGAGACAATCACAGTATCTGTTCATATTATCATCTCAAAATATTTGTGTGAGACTATTACTTTACTATATTACTTTAGTAATGTCAACATAATATAGTATTTATTAAGAAATCAAACAAACTTGAGCATTGTGCTGTCAGCTTATGGCCAGTGTATGAGAGTAGTCCAGTGTTCTCCTCCCATAGAACAAGAGAACACAAACACCTCCCATCCCAGATAGACGAAGAATACAGGTGAAAGAGACAAACCTATCCACTGCAGTGATAACAAATGATATGTTACCTTACTTTTCAGCTGTCTGACAGACCTCTTAGGTGAAGATTATACAAGATTTTTTTTTTTTTTCTGAATGCCAGATTTGTATTTCATGCCTTCATATTAAGTGAATTCTGAAGGCATACACATACATTACAAACAGTAACCTGAACCAACAGTGTTCTAGTTGTATTTACCCAAAATATTCTAACATAATCCCGCTGTGACAATAACATCAGCACTAATGGCAACAAAAGATCATCAACATGCTTGTGTAACCCCGAGCTCCTCCATATTCACTGTTACTGTAGCAACATGCTTGTGTAACCCCGAGCTCCTCCATATTCACTGTTACTGTAGCAACATGCTTGTGTAACCCAGAGCTCCTCCATATTCACTGTTACTGTAGCAACATGTTTGTGTAACCCAGAGCTCCTCCATATTCACTGTTACTGTAGCAACATGCTTGTGTAACCCAGAGCTCCTCCATATTCACTGTTACTGTAGCAACATGCTTGTGTAACCCAGAGCTCCTCCATATTCACTGTTACTGTAGCAACATGCTTGTGTAACCCAGAGCTCCTCCATATTCACTGTTACTGTAGCAACATGCTTGTGTAACCCAGAGCTCCTCCATATTCACTGTTACTGTAGCAACATGCTTGTGTAACCCAGAGCTCCTCCATATTCACTGTTACTGTAGCAACATCCTTGTGTAACCCAGAGCTCCTCCATATTCACTGTTACTGTAGAAACATCCTTGTGTAACCCAGAGCTCCTCCATATTCACTGTTACTGTAGCAACATGCTAGTGTAACCCAGAGCTCCTCCATATTCACTGTTACTGTAGCAACATCCTTGTGTAACCCAGAGCTCCTCCATATTCACTGTGTTGTTGTAGCTAGTAAAAAAAGTAACATCAGCAATATTCAATCAAACCACAAGTCTAATATATCCGCAGAACGCCAACATCTACGGCAACAGTATTACTCCGCACTCTGATGGAGAATTTAACAGTCATCAAACACTTCCAGCACATACCTCTGTCCCCACGAAAAACATTTTTATGACATCTGGTCACGTCTTAGCACTTCGCTGGGCCTTTTCCTTCCTGCATGCTGATCATAGCAGGCAGCAGTGCTGTATGATTATGTACATGACTGCAGGTGAATCTCGATTAGTTCTTTATCTATCTATCTAATCTATCTATCTATGAACTGTTTAGGTTTTACTGTACAGCGTAGCTTGACCATGCTGTAATAAATATGAGCATTTAAAACGATTCCATAGTAAATACATGGCAAATATATATCATGCATCTATCAGACCCTTCCACGTTTATAATCACGCAGTATTTAGAAGAAAACGGCTGTGCTCGATAAGACTCCCAAGTCCTGAAATGATCAGAAACCCTCCCCATCAACTGGAGCCCCATGACGCCCGCAATTTGCTGCATCAAACAATCGTCCGATGTTGGTGTTAAAGAAAGAAGCGACCCGGCTACCAGCACTGTAGGGGCTTTGATTTATTATCTACAGGAAAGTAAATAGCAAAGATCTGCACCTATAAACCAAGTCTCTGCAGCAATGCACATAACACACGAGCCCTCAGTACTGCAGTCTTCGCTCCCCCGCCCCTCACCGCGACACCGACTCCTGATACACAGCATTTTCATTTACATATTTTATAAAAGGTACAAAGTTGCTCACCTTTGTTATCCATGTCCAGCCGTTTCTTGTCAGTCGCGGGAAGTTGCAGGCGGTGCGCTTTCTGAAATTGTGGCTTGTATAGTCTGCTTGTGCCTTTTCTGTTTGCTGATCAGGAATCGCCGAGCCTCGCAGAGCAGCAACAAACCACCAAACGTGACTTTATAACAAGTCTGTGAAGGCAGGAACAAGGCTGCGTGTGTTTAAGACGACGGCTCGGTGCTGGAACGAGACGTGATGGCGAGTGTAATTATTGTTTTCTGGTTTGTGCAGGTTTGTGTTTTATTCGCATTTCCTGGTCTGGGAGCTGTCCTCTGCGCGTGGTGCTGGAGAGCCTAACATACGATACTGGAGTGACGTCATGGCTCGGGATCAGTTTTAAGGTCTGCAGTTAACAGTAGATACTGGTAGTGCTTTTGTTTCACAACCTGAACATATGAATAATACGATATGGATGTGAAAGGAGATCGCTTTCATAATATTGGGTTTCATCTACTCTTAAAACACCCTGTCAGTTTTTTTTAAGTGCAGTGAAACCGTTTGTGTCTATAGCCTATGGGTGCTGCACATGCAGCGTTTTGTAAGTGAGCACGGTAGCGACAGGTAATAATACACTATCGGTTTCTGTCACAATACTTTTAAATGTAGGACTCGCCTAACAGCAGTAGTTTGCCAGATATAATTCTGGTCTTGTGTATCTAAAATAAACTGCTGGGTCGATATGTTTGATTTCTAAAATGGTTATAACCACATCCGTTCCTATATGTATTATTTTGGCATTGTTATTCCCAAATCAAAACATACGCTTTGAAGTACCAGATACAGTATTTTCATTATGAACAGGTAGGCGATAACATTATTAAAACACACACTTTCATACTAGTTATTTAAAAGCAATGTCATAAGTAATAAGTTTCTATTATACAGTTTTGATAACTCGACTCGACATTAAAAGACAAGTATGCATTTTTGAGTTTCAGGACAAAAGAGCAGACTAATAAAGACACGTGACGTGTACCAGTAACTGGGAGGTGGAGGCAATGCGTGGGTACGTACGTAGATCAAAGACTATGGTGGATCATTTTGAATTTTATCTAATTAAGCAACGGCTATGATAACATGGTTGTCTTGTTTCTAACCTAGGAAATAATACATTTGGACAGAGATGCAAACACCAACATAGTAAGTGAGGGATAAGCTAATATTGTATATATTAGTTCTTAACATTGCCAGGTTTGTGACTTAAGCAAATATATTAGCGGATTGTTTTTTTATTATTATTGTGCATAGACCATACATCCCTATATTGACATTGTGCAGGGTAAGAAATAATGATGCTAGTGAATAAAGCGTTTGGTTATTTGTCCAAAACATCTGCAGCCCAGTACCATTAAAAGCATCCCAGCTCGAATTACTGGCAGTACAGAAAGTGGCTCGACGGATTCATTGCATTCATCATTTGTGAAAGCCCTGACTAAGCTCAAGCTCACCCACCCGTTTGCTCACACCCTGCTTTTAAGGCTGGAATTAATGTGCTTCATGTTGAACTCGATGCGAACGCACCTCTGAGGCTATGGTTTTCTACTTTTGTATTTTTATTTGAATTGATATTTTAATTGTCTAGACTGCGTTTCTATTAGATAAAACACAATATGGAATTATACAGAGTTAATATGGAGATAATTAAACATGTGCACTGTATTAACTGTAAACTATATTGTAGGGTTTATTCTGAATCATTGGTGTGGAGAGGTCATTCCTATCTGTTCTCTCTCCAGCCTGGACATGGTCAGTCTGATGATAAAGTGCAGGCATTGGGCATGTCATTCTCAACCTGTCTGCATTTAAAAGGGTCTACCTGTGGGTTGACATCAAGCAGGTGTGAATTCTGATGTTGGGTGGTCTATATATTTACCATTATTTTATTGTTGTATGTACAGTGTCTCTTCTGTTCATAGCCGTTCTCTCTGTATCACCACTTCCACCTGCCCCCCTGACAAACAAGGAAGCAGTGGTTTTGGTTCTGCCAATACAGCAATAAAACAAACCAGTTTCCCTTTAACAGAATCATTGAAATTCAGCACTAATTTACAGTACTTGGGCACTGGGTTGTGACACCAAGTGAAAAATAATACATATCGCCCCTTACAAGTCTGTTGTGTCCAAATACTTCATGAATACACTGCGACCACACCTGTATCTCAAACTGCAGCACAACTACTCAACAAAATTCATCAGTGTACCTCCGAAGAGCATCACCAATCTGATCCCCTCAACATGAACGTAGATCTTTTCAAATTCATCAGTGTTCCTCAGAAGAGCATCACCAATCTGATCCCCTCAACATGAACGTAGATCTTTTCAAATTCATCAGTGTTCCTCAGAAGAGCATCACCAATCTGCTCCCCTCAACATGAACGTAGATCTTTTCAAATTCATCAGTGTTCCTCAGAAGAGCATCATCAATCTGCTCCTCTCAACATGAACGTAGATCTTTTCAAATTCATCAGTTTACCTCCGAAGATCATCACCAATCTGCTCCCCTCAACATGAACGAAGATCTTTTCAAATTCATCAGTGTTCCTCAGAAGAGCATCACCAATCTGCTCCCCTCAACATGAACGTAGATCTTTTCAAATTCATCAGTGTTCCTCAGAAGAGCATCACCAATCTGCTCCTCTCAACATGAACGTAGATCTTTTCAAATTCATCAGTGTTCCTCCAAAGAGCATCACCAATCTGCTCCCCTCAACATGAACGTAGATCTTTTCAAATTCATCAGTGTTCCTCAGAAGAGCATCACCAATCTGTTCCCCTCACACTTGACAAGAGCTGATGCAGTCAACATGAACATAAGATATTTTTACTTAAAAGCACAACAGTGTTCTGTGCTTCACCCCACATGAAGCAGAGATGAAAAACAGAACTGTTCTAGGAGTAACCCAGCTCCTAATCCCCGTCCCTCCTGATTGGAGGGTTTGCTGTGCTTCTTGTGCTCTGCACACAGGCCTTTCAGATCCCTGTGACCTGCACAGCAGCTACTCGATCCCATATGAAGTTTCCCTCTGACTGTAATTCAGTGACAAGCTTACATTGTTAAAGGTGAAATTCATACATTGCACAGAATGCATTTGATATATTTTGGACTTGACACAGAATGCATTCATTGCAAATCAAAGTTAGCTTTGAAGTAAACGAATCAAAGTTTGATTTGCAGTTTCAAAAAGAAACATTAGTTAAAATGGCAACAGTTTTATGACCTGCATATGCATCTGAAATATATTTAGCAATTTCAAATATATGTTAATCAATCTAATGAATATGCCTCATTGTATGTAATGAATTCAAAGCACTGGCTAACATTTAAATAAATCTTAGATGATGCTAATGATACCAGTTTTGGCAGCAGTAAAGATAGTTTTATAGTGTAGGTAAAGAGATACCTGGTTCAAACTGGTCCTTGCAGTGAAGCCTCTTCCATGGAGAGCGTGTTGGAAAGTGCAGGCTTGTGTAACATTGCTCTGATCGCACTTCTGGGGATGAGTTTATTATTCCTCTGAGTTCACAGTATACTGACATTTCCACTCAAAGGGGGGTAGTGTGGGGTGGCAATGCAAAGACTGCTGGCAGAAATATTGTAAAAGCTTGTGCACTTATCATGCATCACATTTTATTGCAGCCCCCTATCCTGTAAAGTGAAGTAACTCAACAGAATAAACCCCAAGAAATGAGTCTGATGTGAGGTCCTTTTATTACTTGAGTAATCATTTCTTATATACAGAGATAGAAAAGTCAGCTTTAGTTTTTGATACTGGAGAAACCGGTCCATAATATTTAGCATTGAAATCCTGCAATAAGAAAAGTGCCACAATCGTGAGAGTAATTCTTCATTATCTGATACATCTCTCTTGCCTTAAGTTAAATTAATATGCTTTATTAATTTAATTTGCAGAATTCAAAAGCATCATATAACTTTGTTCATCTTAGCTCTGGGTAGCAGAAAAATAAATACAATTAACTTTATAGCTAATGTAAATTAGTATTTAACATTCTGCATAACATGTATTTTAAAAAGACATAAAAAACAAGAATTGCGGATATTATTGATGGATATGAAGTACAACATTGACAGCTTTTAAAGGAGAACTAAACCAGTGTGGTACAGCACCTGTTCCCATGGTCTATAAACCTCTGGAGGTTGTTTGCACAGATAATGAATCACAATAAAAAAAGATATATATATATGGGCAATATTTGTTAAAGCCCAAACAGTCTAATTGCACTTGTCAATGGGTCTGTGAAGGTGAAATCCCAACAGCCAGGTTTAGTCACTTTTTGGCATGTAATTGTTCACTTTACATAAAGCTAAATACACACAACTGTAAAGAAAATATCATTTATTTATATCTAAAATGCAGTAGGTTTTATTGAAAATCTTAAAACTTGCATCTAAACTGCAGACTGCATCTTTGCACACTCTACCGCCCTCTTTAAAATACAACTGTACTGTGAGCCTGTTCACTGTGCAGGTAAGATCATCATGCAGACACACCGAGGACTGCGGAGAGTTCCTTCAGCCTTCAGTGCAAAACAAGCAGAGCAATCCAAGATTTCATGTAATAGAACACAAATCTTAGGACTATACTTCTAGGTGCTACATATACAACTTTCTAAATCACATATACAGCACAGGAGGTTAATAAGACATTTCCAGAAACACAAATAAACAAACAGTCATAATACAGCATTGTAAACAGGTATAGGTTTCAGTTCTCCTTTAAAAGTATACACGAGCCCTCATCTAATATACATGGAATACACTACCAGCAGATCATTCCAACACTCAAACATGTGCCCTGCAGAAGCAGTCTAGATGTAAATATAACATGGAACCGCATGGGATACGGAACGTCACAATGTTCTAGAGGAAAACTGGTGAAAGCCCCTCAGAAGAACTTATCGTCGATGCGGAAGTGAGGGCGCGTGACGTCATCGGGGTTGATGAACACAGAGATGGACTTGCCCGGGTTCTCAGTCACTAGCTGTTGCAGTTTCTTTGCTAGCCGGTCGTCAGGTTGGGTCTCCCCCCCGTCGGACAGTGGGGAGGGGATGCTGGAGGAGCTGCCTCTCCTCTGCAGATCCACAGTCAGCCGATTGGCTGCTTTGAGCTGCTCAATGGCCGTTCTCAAGTGCTCCGTGGGGTCGGACCGCACTGATGACAGCTTGCGAGCGTGCAGCATCACAGTTTCATCGGAGAGGTGCTCCAGCATGTTGCACTGCGGGATGAAATAGTTTGGGCACATCTTGTTTACTAGGCAGTGTTGGAGGTCGTCTATAAGTCCGAGTAAGAAATGAGCCGAGTAGTCTTCCTGGGAGAGGTAATGGGTTGGAAGCCTGTCACAAGCCCAGAGCATCATGCTCCTAAGGTGGTAAGGGCTAATGGCTTTGGGTCTGGATAACAATTTAATGATGATGGCCTTGCAGGCTTGATAGGCTTGCATTAGACTACCTGAGATGCACTTCTTTAGCTGCACCTCACTCCTTGCAAAGGACAGCCTCCATTCATTCTCCTTCCGACCTTTAAAAGAGCAAGCAGGCACCAGATAAAACCCACTGATCACTTCCTCCTCTGTTATCTTGCCATCCCAGAAATGGTTTTCCATCAGCCAGCTCTGGGCCACTGCTGGCCAGCCTTTGAAAGACACGACTGGTACAATGTCATAGAGCATGCGGCTGCTGCCCACCCCCAGAATAACGGATATTACTGCCCCATTCTTCTCCACCTTCTCCACCTTGGGCATCCCCCGCTGAGGCTTCTTCTGAATTTCCACCAAGACCACGCTGATGGACTCATAAAACCAATCCGCCACACTGGTGGGCGAGAAGAAATAGTTGGAGGCGCCGTTGATGTGATCAACGATGGTGCAGCAGTCTTTCCATTTGTTAATGGTCCCTTCATCAAAAAGCCTGAGGCTCAGCCAGGAGTGGCACAGGGCAGAGTGCCGCATGTCCAAGGTGACCGGCTGATTGCGGTCATGGAGTTTCAGTGCCGGGACCAGCAGCGTGAAGTCCATGTCGTAGTCGGTGCCTCTGGCGTAGACATTGAGCTCGTCCAGATCCATGTCCACCACCCCCTCTCGAACTCCTCCAGAGAGAAGCAGGTACTCATTAGCAACAGGAAGCTTCTGATCCAGTTTCTGCACCATGCCTGCAAGAACCAAGGAAGGAACAATGAGTAACTGCTATAGTCAGTCCTCACCACACAGCCTAGTGGAACTGCTATAGCATTCATATTGAAATGAACAAGGAGTAACTGCTATAGTCAGTCCTCACCACACAGCCTAGTGGAACTGCTATAGCATTCATATTGAAATGAACAAGGAGTAACTGCTATAGTCAGAGTCCTCACCACACTGCCTAGTGGAACTGCTATAGCATTCATATTGAAATGAACAAGGAGTAACTGCTATAGTCAGAGTCCTCACCACACTGCCTAGTGGAACTGCTATAGCATTCATATTGAAATGAACAAGGAGTAACTGCTATAGTCAGAGTCCTCACCACACAGCCTAGTGGAACTGTTATAGCATTCATATTGAAATGAACAAGGAGTAACTGCTATAGTCAGAGTCCTCACCACACAGCCTAGTGGAACTGTTATAGCATTCATATTGAAATGAACAAGGAGTAACTGCTATAGTCAGAGTCCTCACCACACTGCCTAGTGGAACTGCTATAGCATTCATATTGAAATGAACAAGGAGTAACTGCTATAGTCAGAGTCCTCACCACACTGCCTAGTGGAACTGCTATAGCATTCATATTGAAATGAACAAGGAGTAACTGCTATAGTCAGAGTCCTCACCACACTGCCTAGTGGAACTGTTATAGCATTCATATTGAAATGAACAAGGAGTAACTGCTATAGTCAGAGTCCTCACCACACTGCCTAGTGGAACTGCTATAGCATTCATATTGAAATGAACAAGGAGTAACTGCTATAGTCAGAGTCCTCACCACACTGCCTAGTGGAACTGTTATAGCATTCATATTGAAATGAACAAGGAGTAACTGCTATAGTCAGTCCTCACCACACTGCCTAGTGGAACTGCTATAGCATTCATATTGAAATGAACAAGGGTAACTGCTATAGTCAGAGTCCTCACCACACAGCCTAGTGGAACTGCTATAGCATTCATATTGAAATGAACAAGGAGTAACTGCTATAGTCAGTCCTCACCACACAGCCTAGTGGAACTGCTATAGCATTCATATTGAAATGAACAAGGAGTAACTGCTATAGTCAGAGTCCTCACCACACTGCCTAGTGGAACTGCTATAGCATTCATATTGAAATGAACAAGGAGTAACTGCTATAGTCAGAGTCCTCACCACACAGCCTAGTGGAACTGTTATAGCATTCATATTGAAATGAACAAGGAGTAACTGCTATAGTCAGAGTCCTCACCACACAGCCTAGTGGAACTGCTATAGCATTCATATTGAAATGAACAAGGAGTAACTGCTATAGTCAGAGTCCTCACCACACTGCCTAGTGGAACTGCTATAGCATTCATATTGAAATGAACAAGGAGTAACTGCTATAGTCAGAGTCCTCACCACACTGCCTAGTGGAACTGCTATAGCATTCATATTGAAATGAACAAGGAGTAACTGCTATAGTCAGAGTCCTCACCACACTGCCTAGTGGAACTGTTATAGCATTCATATTGAAATGAACAAGGAGTAACTGCTATAGTCAGAGTCCTCACCACACTGCCTAGTGGAACTGCTATAGCATTCATATTGAAATGAACAAGGAGTAACTGCTATAGTCAGAGTCCTCACCACACTGCCTAGTGGAACTGTTATAGCATTCATATTGAAATGAACAAGGAGTAACTGCTATAGTCAGTCCTCACCACACTGCCTAGTGGAACTGCTATAGCATTCATATTGAAATGAACAAGGAGTAACTGCTATAGTCAGTCCTCACCACACAGCCTAGTGGAACTGCTATAGCATTCATATTGAAATGAACAAGGAGTAACTGCTATAGTCAGTCCTCACCACACAGCCTAGTGGAACTGCTATAGCATTCGTATTGAAATGAACAAGGAGTAACTGCTATAGTCAGAGTCCTCACCACACTGCCTAGTGGAACTGCTATAGCATTCATATTGAAATGAACAAGGAGTAACTGCTATAGTCAGAGTCCTCACCACACAGCCTAGTGGAACTGCTATAGCATTCATATTGAAATGAACAAGGAGTAACTGCTATAGTCAGAGTCCTCACCACACTGCCTAGTGGAACTGTTATAGCATTCATATTGAAATGAACAAGGAGTAACTGCTATAGTCAGAGTCCTCACCACACTGCCTAGTGGAACTGCTATAGCATTCATATTGAAATGAACAAGGAGTAACTGCTATAGTCAGTCCTCACCACACAGCCTAGTGGAACTGCTATAGCATTCATATTGAAATGAACAAGGAGTAACTGCTATAGTCAGAGTCCTCACCACACTGCCTAGTGGAACTGCTATAGCATTCATATTGAAATGAACAAGGAGTAACTGCTATAGTCAGAGTCCTCACCACACAGCCTAGTGGAACTGTTATAGCATTCATATTGAAATGAACAAGGAGTAACTGCTATAGTCAGAGTCCTCACCACACAGCCTAGTGGAACTGCTATAGCATTCATATTGAAATGAACAAGGAGTAACTGCTATAGTCAGAGTCCTCACCACACTGCCTAGTGGAACTGCTATAGCATTCATATTGAAATGCTTGGAAGCATGCCTTTTTACAAGTACCTACCAACAAGCGTTCAAATAATGGAATTAAGTTAATATGTTTCAAACGGTACAGGTATGGAGGTTGGGGGGGGGGGATAGGTATTATACTAGACATTACACACACACACACACACACACACACACACACACACACACCTATCGACACAAGATACAAGTAATTATCCAACTCTACTTATCAAAGTTAACTTAAATCCTTTTACAACAGGATAGTATTACAGCTACATTGGAAGGTTAGAGGTTTTTATCTGGTTTTTGTCCTTCTCTGACACTAGTGACTAACAGGATTCATTAATAGTTCAAAACTCAACCTGACTGTGATTAAATCTATACAAATATACTTTGGTCCAGAGATACACATGGAAAGACCCCCTTTTGTTTGCTGATTGAAGGCTTGATCCCGGTGAGGTTAGGGTTGTGTCCTGTATATTTACAGTACAAAAACACTTCTGCTGCAATCAAGCTGACTACAGTGTTTTTTTTTGTTTGTTGACAGATTTCAAACCCTAGAAAACCTCTTACTGGCACTAAATGATTTACAATGAGCACTATATTACCTGTGACCTAACTAAAGGATAATAAGGGATGTTATTTTTTAGTGATTGTATATATGTATACACCTCTATGTATTCTAACAGTATCCCTGGCACCAACTGATATCAAGCACAGCAGCATTGTATCAGATTGTATCAGATATCAGAGAACACTCACTGGCTCAGCAGCAGAAGCACAGCGAGCAGGATGTCAGAGAACACTCACTGGCTCAGCAGCAGAAGCACAGCGAGCAGGATGTCAGAGAACACTCTGGCTCAGCGGCAGAAGCACAGCGAGCAGGATGTCAGAGAACACTCACTGGCTCAGCAGCAGAAGCACAGCAAGCAGGATGTCGGAGAACACTCACTGGCTCAGCAGCAGAAGCACAGCGAGCAGGATGTCGGAGAACACTCACTGGCTCAGCAGCAGAAGCACAGCAAGCAGGATGTCAGAGAACACTCACTGGCTCAGCAGCATAAGCACAGCGAGCAGGATGTCAGAGAACACTCACTGGCTCAGCAGCAGGCTGGCAGGTCCGTTCCTCATCTCGAACCCTGGCTCTCTGGGTTACTAGAAGTTATGTGACTGGTAAATTAAAAACCACAACAGCAGACTTGGAACACTGTGACAGTTACCTTTACAAAATAACAGAAATTACATTACCAGCCAGATGCTGAATAGCATTCAGCAAAATCCTTTCTCCAATACTGATGCAGGGTTACAAATCCAAACCCACACACAAGTAGAATGCACAGCCAGACTTTCCTTGAATGGAGAAGATGTTTATTGGTCTATCCTATTACACAAGCAAGCTGTATGCATTATTAACATGACAATGCCAAGGGAGTACTCATTGATATCCAGCCAGCAGGAGAGCAGCCATTACTTTAGCACAGTCACAATCACGTGTGAGACTGTGCTGTGCTGTGTGTTTCTTTCTTCTAGAGATTAAAGACACACACACACACACTGGAATGTAGATCTAGATCTTGCTCTGTTTATCATGTGTTGACACTGCATTGTCTTGTTTGGGTGTTTGTTTCTATGGAAGCTTGTGAGATCTTTTTGGGATGATCTGAAAAGCCAATGACAGGGATATTGCAAAGTGCACAGTTACAAATTAATTTAACAAAGGGTTCCCCCAAAACCCTGATAATCTACCCGCTGGCTTTGAATCCATGAGCATCCTCATCTGAGCATTGCTGTGTTGTGCAGAAACCCTGCTAGTTTAAGCCTGGCTTTCTGCACAGCATGAGTTCCATAGAGGTGGTGCAGTTTTGAAGTAAGACACTAGAGGGAGCACAAACCCCATGTTATTGAGTGCTTTTCTTCATCATTACCATAGTAACACGGAGCAGGATTTCTGCTCAATCTTTAATGCTCAGCCACAAGGCTGACCAGTCAAGAATATTCTCAAGCTACAGTCAAACCAATGAATAAATACATATTCCTGTAAACAGGTACATCACAAATGAAGAAAACAATAATTAAATAAACAGCTTTTACTAACATGCCTGCACACATGGACACATCATACAAGGGCAAATAATCCAATCTGTGCCCAAGTGCTAATGTTACACTGGAGTGAAAGCTGAAGAAATTCAAAGCTGCACTCAGCTGACTGTCACTGAGCTGGGAGCTTGACTCGGTGCACTGAGCTGACTGTCACTGAGCTGGGAGCTTATCTCGGTGCATTGAGCTTGGGGTTTGACTCGGTGCATTAAGCTGGGAGCTTGACTCGGTGCACTGAGCTGACTGTGAGTGAGCTGGGAGCTTGACTCTGTGCACTGAGCTGACTGTCAGTGAGCTGGGAGCTTATCTCGGTTCATTGAGCTGACTGTCAGTGAGCTGGGAGCTTGACTCAGTGCAATGAGTTGACTGTCTGTGAGCTGGGAGCTTATCTCGGTGCATTGAGCTGGGGGCTTGACTCGGTGCATTGAGCTGGGGGCTTGACGGTGCATTGAGCTGACTGTCAGTGAGCTGGGAGCTTGACTCTGTGCAATGAGCTGACTGTCAGTGAGCTGGGAGCTTGACTCTGTGCAATGAGCTGACTGTCAGTGAGCTGGGAGCTTGACTCGGTGCATTGAGCTGGGAGCTTGACTCGGTGCATTGAGCTGGGAGCTTGACTCGGTGCATTGAGCTGGGAGCTTGACTCGGTGCATTGAGTTGGGAGCTTGACTTGGTGCATTGAGTTGGGAGCTTGACTCTATGCCCTCAGCTCTGTCAGGAGCTGCTCTGGGGCAGGAGTACTCACCAGGTCTCCATGTTACAGTATCAGGGTTCACATTGCCTGTGGGGACGTCACAAGCATGCTTTATTTAACATGCAGTGCCAACAGGGGCTGCCCTGGTCTCCATGTTACAGTATATAGGCCTGATGTGCTTTAGAATTGAGCTTATGTATTCTCTGCACAGCAAGCCTGTTCCAAACCACTCTGGGGATGCAGCATTGTATTTTTAGATAGAGCTAGCAGTAGAGCGGTCATAGAAAGCTGTCAAATTGCACTGGATTTTAGGAAAGCTGTGAACAGCAATAGTTCAAAACTGGGACAAAAGCATGAAGCATCTTTCAGACTGAAACGTGAAGAACTTTACTATTAAATATGCTGTACACCCATAGCCAGGTGTATTTTAATGTGCGCTGATACCACAGGGAGACAATGTCTGCTGTAACTTTCCTGAGATTCTCCAAAGTGACACAATAAATAAGGACTGACCCGCTATTCAATACAACATTATTCAATACAACACTAGCTATAAAAGCAGAACACATGCTGCAAGAGGAGTGTGGATCAGTGAGTGTATCTCATTAATGTACTGCTGCTTTTCAGCTGTTCATAGCAGTCAGCTTTATCCTGGAGAGCCCATCCAACACTGCCCCACATTTCTATGCTGGAGTCCTCAAGTGTGGTGGCTCCTCCAAGGCATACAGTCCCTGTGTTGAGAAACTCACATGACAGCTATAGCCTTTATTTCACACTCATCTCATTACAATAGCTTATAGGGGCAATAAAAATAAACCCCAAAAGGTCTTTAAAATGATCTGGGTTTGTTTAAATGTGACCAATCCTAAGGTTAACCTGGGAAAGCACATCAGTCAATAGAACATGAGGCAGTTTGTTAGGATGCGCGCTGGTTATGGATAGGCTGGGATACCCTGGTGAGTAATCAAGAGGTTTGGGGAGGCAGCCAGTTAAAGTCCTGGGGTGAAGCTTTCAGAGTTTCATAGTGCCTGCCTGGGACGAGCAAGAAAAGCAACTCTAGAATTAACAGGGGGGTTGAGGCATAACCAGCCTCGCAATAATCAAGCAGGCACTGCAGCAAAAGCACTGCCCAGAGTAATGCTGTTTTACTGTGTCTGTAACCCAGCTAGACATGTGGATTTTAACCATTTTAAACAGTTACAGGACATAAAGTAAATGGAAGAGGGCTGCTCAGTTAACAATGAATCCAATACACTCAGCTTAAAGAGCAGCAATTCACTGAGTGGTTTTATATAAAACTGGGTGAAAACTCAATCAAGTCAGATTCTAGGTAAGATTGTGCTGACCTTGAATCGGCAGAGTGGCGGAAGGGACCTTTATTTACCAGCCTTTATTGCATGCTGGTCTTCAAGACGTGTAAGAAGTGGAGGGAATCTTGACAAAATCTCTTGAATGAAAACAAAAATGTAGAATTTTGTCCAGAAGTAGGTCTATCTGCATTCATTTTAAACCAGAATCTATGTCTGGAGTGAGTAATGTGGGAGCAGCTATCTGTGCACATGAACAGTACTGATATTCCTATGGAGCAGCCCTCTCAATCATGCAGGGATCTGAATGGTAAGGACATGCAGCACTCTGCTGGTCGCTGTATCAACGAGACAACCTTTGGCATTCAGAGAATGTGCTTCACATACTGCATGCATAGCATGTCTTCATTTACATACATTAACCATATCAGCCAATAGGCAGGCTGCAGCCAGCCTGGCTCCTCCCCTCCACAGAGCTCTTGTTCACACTGCCTGACCTCAGTTTCAGCAGGTCAGCTCCACCCTCCCATTGCTGCAGCTTTCTGCTCCTGGAATGATTTCTGGAATGTCTGAGGGCTGTTTCCTGAGCTAATGTATTAACTCTAATGGGAGCAGTCGCCTGGGTTGTGATTTGAAGCCTCCTCAGCCTCTTAGTAAACAAGGTTGTGATTTGAACCCTATGTAAATGCTCTAGGATTACTGTAGCTCTAGGATGACTCTCTGGCCTGTAACCCTGTGGTTCTGTACACATTTAGTTCAATACAAGAGAGTCGCAGAGAAGCTTGTGGGAATATACCACATACAGAAATGTTTTAAAACAGGAACTCAATTAATTGCATACTATTGTGTTTTCCTGAAACCCTTCTTCACAGCTAAACATGAATTGAATTGAGTCCAGAACAGGAACACTGTTATTTAATACAAACATGATTCAGAGGTTCTCTGGAAGACTTGATAAAAACTACTGCAAAGGAAACAGAACAGTGGTACAGTTCAAAATACAGCACCTGCACACAAAATCGCCATGCCATTATCTGAATAGGAATGTCAGTGACCAGCACAATACCAGTCCATATTACTAATTAAAAAAGGTAAGAAATGATCGAAACGAGAGAGAGAGAGAGAGAGAGAGAGAGAGAGAGAGAGAGAGAGAGAGAGAGAGAGAGAGAGAGAGTGAGAGAGAACACTGGAAGTTCAATATTACCTGCCTGTGCCCCAGGCATACAGCACACTCTCTAGAACAGGCAGACCTCTTTACAGCCCTGCTTCGGTTTCAGAAGCTGCGTCTCCAGCAGGCGGCTAAACAGACTCTTCTCTGCATGTTGGTCCCAAGACTCCCAATTAAACAACTGCTAATAGGACAGAAAAGGTTTTCTGCTTATTGTATTTGTTTAAATGTTTAAGCCCAATGGTATTCTACATACTTCAAAAAAGCCATTTTTGGGTACCCGAGTGGTGCATCCAGTAAAGGTGCTCCGTGGAGTGCAGGATGCACCCTATAGCCTGGAGAGCGCAGGTTCGAATCCAGCCTATGTCATTGCCGACCGTGACCGGGGGTTCCATAATTGGCCGAGCGCCGCCCGGGTAGGGAGGGCTTAGGTCGGCAGGGCAATCCACGGTTCACTGCGCACCAGCGACCCCTGTGGCTGATAGGCCGCCTGCGGGTCTGCTGTGGAGCCATTCAGATCTGTGTTGTCCTCCGGCAGTATAGGTCTGGTGGGAACACGTTTCGGAGGATGCGTGTTTCAGCCTCCGTTTCCCGAGTCGCCGTCGGGGTGCAGCGGTGAACCGGAATAAAAATAATAATTGGGCATTCCAAATAGAGGAGGAAACCGGTGTAAAAACCATTGGCAACAACCAAATTAAATATATATATATATTTTAGACAACGCTATCTGGATATAACAAACACTGGATATAACCAACACACACACACACACACACTCACAGCAGCAGATCCCATACAAGCAACACCACAAGTAGGATACAAGAATGTATGTGATGCTGAAGGCTATTCCACACGCAGCCCCCTTTCACTCTCCTCTCTGAAGGCTATTCCACACGCAGCCCCCTTTCATTCTCCTCTCTGAAGGCTATTCCACACACAGCCCCCCTCTTCAGGCTATTCCACACGCAGGCCCCTTTCTCTCCTCTCTGAAGGCTATTCCACACACAGCCCCTTTCACTCTCCTCTCTGAAGGCTATTCCACACGCAGCCCCCTTTCACTCTCCTCTCTGAAGGCTATTCCACACACAGCCCCTTTCACTCTCCTCTCTGAAGGCTATTCCACACGCCCCCTTTCACTCACCTCTCTGAAGGCTTTATTCAACACACAGCCCCTTTTCACTCTCCTCTCTGAAGGTTATTCCACACACAGCCCCTTTCACCACCTCTCTGAAGGCTATTCCACACACAGCCCCCTTTCACTCTCCTCTCTGAAGGCTATTCCACACACAGCCCCCACTGTTTCTGAAGGCTATTCCACACACAGCCCCTTTCACTGTCCTCTGAAGGCTATTCCACACGCAGCCCCTTTCACTCTCCTCTCTGAAGGCTATTCCACACACAGCCCCTTTCACTCTCCTCTCTGAAGGCTATTCCACACGCAGCCCCCTTTCACTCTCCTCTCTGAAGGCTATTCCACACACAGCCCCTTTCACTCTCCTCTCTGAAGGCTATTCCACACACAGCCCCTTTTCAGCCCCTCTTATTCCACAGCCCCTTTCTCCTCTCTGAAGGCTATTCCACACACAGCCCCTTTCACTCTCCTCTCTGAAGGCTATTCCACACACAGCCCCTTTCACTCTCCTCTCTGAAGGCTATTCCACACACAGCCCCTTTCACTCTCCCTCTGAAGGCTATTCCACACGCTGCCCCCCTTTCCCCTTTCTGAAGGCTATTCCACACACAGCCCCTTTCTCCTCTCTGAAGGCTATTCCACACACAGCCCCTTTCACTCTCCTCTCTGAAGGCTATTCCACACGCAGCCCCCCTTTCACTCTCCTCTCTGAAGGCTATTCCACATGCACACAGCCCTATTTCACTGTCCTCTGAAGGCTATTCCACACACAGCCCCCTTTCACTCTCCTCACTGAAGGCTATTCCACACAGCCCCTTTTCCTCTCCTCTGAAGGCTATTCCACATGCAGCCCCTTTCATTCCCTCTGAAGGCTATTCCACACAGCCCCTTTCACTCTCCTCTCTCTGAAGGCTATTCCACACGCAGCCCCTTTCACTCTCCTCTCTGAAGGCTATTCCACGCAGCCCCTTTCACTCTCCTCTGAAGGCTATTCACACAGCCCCTTTGCCCCTTTCTGAACTCTCCTCTCTGAAGGCTATTCCACACGCAGCCCCTTTCACAGCCCCCTATTCACTTTGTCCTCTCTGAAGGCTATTCCACACCTCTCTGAAGGCTATTCCACACACAGCCCCTTTCACTCTCCTCTCTGAAGGCTATTCCACACGCAGCCCCTTTCACTCTCCTCTCTGAAGGCTATTCCACACACAGCCCCTTTCACTCTCCTCTCTGAAGGCTATTCCACACGCAGCCCCCTTTCACTCTCCTCTCTGAAGGCTATTCCACACACAGCCCCCTTTCACTCCTCTCTGAAGGCTATTCCACACGCAGCCCCTTTCACTCTCCTCTCTGAAGGCTATTCCACACACAGCCCCTTTCACTCTCCTCTCTGAAGGCTATTCCACACGCAGCCCCCTTTCACTCTCCTCTCTGAAGGCAATTCCACACGCAGCCCCCTTTCACTCTCCTCTCTGAAGGCTATTCCACATGCAGCCCCTTTCACTCTCCTCTCTGAAGGCTATTCCACATGCAGCCCCCTTTCACTCTCCTCTCTGAAGGCTATTCCACACACAGCCCCTTTCACTCTCCTCTCTGAAGGCTATTCCACACACAGCCCCTTTCACTCTCCTCTCTGAAGGCTATTCCACACGCAGCCCCCTTTCACTCTCCTCTCTGTTCACAATGTTTATTCAGTACAATAAGAATGAAATGTTTGGCAGAGGGAATATGTAACCCCGAGTGCACAATAATGGTGTCAGCTGAATGTAAAATCCTATGAGAAACACACTTCTGACAACCAGCAAGCAAGTCTAAACACAACTCGTACAGTATAGTCTACGTCAATAAAGAAATCCAGTCTGTATCAGTTCATTAGGCACCGTTCCCAGATGTGCACACGCCCAGACATTCCTCACACAGTACATCTTACTCACCTGGATTACACAGCACACCCCTCACTGCATACTGCTATTACCTAGTGTATAATGTACAGTATTAATGATCAAATGTATAGACAGAAATCAAGCATGACATGGATACAGAGCCAACATATTTATCTGGGCTCCTCATTTTGAAATTATTTCACTTCATGGATAATGTGTTCTCAGGGGTTGAGTGCAACATGCTTCTGCAGGTGAATGTATTGGAAAGGGTTTCATCACTGAATGATCCAAGGGAAAGGTTTCATTCCAGCCCAGTGAAAGGGTTTCATCTGAATGAGCCAGCCCAGTGAAAGGTTTCATCACTGAATGATCCAGCCCAGTGAAAGGGTTTTTCACTGAATGATCCAGCCCAGTGAAAATCACTGAATGATCCAGCCCAGCAAAAGAGTTTCATCACAGTGAAAGGGTTTCATCATGAATGAGCCAGCCCAGCAAAAGGGTTTCATCACTGAATGATCCAGCTCAGCGAAAGGGTTTCATCACTGAATGATCCAGCCCAGCAAAAGAGTTTCATCACTGAATGAATCAGCCCAGCAAAAGAGTTTCATCACTGAATGATCCAGCTCAGCGAAAGGGTTTCATCACTGAATGATCCAGCCCAGTGAAAGGGTTTCATCACTGAATGATCCAGCCCAGTGAAAGGGTTTCATCACTGAATGATCCAGCCCAGCAAAAGAGTTTCATCACTGAATGATCCAGCCCAGTGAAAGGGTTTCATCACTGAATGATCCAGCCCAGTGAAAGGGTTTCATCACTGAATGAGCCAGCCCAGCTTAAAGGGTTTCATCACTGAATGATCCAGCCCAGTGAAAGGGTTTCATCACTGAATGAGCCAGCCCAGTGAAAGGGTTTCATCACTGAATGATCCAGCCCAGTGAAAGGGTTTCATCACTGAATGATCCAGCCCAGCAAAAGAGTTTCATCACTGAATGATCCAGCCCAGTGAAAGGGTTTCATCACTGAATGATCCAGCCCAGTGAAAGGGTTTCATCACTGAATGATCCAGCCCAGTGAAAGGGTTTCATCACAGTGAAAGGGTTTCATCACTGAATGATCCAGCCCAGTGAAAGGGTTTCATCACTGAATGATCCAGCCCAGCAAAAGAGTTTCATCACTGAATGATCCAGCCCAGTGAAAGGGTTTCATCACTGAATGATCCAGCCCAGTGAAAGGGTTTCATCACTGAATGATCCAGCCCAGTGAAAGGGTTTCATCACTGAATGATCCAGCCCAGTGAAAGGGTTTCATCACTGAATGATCCAGCCCAGTGAAAGGGTTTCATCACTGAATGATCCAGCCCAGTGAAAGGGTTTCATCACTGAATGATCCAGCCCAGTGAAAGGGTTTCATCACTGAATGATCCAGCCCAGTGAAAGGGTTTCATCACTTAATGAGCCAGCCCAGCGAAAGGGTTTCGTCACTGAATGAGCCAGCCCAGTGAAAGGGTTTCATCACTGAATGATCCAGCCCAGTGAAAGGGTTTCATCACTGAATGATCCAGCCCAGTGAAAGGGTTTCATCACTGAATGATCCAGCCCAGCAAAAGAGTTTCATCACTGAATGATCCAGCCCAGTGAAAGGGTTTCATCACTGAATGATCCAGCCCAGTGAAAGGGTTTCATCACTGAATGATCCAGCCCAGTGAAAGGGTTTCATCACTGAATGATCCAGCCCAGTGAAAGGGTTTCATCACTGAATGATCCAGCCCAGTGAAAGGGTTTCATCACTGAATGATCCAGCCCAGCAAAAGGGTTTCATCACTGAATGATCCAAAAGAGTTTCATCACTGAATGATCCAGCCCAGTGAAAGGGTTTCATCACTGAATGATCCAGCCCAGTGAAAGGGTTTCATCACTGAATGATCCAGCCCAGTGAAAGGGTTTCATCACTGAATGATCCAGCCCAGTGAAAGGGTTTCATCACTGAATGATCCAGCCCAGTGAAAGGGTTTCATCACTGAATGATCCAGCCCAGTGAAAGAGTTTCATCACTGAATGATCCAGCCCAGTGAAAGGGTTTTCTGAATGATCCAGCCCACTGAATGATCCAGCCCAGCAAAAGAGTTTCATCACTGAATGATCCAGCCCAGTGAAAGGGTTTCATCACTGAATGATCCAGCCCAGCAAAAGAGTTTCATCACTGAATGATCCAGCCCAGTGAAAGGTTTTCACTGAATGATCCAGCCCAGTGAAAGGGTTTCATCACTGAATGATCCAGCCCAGGGTTTCATCACTGAATGATCCAGCCCAGTGAAAGGGAATGATCCAGCCCAGTGAAAGGGTTTCATCACTGAATGATCCAGCCCAGTGAAAGGGTTTCATCACTGAATGATCCAGCCCAGTGAAAGGGTTTCATCACTGAATGATCCAGCCCAGTGAAAAGAGTTTCATCACTGAATGATCCAGCCCAGTGAAAGGGTTTCATCACTGAATGATCCAGCCCAGCTGAATGAAAGCAAAAGTTTCATCACTGAATGATCCAGCCCAGTGAAAGGGTTTCATCACTGAATGATCCAGCCCAGTGAAAGGGTTTCATCACTGAATGAGCCAGCCCAGCAAAGGGTTTCATCACTGAATGATCCAGCCCAGCAAAAGGTTTCATCACTGAATGATCCAGCCCAGTGAAAGGGTTTCATCACTGAATGATCCAGCCCATGAAAGGGTTTCATCACTGAATGAGCCAGCCCAGTGAAAGTGTTTCATCACTGAATGATCCAGCCCAGCAAAGAGTTTCATCACTGAATGATCCAGCCCAGTGAAAGGGTTTCATCACTGAATGATGAATGATCCAGCCCAGTGAAAGAGTTTCATCAGTGAAAGTGAAAGGGTTTCATCACTGAATGATCCAGCCCAGTGAAAGGGTTTCATCACTGAATGATCCAGCCCAGTGAAAGGGTTTCATCACTGAATGATCCAGCCCAGTGAAAGGGTTTCATCACTGAATGATCCAGCCCAGCAAAAGAGTTTCATCACTGAATGATCCAGCCCAGTGAAAGGGTTTCATCACTGAATGATCCAGCCCAGTGAAAGGGTTTCATCACTGAATGATCCAGCCCAGTGAAAGGGTTTCATCACTGAATGATCCAGCCCAGTGAAAGGGTTTCATCACTGAATGATCCAGCCCAGTAAAAGGGTTTCATCACTGAATGATCCAGCCCAGTGAAAGGGTTTCATCACTGAATGATCCAGCCCAGTGAAAGGGTTTCATCACTGAATGATCCAGCCCAGCAAAAGAGTTTCATCACTGAATGATCCAGCCCAGTGAAAGGGTTTCATCACTGAATGATCCAGCCCAGTGAAAGGGTTTCATCACTGAATGAGCCAGCCCAGCAAAAGAGTTTCATCACTGAATGATCCAGCCCAGCAAAAGAGTTTCATCACTGAATGATCCAGCCCAGTGAAAGGGTTTCATCACTGAATGATCCAGCCCATGAAAGGGTTTCATCACTGAATGAGCCAGCCCAGCGAAAGGGTTTCATCACTGAATGACCCAGCTCAGCGAAAGGGTTTCATCACTGAATGATCCAGCCCAGTGAAAGGGTTTCGTCACTGAATGATCCAGCCCAGTGAAAGGGTTTCATCACTGAATGATCCAGCCCAGTGAAAGGGTTTCATCACTGAATGAGCCAGCCCAGCGAAAGGGTTTCATCACTGAATGATCCAGCCCAGTGAAAGGGTTTCATCACTTAATGAGCCAGCCCAGCGAAAGGGTTTCATCACTGAATGACCCAGCTCAGCGAAAGGGTTTCATCACTGAATGAGCCAGCCCAGTGAAAGGGTTTCATCACTGAATGAATCAGCCCAGCAGGATTCCACAAGCTCTCATCACTCATTAACACTAAATCACAACCCATGGAAAGCCCTTCCTAGCCACCAAGGTTTATAATAGGTGATTAACAGCCAGTAGAATAACAATGAACCCCCCCTCCCTGGACCAACAGATGTCTTCATTGTCTCTGTGCGTTCATCTAGGAGATTGCTGTGACAGTGCAGGCTGTACATTTACAACAGTGCTTTTATTTGAAGCTGAACAATATTCTGTACACGGCATCAACCACACACACCTCAGTAAACACTGTTTCATCCACATCCTGATATCTGTCATCAAATATTAATACTGCATCAGTCATGCATTGTATTCCCTTCCCCTACACACTGTGTACATTAATGAAGGTATTCCAGTCAGTCAAATTGTCATTAGGACTGCAGTAAAATACATCTATGCAATACTGATTCCAATAATGAAAACACAAAGGAAATGCTTGTCTAATTAGTGTTAAAGTCCTGAATGCAGTGTGTAGTTTGAATGTAACACTATGCAGTGTGTAGTTGTAACGCTATGCAGTGTGTAGTTTGAATGTAACACTATGCAGTGTGTAGTTTGAATGTAACGCTATGCAGTGTGTAGTTGTAACGCTATGCAGTGTGTAGTTTGAATGTAACACTATGCAGTGTGTAGTTTGAATGTAATGCTATGCAGTGTGTAGTTTGAATGTAACGCTATGCAGTGTGTAGTTTGAATGTAACGCTATGCGGTGTGTAGTTTAAATGTAACACTATGAAGTGTGTAGTTTGAATGTAACGCTATGCAGTGTGTAGTTTGAATGTAACGCTATGCAGTGTGTAGTTTGAATGTAACGCTATGCGGTGTGTAGTTTGAATGTAACACTATGCTACTACCTCTGATGTGCGTTTCCAATAGGAGCGAACTTGTATCTTCACCAGTCTGGCTCAAGGTGTAGCCTGTTTATTGGAAGCCTTCCTCTGTAGCACTACTCTTACCAGCAGGATGGACTGATACCCTGCAGACCCAGCAGAGCATTGAAGGGCACAGCACAGGATGGCAATAAAGCACACAATGAGGAGAAGCACAGGACTGCAATAAAGCACACAATGAGGAGAATATCTTAAAACGCAGGTGGCATTTAACCTGTGTGTGTTTCCCCTGTGCACTGATTCCAGATAGAGATTGTGCTGTGCTATTCTCTGGGCATTCTGATCAGTCTGCACTGATTCCAGATAGAGATTGTGCTGTGCTGTTCTCTGGGCATTCTGATCAGTCTGCAGCGATTCCAGATAGAGATTGTGCTGTGCTGTTCTCTGGGCATTCTGATCAGTCTGCAGCGATTCCAGATAGAGATTGTGCTGTGCTGTTCTCTGGGCATTCTGATCAGTCTGCAGCGATTCCAGATAGAGATTGTGCTGTGCTGTTCTCTGGGCATTCTGATCAGTCTGCACTGATTCCAGATACAGATTGTGCTGTGCTGTGCTGTGCTGTGCTCTGGGCATTCTGATCAGTCTGCACTGATTCCAGATACAGATTGTGCTGTGCTGTGCTGTGCTGTGCTCTGGGCATTCTGATCAGTCTGCACTGATTCCAGATACAGATTGTGCTGTGCTGTGCTGTGCTGTGCTCTGGGCATTCTGATCAGTCTGCACTGATTCCAGATACAGATTGTGCTGTGCTGTGCTGTGCTCTGGGCATTCTGATCAGTCTGCACTGATTCCAGATACAGATTGTGCTGTGCTGTGCTGTGCTCTGGGCATTCTGATCAGTCTGCAGCGATTCCAGATAGAGATTGTGCTGTGCTGTGCTCTGGGCATTCTGATCAGTCTGCATTGATTCCAGATACAGATTGTGTTGTGCTGTGCTCTGGGCATTCTGATCAGTCTGCATTGACTCCAGATACAGATTGTGCTGTGCTGTTCTCTGGGCATTCTGATCAGTCTGCACTGATTCCAGATAGAGATTGTGCTGTGCTGTGCTCTGGGCATTCTGATCAGTCTGCACTGATTCCAGATACAGATTGCGCTGTGCTGTGCTGTGCTGTGCTGTTCTCTGGGAATTCTGATCAGTCTGCACTGATTCCAGATACAGATTGCGCTGTGCTGTGCTGTGCTGTGCTGTGCTGTGCTGTTCTCTGGGAATTCTGATCAGTCTGCACTGATTCCAGATACAGATTGTGCTGTGCTGTGCTCTGGGCATTCTGATCAGTCTGCACGCTTTCCCAGGGTTTCTGAGCATTGAGGGAAGCATCATTCATGCTATGTTCTATCTTCAATTCACAAGCAACAGCCTGCAGATTGAAAGGCTTATAGAAAATCCCCCAGATATTTCAGTAACACTTTACATTGCGTGGCATAAATTAATATTAAATAGATATTCAATTACATTTTCAAATCAACATTTGGTTAACATTTAGCAAGAAACCAGCTATTGCATATTTATTAAATATTAATTTAATATTCATTTAATATGCAATTGCATATCTATTTAATATTAATTTATGCCACGCAATATAAAGCGTTACCGATATTTCTTACATTTCTACACACTTCATAACCGTCTGATAAAGGACATTACTTGTTGTTTTTCTTTTTTTTTAATTGCTGTTCCAAGAATTGGAAAGTGTGCTTACAATAATGTGTTCAACTAACTGCAGATGCTGCCCCCTTTAACCCTGATCAGGGTGATTACTTTATTTAAGCCAGACAGACAGTTTAATTTGCAGTGCCGCACCTTTGGAGCACCTGGATAAAGGAGATGTCTGTTTCTATTGCACAGGTGTGAGCAGCGATGAGCCACACTGGAAAGTCACCTCTGTAGCTCCGCATTCAAATGCAGTACCTGGGAAGAGCTGGAGAAATCAACACTGCACTGGAATGAATTCAGGTAGGGACGCACAAAGCAAAGCTAAACTCATGGATAAGATCAAGCTCTTTTCATTTGAATGCTAAGCCTGTGTAGCAGCTGCTCCCCTGCTTCCCCTCACTGTACTCAGTGTGCAGCTCTGTTTCTCTGGGCTGCAGCTCATACAGATTGCAGATGAAAGTACTGCACTGTATCAGGGACGGACTATGGTGTGGTTTTTCCAAGCCTCTCATCATCTGCTTTTGTTACCTTCCTGCATATCAGCCACACCTATTACATTGAAGTATCTTTTAGTATTTCAAAATACTTAACTGCATCCTTAATGGAAATGCGCATTGTGATTTAACCCTTTCAATTCTTAAATGGTGGTGCAAATACAGACTCCTCACAGAGGGGCAGGTTCCCCAGCGCCCACCTCCGCTCTCCCCATCCCTGGAGCAAGACGTCTGTCCTGTTTCAACACATTCATACTTTGCTGTATCAAAACTGGATCTACTCTGAAGCAACCTTAAGCTGCCTCTGAACACGACTTTACTTATTAACTTTCTGTCCTGTGATGTCGGCTCCCTAATGTTCTTTAAAAGCTTTTCAGAATCCAATACATCTTTAATGAAACAATGGGTTCCTGCATAAATTCGCAAAAATGGGGTGGAGATCAAGGCTCTCAAATATTATAATGAGATGTACTAATTGAGACACTTACAATTGCATCAGCTGGTTAAGAACTTTTGAAAGCGCCCTTGCAAGTATAGACGTTATCCTTCAGGCCCCTCTGCTGCAGCAAACCACAACTCAACTCAACTCAACTCCTGCTATTTATTTGAACAATGTCGCGTGACTCTCGCAACAGAGATCTTGCTAAGAAGACGCAACAAACATTTAAATTAGTATATTGCGTCTGTTTTCATTAACATATTTTCTCTTAGTACAACAAAATGTATACTTTGTGAATTGTCACAATGAAAATGCAAACTGTGGTATGTTTGCAATCTGTTAATTGAATCCACATACAGATTGCTCTGCTTTCACTCTGTTAATTGAATCCACATACAGATTGCTCTGCTTTCACTCTGTTAATTGAATCCACATACAGATTGCTCTGCTTTCACTCTGTTAATTGAATCCACATACAGATTGCTCTGCTTGCCTCTGTTAATTGAATCCACATACAGATTGCTCTGCTTTCACTCTGTTAATTGCACATACATCCCCTCCAGCTAAGAAGTTAATTGAACAGATTGTTGAGATGTGCTGAGACATGCAGAATCTCCCAGATTGCTCTCCACAATGCAGCTTATTAAAAATGCTGAGAGCTGGGAAATATTATCTGCCATAATTATATCTTGTAAGAGAAATGGGAGCACAGCTAATTGGGATTTCTATCTGAGAAAACTGTGCTAGGAGTCTCTGATAAAGATTGCGAAAGGCAGGACCAGGGTTTTACAATGAGTGGGAGGAACATTATGCATTTTTCTTCCATGCAGAAGATACCGCTAAGCAGACTGTGCTGGTGGAGTGTTCAGCTTTGCTAAGTGTTACTTTGTGAACACTTGTAAACCACATAATCTACACCTGGACCATGCTGCTAAGACTGGCACAGTGCAATGCAAGTGGAACACCTGGACCATGCTGCTCAGACTGGCACAGTGTTTTAACCAATCCACTGTGCGGATGCTTTAACCAATCCACAAAGCACTGTGCGGATGCCATTCCAAGGCCAGTTGGACCCGTGGAGCTCTTTCAAAGACATATTTCTTTGTTATAACATTCTCTCCCCCCACAGTACAGATTATAATACCACACCTCCCTTGAAATGTCTACTCCCTTCAGACTTGGCTTCAGGGCACAGTTTAAAGGGTGGGGAGAGGAGGATACTTGAACTACGGCATTGCATTCTGAACATCACAGTACCCTTGAAACACTGACCTCCTTCAGAAATACAATCAAAATGATGACATATTTTACCTTTCAACACACATATACCATATATACATACGTGTAATTAAATAATAGTATGGATTTAACATGGTAATCACCAGAGGGAAGAAAGACAAGCCCAGGAACAGGGCCAGCTGTGTTGCAGACGCTGTAAACCTGCAGATACCCGTCTGTTTCCAGAGAGGTTAAAGCAATTCTATCAGTACTACAACCAGGACACCTCCAGCTACTGGGTCACTTGCATGTTTCCACTGCGATAGCAATCATTTACTAATAGTAATGGTCAGCTTAAAGTCAATCAAACACTTCCCCCATTATTGTAATGATGTACAAAAACGAATACAAAATACATGTATCGGGAGGCACCCGTATGTAGTAAAGCAGCACATATTTAAAGATATGCTTTTAATTCAATCAGAAATATACTCCGCCTTAATACGACTATACGCTGTATTTGTATTACTTTAGTATTAGTTACTGTATTGCATTTGCTGCTGGGCAGCTACAGCTAACACGATTAACGATTAAAAAAAAAAAAAAGAATGAAAGAAAAACTACGTGCATGACGCAGATGTTTTTATAAAGTAAACCCGGCTGTATGATCCTCACCGAGCATGGAGAAGATGAAATCCTTAGCTGTGTGGATCTCCAAAGCCCGCTGGTCGTCATATTCCTCTGATCGTTTTGCTGAAATCCAGAATAAGCTTATTTAATTCCTCGATCCTCGCCCGGACCTGAAGTCCAGGTCCGGGAAGCTTGGAGCGGTTTTATTGTTGTTGTTGATGCTGGTGCCGGATCCGGTACCGGTTCCGTGTTATTAACAGATCCAGCCCTGCTGGCAAGAATAGGAGCCGCCATCTTCATTGGGAAAAATACTGAACAGACTTGGCAAAGGAGAGCCTTCCTGTCCTCGCTTCTCAGGGATCCGAGCTCAAGGCGGACGCTGGGTTATATTTCTGTTTTCGCTCAAAGTTAATAAACAAACTAAAATGAAAAGAATGTGTGGCTGAGATCAGAAATCAACAAGCTGCTGGTTACTCGCGCACACCAAGCAGCCACAGTGATCGCAGGGTTAAAGGGACAGTCTGCCGTGCAGCAGTAACACGGTCTCTTCAACAGATGGTAGCTTTGAGACGAATTCTCCGGAGTTGTATTTAATACAATGTTGCGAGCAAAACATGGATCTGATTTTTAAATTCGATACTGAATTTAAGAGCACTTGTCTTTTTAGTGCTTGTGTATTAATATAGGGTGTGGTAATCGTTATATGTATTTATACTATCAAACTAATTCAATATACACACTCCCTCGGTGGTTTTCCGTGAAACCCCGATGCATGTGGATTTACTATGAGTGCATTCTGCCAAAGGGGCAATTCCTGCCTCCCCATGTCTGATTTCTATTGCTGTAAAGGAGGAATGTCTGTAATGACAAGAGACAGTGAAGTCGCTGCTTTATTGTCACCCGATTAATAGGCAGCCAGCGCTTGACAGTAGCATTGTCCTTCCTTTCATGTAAGGAAGGTAGCTATTCCAATACATTAACTAGGCACTTGATTACCAGCTACAGCACAGATCTCTAATTGCTGTAAGCTTTTTTAGTAAGGTACGTGTGGCTGTGTGGTCCAGTGGTTAAAGAAAAGGGCTTATAACCAGGAGGTCCCCGGTTCAAATCCCACCTCAGCCACTGACTCATTGTGTGACCCTGAGCAAGTCACTTAACCTCCTTGTGCTCCGTCTTTCGGGTGAGACATTGTTGTAAGTGACTCTGCAGCTGATGCATAGTTCACACACCCTAGTCTCTGTAAGTCGCCTTGGATAAAGGCGTCTGGTAAATAAACAAATAAATAAATAAATACAGTAAATGTGTGAGTCAAACCTAAACTCATACAGGTCTGGTCGAAACTACACCACTGGTTAAAAACAAAGCTTGATAACGCTCCTCTGGTGGGTTAAATAAGTATTGCACACAGGCTGAAACGCTCTCGTTCTGTTCCCAGGGTTGTTATTGGCCTCGTGGGATTCAGCCAGGCAGAGCATGTGATTCCACACAGCCTGCTGTGCAGCATCAGCAATGCTTTGAAAAGCAGGTTTGCAGTCAGGCGCATCTACAGACGGGTTCGTTTCTATCTGTACTACAGCTAGCAAAACAAAAGCAGAACAAGCTTTTAATCCAAATACACAGTAACCTGGGAATGCAGAGCTGGCTCAGTGGAAAAGGCATGTGGATGTGACGGGATTACATGTGTTGCTTGTATGAGTTATTTTATTGTTTTCCCCAACTGCTAATATCTCATACAGTAAATCATATCAGATTCTGACTTCATAATTTTAGTGCCAGGAAACTCTGGGGAGAAATGTAACGTTATAATGTTACGGCATAGTGGGGTCGTCATGTGAGGTGAAAAGACCTAACGCTCTGTAATTGTGTACAAAAGACATGACCAATGATCTCTCAGATACCATTCGAGGAAGGGACTTTGTATTTGCAGGGCTGTATAAACTGTCTTAGTGACCTTTGACTTAATATGGCTGGAATATTGCTGTCATGTGACTTGCAGGTTTCTGATTTGTAGAGACAGTGCAATTCTGCATTTCTCTGTTTCCATTGCTGTGCTGGCCAGTAAAAATGACCCCTTTTACGACCACATTGGTTTAACCTCTGGCCAGATCAACGATACAGAGATTCTTCACATGACTATTTTCCTTTGCGTTTGCAAAGCGTTCGTTCTGATTTGCCTAAATCCTTGAAATATGTGTTAAACTTGAAGAGTAGTCATGGCGCCTCAAATCATTTGGGGGAGGTTAGTTTTGATTTAGAAAGAGACTGTTATGCTATACTACACAGGTAGAGGTTAAGTCATTTGATCGTGTATATTCAGGCAGCATTTGAAATATTCACTACGTGGTGAATACAAATAGACTGAAGAATAGAAATGGGATCCCATACTGTGGGAGGAACGGCTGTGTGAAATACCTGGGAGGCCTTTCATGAAACACGGACTCACCAGTAGAGGAGTAGGGAAGCACAGGAAAGGCCACATTTTTATAGGAAAAAAGTTGATCACACACACACTGCAATATAATACTGATCAGATTGTGCATCACAGTAACCATAAGATAGAGCAGATCAAAGAGCCATGAATGGGACCAATAACCCATCAATCATTTTGCAAGTTTGTATATATATATATATATATATATATATATATATATATATATATATATATATATGAGAGGTGTTTTAATATGTAACCCAGTTCTATTTGATTATATTAAGCTGGGTCAAAATATATGTCCCTCTGAGCCGCATATTATGTTACCTTTTCACTGTTTTGTCAATGGGCCAGTTTAACTTCATATACAAATGTGTGTTAACAAAGTATAGGACAAAGGCTGCCTTTGAATAAGCATACAGTGGTCAGTTCAGTTAGTTTCATTTAATTTTAAACTATAATGAACATGTTAAGTATAATAGCATTATATTAACTGTGCCATTCTCTGACTATGCATCACCTCTCTGTTTCTAAAAGTTGCCTGCTCAAGCAGAATTCAGACACCCTGTTTTCTTGCCAAGACTATTGTTTTGATTAATATGAAACCTGAACGTTGTTTATGTAGTCTTGTTCATTTCCAGTATTGTTTTCTGTTAATTCCAGTTCCTGGCAGTTTTCTCCCAACAAAAGTCACTATTTATTTGATAAGAACTGTGACTGGACACAACTCCCCTAATTCGTGGAATGCTTGGTACGACTGCCAGGTTTTCTTATCATTGAAAAAAAAGACCTTGGAATCAAAACTCCGGACTACAATAAATCTCAATTTGACTGCCAAAAGAACCTTCCATATCTAACACCGCTCTGCTTGCAAGCAGATAAGGGCAAGGCTATTTTTCAGTAGGTTTTTGTGTACTAAAATTATTGAATACAGCTAACACTTTATTTGTCTAATATTCCAACCGTTGCTGTTTTTATTGCAGTAAAACCTTTATATAAACTAAACCTTTATATTCTTTAATTTAATGGATGTTGTAATGTCTAAAAGATGTTTTGTTTGGTTGGAGAAAGAAAATGAACTCATTCTTCAATTGATTAAATTAAATGCTCGCTCCTGCTTTTACAGTCTATTTGTGTTACAGTAGAGCCTTAAACAAGGAAAAACTTTTTTTTAGTTTAAATATTATGTTTCTTATTAGATCAAAATACTTAAAATATATTATTTCTCTTCAGAGAGTTTTGTCACTATTATTAAATCAGAATACTTTTTTTTAAAATCTCTATGCTTAGTAAAAACACAATCAAATAAAATCAAATAGGTCTTTTTAGTTTCAAATATTGTTCTGTCTAAAAAGGGTTATCCTTTTGTTTTTACTAATTTGCAATATCTAGCTTCCTTTCAAGGTTACAGACTTCCACGAGTGTATGTGCACTAATAACAAAGGCACATAGACAAGCTGTTTTTCTAACATTAACACTTGTTCAGTTTTCTTAGTACAAATCATTATAACCTGTTCATAATTTGCTGCAATATTATTTATGCTGGTTTTATATTCTTTAAAACACAGTACAATTATTATAATATTCTGACAGTGTCAGTTAGTACTGAACTTCTTTCGTTTTTAACTGTAATATGTTCTTTCAACAATAATACTGTTTTAATATTTGTATAACAGTTTAACTTTAAATAATTTTATAACATGTATTTCTAATTGTGTTCATTGCACAACTGTAACGTTTTACAGTTTGTTACACGTTAAACCATGATAAAGAACGTGCAATAAGGTCCAGTTAATTCCAATCAAATGATGTATTGGTTACAGGACTTGAAGGGGTCTAACTATGTGTTGCAGTCCATGTTCGTGTGTAATGCTAGCTCTAGAAATACTAGAACTGCTTCATCTTCTGGTTCCTTTCATGAATTATGAAGAACATGCTATAGATGAAACGTCCTGGTCCTATTAATGTTAAAAATTAATGTTAAAAATGTAAAACAAGGAAGCCCCAGAATATTCTCAGCACAGTAACACAGTGTGTGTGCGGGCAGTGATTATGATAATCAAGCTAAAAAGAGGTACGACACGGAATTTAGAATAGCGCCCAAGACTCGTTAACCCATCCAGTGCCCTTTGTCCTCATTTCAGGACAGGCTGCTTTGTAATTTGTGGAACATTTTAACTGGAATCTACCTGTTGTTTTCTATATTGTTATAGATAATTTACTCTTATTTTGTTAACTGCAAAAGTTATGTCTAAGTGTAACTGTCGATTCTGCCAATATAGCCCTTCAGATACTTTTTATGATGCCTCAATATAAACTAAGAAACTGAAGCCTAAAAATGATGCATTTCTTGGGGTTTTCCTCCCCACAGTGATGATAAAGTGGCACAGCTAACTTGGCTGTCCTCGTTTTACACTTGTAAAAGATTGACCCCTTATAGAATGGTAGCATATTGATTTAGAAGGATCTCATTAGATAAAGTCAGCTTGTATTTGGCACTTCATGGGTTAAGGCACTATCAAAGCAGTTGGCACAAGAGTTAGCCTACAGTCAATTAATCTAAAGGAACTACATCTCACCTCTCTGTAATTGTACTGTTTAGTAATAAGATTACAACCTTGACAATTGTGCAGGACTTAATTACCACTATCAGGAAATTCTTTTTCTGAGGGGTTTTACCTACAAATACTGCAATCATAAAGCAAGATTACTGACCATGGTTTATTGTACGTTATCTCAAAGTACAATGGACTTTGAGTTTTCATTATCTACCACACATATTGATTGACTTATTTTCTTCAAATATCTATTTTTATTTCTAAAAGCCAATGTTGAAAGAAAAGAAGACACTGTTATTACAATTTGAGGGTCTGGAACCAACTCCCCAGTAATGTTGTTGAAGCCGACACCCTGGGATCCTTCAAGAAGCTGCTTATGAGATTCTGGGATCAATAAGTTACTAACAACCAAATGAGCAAGATGGGCCGAATGGCCTCCTCTCATTTGGAAACTTTTTATGTTCTTAATTTCTGCAGATAATTTGAACGGATCTGCTGCCTGTCTTACTGCCTGGGTTATGTTCAGCATGGTTAGTAAATGAATCATATTTAGGAGACCACTGAACTTGTGAGACGGATTGTGTATTCAAATCCTGAGCATACTTTTAAAGAGGAGACAATTGTCTATTCAGGGATACCAAGATATTTAGTGAGCAAGTAGTCTGGGTGAAGTTATCCGCAAAAACCCCCCGGCCCCCAGCTGTGCTGCCTTCCTAGAAAAAGGAGAACTTTCAGAGCACCATTCTACTTGTGAGATGTCTTGCTCATTAAAATGTTTACCATATTTTTAGAGGAGCCAATTATCTATTCAGGGATACCAGGGTATTATTAAGTAAAGGAAATGGGCAAAACAATCCCCAACCCCTAGTCCTGCCTTAAATCATTGATTGTTTCCAAGCTTTTAAACACTACTCTATCTATCTATCTATCTATCTATCTATCTATCTATCTATCTATCTGTCTGTCTGTCTGTCTGTTACCGATTGTACTAAGAGCATTGGACTCAAAAGGCATTTTTTGTTTGAACAGGCAGATATACGAATTCCCCTTTACCTGTCATATCTGTTCCAGTGTCCCGCTGCTCAACTGATATGACCATGGTCATGTATTGCTCTTGTAAAGATAGGTACGGCTTTACTTTCCCCCTGATAAAGGGTATATTGCTGTGATAAGCTCAAGGTTGGCCTCCGCCTTATCCAGCCCTTATGACATTGAGTGGAACAAGTCTTTGATGTAATGACCATAAGAAGGGCAGTAAAAGTGAGGGCTGGAGCTCACACCCCACACAAGCCAAGATAGCTGCCAGCCCTGCAGCTGTGTTTGAGAACATGTGCACAGTTCTGCTGATCTATATGGCATTGCTTAACTGCATCTACCCCACCTATGAACAGCAATAAGCTTTTTAATGTCAGATTGAATATGCATTTTTAACCATGAAGTTTCATATCCAAGGTAGTGCCAGGGCCAGAGTCTCAAAGCTATTTACTCTAAATAGAAATGAGCTCATGTGTGTGTCTAAAAGTAAAACAAACTCAATACATTAAATACAAAATTCTAGACTAATCAGAAAAAAAGTTCAGACTGCTCCCATGTCCTGACCCACTGTATGAGGAGGCAGTGTGGAGTAGTGGTTAGGGCTCTGGACTCTTGACCGGAGGGTCGTGGGTTCAATCCCAGGTGGGAGACACTGCTGTTGTACCCTTGAGCAAGGTACTTTACCTAGATTGCTCCAGTAAAACCCAACTGTATAAATGGGTAATTGTATGTAAAAATAATAATGTGATATCTGTATAATGTATAATGTGATATCTTGTAACAATTGTAAGTCGTCCTGGATAAGGGCATCTGATAAGAAAATATATAATGAGGGCATGCTTCCCAGTGTCCAGGAACAAGGAAGGAGTGCTAATGTATATATGTGCCAGAGTAATATAGATAAATGTTTTTAATGACTAGCGAGAAATCTGCAGCTCTGATCCTCCCATCTCAAACAGGATGTTATGGTCTCCTCTAGGGTCTATGTAACCTTCAGTACCTGCTGAGCTCAGTCAGTACGGCTGGGCTAACTGATCAGCAATGATCCATTTAACCAGCTGCTGAACTTTAAACAATGGCAAAGACAGTCTTTGTGTTCCTTTTGTTAGCTTTGCTTTTATTTTGTAGAATCACAAACACACAACAGGTGAGTCATTTATTACTGTTTAATTTATTTATAAATCACATTGAAGTGCATTATTATTATTATTATTATTATTATTATTATTATTATTATTATTATTATTATTATTTGTGTGCATTTATTATAATTATTATTGTTATTGTTATTATTATTAGTAAAGATTTGTTTTGTGGGTTTTTTTAGTGAGAATGTTGGACAAACAAAACCCTCAAACAGTTCTGCAATATGGAATCCTGGCAGGTACAGTGTTAGAAAACATTGCTCTTTTGTTTTATAATCACAGGTATCTGTAGATTCTTTTGTCAATTGAAATACCCAATTATATATATTTTTGGTTTTAATCACTTTTATAAAAACAGCAATAGGTATTTTCCCAATAAATGCATTGAAGCTTTATTGACGCCTGCTGACCTACAGTGCATTATAGGGTCTATTTGATTGATCCAAACACCTGCAG